>MU269985.1:45710226-46137726 GCA_021432705.1 Caranx ignobilis | reverse complement strand
CGGTAAGGGGGGACCCGCTCTACGGCAACTCTGAGGGACACACCTCCTTTTTCACACATAAACACAGAACAGTCTGTTACACACGTCCCCCCCTCAATGAGAAACGTCCACGGTTCTCCTAAAACAGAACCAGGGGCAAAACACCCCCACAACAGAAAACATCTCCTGTAAAAATATCCTGGCTATACACATACAACCAAGCATTTTCAATAACCTGGGCATTAATCACAAAACAGCAACATACTCTTACAACTTTTTTTTTTCACAACAGCCAACCTTCACTGCATTTCCCAAATCAAAATACAATAGTGTCAGAACATGACAAAGTCCTGAAAACGTGACGGGGGCCGCACCACTCGCCCCCTGCAAGACTGTCCCACAGCAGAAAGGCGGACTTGCCAAGACGAGTCGGGAGAATCCTCACTAGCTCCTCGTCGCACTGACGGCCACTTCCAACTGCCTTGCCCAGCTGAGGAAACTCTGGCCCCCGTCACCGGTGAAAGGAGCAGGCAGGTCGATTTTAATATCCCCGCCAGGTGAGTATCTTCCTAGTGCACTCATGTCGGGAATAAGAGGGTCCTCGTCCTTAACCCACATGTCGATCGCGCATCAGCGTACCGTCTTCAAAGCGCCGCGCGGGTTAGCCAGCTAGCTAAACTGGGGCAGCTAAGCTAATAAACACAAACGGCGTCGCGACTGCTCCAACGCACCATAAACAAACAGCGGTTCAGAGAAAAACCACCGCTGCCACCAATGTAGCCGAGCGTTCTGGGTTCGCCTATACTGTGTGTGTGTAACAAAACAACAAACGGGGCAGGAGACAAGGTCACAGGTCCGACAGCACCCTGCTTCTCTTTTCTTTATTCCTCCCGCCACGCGAGAGCCAACACTCATGCCACACAACGCGGTAAGGGGGGACCCGCTCTACGGCAACTCTGAGGGACACACCTCCTTTTTCACACATAAACACAGAACAGTCTGTTACATTACCTCTCCTTTCGCTGTTATGACGTTACAGCTAGCTAGCTAGCTTTCCGAGAGTGATTTTTACATTTATGTAAAGGCAATTTAACGTTAACATATCTGACAAACTAACGTTAACCTGCCTGTTGATGACAACAGCGACCTAAGGAATTAAATGAATGTTAACGTTAAGTTACAAACAGGTGTCCAGTTATGTTACAGCAAGTTACAGTACAAGTGACGACTTAGTTTTGCCATTTCATTTTATTTTAGCTCATTGTGCTTTTACATATTTATTGTAAATGAATGAATAATAAGTTAGCAGACTTACTTCTGACTCATAGTGATTGTGTGATGTTGGAAAAATATACATAGAGCATAATATAAAAGAATTTCCCTAAGAAGGGATGATAAAAGTCTAATGTCTAAATATCTAATGTCTACAAGGTGATTATGAATGAATACAACAGGTAGCAATATAATTATATTTTTTATTTATATTTTCATTTTTTTTAATTTAGATGGAACCTTGCTTCAGGAGGCGGGCAGATGGAAGCCTCAATCTTACTGACACAGCTGAAGCAAATGCTGTGAAGGAACAAAACAAAGGGAAGCCCTGGGTGAAACTCGTTTCCCCCGAGGGAGTGCTGGTCAAGGCCAGAGCTGCTGTCATTCAGCACCAAGGAGACCCAGACAGCTGCAAGGACTTGCTGGGTTTCTTTGAAATCCAGTTTGGGGTTTTTCGTGGGCAGACGTTTAGGTGGGTGGCTGAAAATGCCCTGGGGTATGCTGCATACCTGGTGGCCGCAATGAAGAGGGACCCCACAGGAGGGAGCAAAGACTCTCATGATCACGCCCAAAACAAAACATGTTTCAAAGAGTATATTGAGCTTTTTCCTTCTGGCAGAATTGCCATTGCCATGAAGGAAGATCAATATGCTGAGAAAAAATCCCAAGCACTCTACCACCTCCCAGCACACAACCCCCACCCAGCACACTAAGTTTAAATTGTTTAAACTTTATATTACATACATACATTAACAAGTACCATTGTTATCCTGTGTTTACAACTGTGTACAACTTTATACTGTTGCATATTCAAACATTCAAAACTGGAGAAAACAGATTGAGAACAAAAAGGGTTTCTCAACCCTACCGCTGCTTCAACAATTAAAGTTACACATCTCAACAGTATCACAAGGGAGAACAAAGGACACAGGAGCTGGCTGGGCTGCCATGAGGAGGATGGAGAGGACATCATGGAGGCTGGGCAGGCCTGATGAAGCCTAGGTGTCAGCGGGACCCAATCAGGAACCAGCAGCCAGGATTGAGGAACTCCACCTGTCCACACACAGGGAGTGTGTGGGAGACCAATGTCCCCTGAGGGAGTGCTCGCCAAGGCCACAAACACTTTAATTCAGCACCATGGAGATCCAGCAAACCGAAAGCACCTGCTGGGTTTCTTCGAAATCCAATTCAGTGTGTTTTGTGGCCAGACTTTTAAGTTAGACATATGGCATCTCATGTGGAGGTTTGCTGAGGCCTGCACCACTGACTCTCACCAGCTCTATGCCACTTTCATGAGTCACCTCAGCCACTGTATTTTCATGTGGGACCAGGATGATTTGACGGCCCTGAAGGTGGTGAAGCGTGCAGAGCTAGAAGCTGACAGGAAACATCCTTCTGAGGCTGACGTGACGTGATGCGCTGTATCAGCCGAAGCGAGCTCGCTCTGCATTGCAGGAGAACCACTCGTGGGACCAAGGAGACCAAGGCTCTAATCCAGGCCTTTTGATGGGGATGCTGGCTCTGACACGCTGGGGGTCCGTCTAATCAACTCGGCCCGGATGAGAGAGATCCTGAAGTCCCAGCGGAAGCATGTGGCCTGCATCCAGGATCCTCCAGGTGTGCAGCTCCATACACAGGCTGGAACTGTAGTGAAGGGAGAGCACCGTCTGCCAAACTACCACCTTGCCAGAGGTTCCTCATCACTGGGGTCATTCCATCTGCACTTGAACCGATTCATCCCAGGTAAATATGCAAATCCTTTTTCTGCTGACTTCGATAAAATATTAAACTATGATTAGACTTAATTACTGTTACAGCCAAAAGCAGTTCGGCCTTGCTTCTCCCACTCCTTGGTCCCCTACAGCTCCAACCAGGCCCTGATCAGGGAACGAGATCCACCTGGCCTGGGCTTGAAGCTAAAAGCCCTGCAGCTGGCACCAGAAGGGGGGCAGTGCATGGTGACTGCTGGGCCTGCCTGCCTCCCAGCATGTCTTTTATTTTAGTTTTAGTTTATGTTCTGCAACTATTTCCTCTTTTAATTGTGGTGTAACGATTGCAAATTAATTAATTAATAATTTAGAGATTGACTTAATTGTAAAAACTGTTCATGTATTTAAAGGACATGTTAATGTGCTTTCTTTTTCTTTCTTTTTTTTACATTTATTTTACTTTACAGGTACACTGGCGAGTGAAACCTTCTTCCAGGCATATCTTTCGGATGAACTTGCAAGGTGGAATGAGGACTGGGCTGCTGCAGCAACAACGATGTCAGCCACATTCATACAATCATCTTCTCTGCCATGCTGTCGATACGCTTGCAGAGGAGGTTCTGGGCAAGAAGATCATCCCTTATGTTGGGCAGAGAAAATACACTAGTAGATGACTATTATATTTGTTGATTTTTGTGGCATTTTGATTCAAGTTTACAAAAATAATTTTACCACTGAGTTATTTAATGTCCTGGTATATTATCTAAGTGTTTGTCAATGTTTTTATATTTTAAAGGTGAGCTTATGGAGGTGGAATAACTTCATCAGCAAACTCGTAACGTTCTGCAGGACTACAAGTTGGCAATAGAACAGTCAGAGACCACAGATGTTCACATAGAGGTGGATGAAGGTTATAGGAGTTTCAGGACATCACTGTCCCCACCTTTGGCATGGAAAGAACCCTGCTGCATCCTCACAGGCATCATTGTCTGCGGCGTATTTAGTCATTTGGGGCCCAAGGCAAACACAGTCATGGGGCCCTCCAGATCCTTGTACTGTTCTGACAAAAGTTTTATTTCACCTCAACACAGGGTCGTCAATGTGGGCAGCATCAAGCAGGGTCAGCCTGGAGACTCTTGTATCTTGTGTTACTAAAAAAAAAAAAGAAGACAGCACATATGATAACAAAAGGTCAATTATGAGAATAAACATTTTAACAGTGTAATTTTATCAAATTTACCCTTTTGTCTTATTTTTATTCTACATTTTCTCTTTTTCTTTCCCTCCCTTTTTTTCTTTGTGATTTTCTTCATCTCCCTTTAATTGTCTTCTTATCCTTTTTTCTCATTTTTTTCCTTTGTGTTCCTCCACTTTTTCTCCCCCCCCCCCCTTGTGCCATAAGGCCATGT
This sequence comes from Caranx ignobilis, assembly GCA_021432705.1. NCBI lineage: Eukaryota > Metazoa > Chordata > Actinopteri > Carangiformes > Carangidae > Caranx > Caranx ignobilis. Next base: position 46,133,357 of record MU269985.1, on the reverse strand, counting down.
TTGTGCATGACACACTTAAAATTATCACAGTGAAATCTGACCTTCTGAGCCTTTGCCTCAGCAAATCAAACAATTATCTGACAGCTTAACTTACTAGATATTTACCTGTTTTATGTGTCACCCCTGTCCAGTGAATAATATTTATCACAAACAAAGATTTTGAATATCAATGTTTATCATCAAGTAAAAAGTGTGAATTTTAGGGAATTCTCCTATTTCCTGACTTAGATAAGTCTTTAAAATCTTCATAGAACCTCATATCTATCTAAGTCAGGGTGTCAAACTCATTCCATAAAGGGCCGGTGTGGCTGCAGGTTTTTGTTCCAACCAATCAAGAGCACACAGTTTGACCAATCAACTGTCTGAAGACTGAGACCAGTTGATTAACTGAGTCAAGTCTGGTATGCTGGCTCGCGGTTCACAGCTAAACGCCACGCTGGCCACAGACCCCCAGTCAGCCACGAGGACACACACATACAGTAGACGGGGCTGTACACACAGACCGGGGAGCAGCTCGGGAGCCGCTGGCTCGCGGTTCACAGCTAAACGCCACGCTGGCCACAGACCCCCAGTCAGCCACGAGGACACACACATACAGTAGACGGGGCTGTACACACAGACCGGGGAGCAGCTCGGGAGCCGCTGGCTCGCGGTTCACAGCTAAACGCCACGCTGGCCACAGACCCCCAGTCAGCCACGAGGACACACACATACAGTAGACGGGGCTGTACACACAGACCGGGGAGCAGCTCGGGAGCCGCTGGCTCGCGGTTCACAGCTAAACGCCACGCTGGCCACAGACCCCCAGTCAGCCACGAGGACACACACATACAGTAGACGGGGCTGTACACACAGACCGGGGAGCAGCTCGGGAGCCGCTGGCTCGCGGTTCACAGCTAAACGCCACGCTGGCCACAGACCCCCAGTCAGCCACGAGGACACACACATACAGTAGACGGGGCTGTACACACAGACCGGGGAGCAGCTCGGGAGCCGCTGGCTCGCGGTTCACAGCTAAACGCCACGCTGGCCACAGACCCCCAGTCAGCCACGAGGACACACACATACAGTAGACGGGGCTGTACACACAGACCGGGGAGCAGCTCGGGAGCCGCTGGCTCGCGGTTCACAGCTAAACGCCACGCTGGCCACAGACCCCCAGTCAGCCACGAGGACACACACATACAGTAGACGGGGCTGTACACACAGACCGGGGAGCAGCTCGGGAGCCGCTGGCTCGCGGTTCACAGCTAAACGCCACGCTGGCCACAGACCCCCAGTCAGCCACGAGGACACACACATACAGTAGACGGGGCTGTACACACAGACCGGGGAGCAGCTCGGGAGCCGCTGGCTCGCGGTTCACAGCTAAACGCCACGCTGGCCACAGACCCCCAGTCAGCCACGAGGACACACACATACAGTAGACGGGGCTGTACACACAGACCGGGGAGCAGCTCGGGAGCCGCTGGCTCGCGGTTCACAGCTAAACGCCACGCTGGCCACAGACCCCAGTCAGCCACGAGGACACACACATACAGTAGACGGGGCTGTACACACAGACCGGGGAGCAGCTCGGGAGCCGCTGGCTCGCGGTTCACAGCTAAACGCCACGCTGGCCACAGACCCCCAGTCAGCCACGAGGACACACACATACAGTAGACGGGGCTGTACACACAGACCGGGGAGCAGCTCGGGAGCCGCTGGCTCGCGGTTCACAGCTAAACGCCACGCTGGCCACAGACCCCCAGTCAGCCACGAGGACACACACATACAGTAGACGGGGCTGTACACACAGACCGGGAGCAGCTCGGGAGCCGCTGGCTCGCGGTTCACAGCTAAACGCCACGCTGGCCACAGACCCCCAGTCAGCCACGAGGACACACACATACAGTAGACGGGGCTGTACACACAGACCGGGGAGCAGCTCGGGAGCCGCTGGCTCGCGGTTCACAGCTAAACGCCACGCTGGCCACAGACCCCCAGTCAGCCACGAGGACACACACATACAGTAGACGGGGCTGTACACACAGACCGGGGAGCAGCTCGGGAGCCGCTGGCTCGCGGTTCACAGCTAAACGCCACGCTGGCCACAGACCCCCAGTCAGCCACGAGGACACACACATACAGTAGACGGGGCTGTACACACAGACCGGGGAGCAGCTCGGGAGCCGCTGGCTCGCGGTTCACAGCTAAACGCCACGCTGGCCACAGACCCCCAGTCAGCCACGAGGACACACACATACAGTAGACGGGGCTGTACACACAGACCGGGGAGCAGCTCGGGAGCCGCTGGCTCGCGGTTCACAGCTAAACGCCACGCTGGCCACAGACCCCCAGTCAGCCACGAGGACACACACATACAGTAGACGGGGCTGTACACACAGACCGGGGAGCAGCTCGGGAGCCGCTGGCTCGCGGTTCACAGCTAAACGCCACGCTGGCCACAGACCCCCAGTCAGCCACGAGGACACACACATACAGTAGACGGGGCTGTACACACAGACCGGGGAGCAGCTCGGGAGCCGCTGGCTCGCGGTTCACAGCTAAACGCCACGCTGGCCACAGACCCCCAGTCAGCCACGAGGACACACACATACAGTAGACGGGGCTGTACACACAGACCGGGGAGCAGCTCGGGAGCCGCTGGCTCGCGGTTCACAGCTAAACGCCACGCTGGCCACAGACCCCCAGTCAGCCACGAGGACACACACATACAGTAGACGGGGCTGTACACACAGACCGGGGAGCAGCTCGGGAGCCGCTGGCTCGCGGTTCACAGCTAAACGCCACGCTGGCCACAGACCCCCAGTCAGCCACAGGACACACACATACAGTAGACGGGGCTGTACACACAGACCGGGGAGCAGCTCGGGAGCCGCTGGCTCGCGGTTCACAGCTAAACGCCACGCTGGCCACAGACCCCCAGTCAGCCACGAGGACACACACATACAGTAGACGGGGCTGTACACACAGACCGGGGAGCAGCTCGGGAGCCGCTGGCTCGCGGTTCACAGCTAAACGCCACGCTGGCCACAGACCCCCAGTCAGCCACGAGGACACACACATACAGTAGACGGGGCTGTACACACAGACCGGGGAGCAGCTCGGGAGCCGCTGGCTCGCGGTTCACAGCTAAACGCCACGCTGGCCACAGACCCCCAGTCAGCCACGAGGACACACACATACAGTAGACGGGGCTGTACACACAGACCGGGGAGCAGCTCGGGAGCCGCTGGCTCGCGGTTCACAGCTAAACGCCACGCTGGCCACAGACCCCCAGTCAGCCACGAGGACACACACATACAGTAGACGGGGCTGTACACACAGACCGGGGAGCAGCTCGGGAGCCGCTGGCTCGCGGTTCACAGCTAAACGCCACGCTGGCCACAGACCCCCAGTCAGCCACGAGGACACACACATACAGTAGACGGGGCTGTACACACAGACCGGGGAGCAGCTCGGGAGCCGCTGGCTCGCGGTTCACAGCTAAACGCCACGCTGGCCACAGACCCCCAGTCAGCCACGAGGACACACACATACAGTAGACGGGGCTGTACACACAGACCGGGAGCAGCTCGGGAGCCGCTGGCTCGCGGTTCACAGCTAAACGCCACGCTGGCCACAGACCCCCAGTCAGCCACGAGGACACACACATACAGTAGACGGGGCTGTACACACAGACCGGGGAGCAGCTCGGGAGCCGCTGGCTCGCGGTTCACAGCTAAACGCCACGCTGGCCACAGACCCCCAGTCAGCCACGAGGACACACACATACAGTAGACGGGGCTGTACACACAGACCGGGGAGCAGCTCGGGAGCCGCTGGCTCGCGGTTCACAGCTAAACGCCACGCTGGCCACAGACCCCCAGTCAGCCACGAGGACACACACATACAGTAGACGGGGCTGTACACACAGACCGGGGAGCAGCTCGGGAGCCGCTGGCTCGCGGTTCACAGCTAAACGCCACGCTGGCCACAGACCCCCAGTCAGCCACGAGGACACACACATACAGTAGACGGGGCTGTACACACAGACCGGGGAGCAGCTCGGGAGCCGCTGGCTCGCGGTTCACAGCTAAACGCCACGCTGGCCACAGACCCCCAGTCAGCCACGACACACACATACAGTAGACGGGCTGTACACACAGACCGGGGAGCAGCTCGGGAGCCGCTGGCTCGCGGTTCACAGCTAAACGCCACGCTGGCCACAGACCCCCAGTCAGCCACGAGGACACACACATACAGTAGACGGGGCTGTACACACAGACCGGGGAGCAGCTCGGGAGCCGCTGGCTCGCGGTTCACAGCTAAACGCCACGCTGGCCACAGACCCCCAGTCAGCCACGAGGACACACATACAGTAGACGGGGCTGTACACACAGACCGGGAGCAGCTCGGGAGCCGCTGGCTCGCGGTTCACAGCTAAACGCCACGCTGGCCACAGACCCCCAGTCAGCCACGAGGACACACACATACAGTAGACGGGGCTGTACACACAGACCGGGGAGCAGCTCGGGAGCCGCTGGCTCGCGGTTCACAGCTAAACGCCACGCTGGCCACAGACCCCCAGTCAGCCACAGGACACACACATACAGTAGACGGGGCTGTACACACAGACCGGGGAGCAGCTCGGGAGCCGCTGGCTCGCGGTTCACAGCTAAACGCCACGCTGGCCACAGACCCCCAGTCAGCCACGAGGACACACACATACAGTAGACGGGGCTGTACACACAGACCGGGGAGCAGCTCGGGAGCCGCTGGCTCGCGGTTCACAGCTAAACGCCACGCTGGCCACAGACCCCCAGTCAGCCACGAGGACACACACATACAGTAGACGGGGCTGTACACACAGACCGGGGAGCAGCTCGGGAGCCGCTGGCTCGCGGTTCACAGCTAAACGCCACGCTGGCCACAGACCCCCAGTCAGCCACGAGGACACACACATACAGTAGACGGGGCTGTACACACAGACCGGGGAGCAGCTCGGGAGCCGCTGGCTCGCGGTTCACAGCTAAACGCCACGCTGGCCACAGACCCCCAGTCAGCCACGAGGACACACACATACAGTAGACGGGGCTGTACACACAGACCGGGGAGCAGCTCGGGAGCCGCTGGCTCGCGGTTCACAGCTAAACGCCACGCTGGCCACAGACCCCCAGTCAGCCACGAGGACACACACATACAGTAGACGGGGCTGTACACACAGACCGGGGAGCAGCTCGGGAGCCGCTGGCTCGCGGTTCACAGCTAAACGCCACGCTGGCCACAGACCCCCAGTCAGCCACGAGGACACACACATACAGTAGACGGGGCTGTACACACAGACCGGGGAGCAGCTCGGGAGCCGCTGGCTCGCGGTTCACAGCTAAACGCCACGCTGGCCACAGACCCCCAGTCAGCCACGACGGACACACACATACAGTAGACGGGGCTGTACACACAGACCGGGGAGCAGCTCGGGAGCCGCTGGCTCGCGGTTCACAGCTAAACGCCACGCTGGCCACAGACCCCCAGTCAGCCACGAGGACACACACATACAGTAGACGGGGCTGTACACACAGACCGGGGAGCAGCTCGGGAGCCGCTGGCTCGCGGTTCACAGCTAAACGCCACGCTGGCCACAGACCCCCAGTCAGCCACAGGACACACACATACAGTAGACGGGGCTGTACACACAGACCGGGGAGCAGCTCGGGAGCCGCTGGCTCGCGGTTCACAGCTAAACGCCACGCTGGCCACAGACCCCCAGTCAGCCACGAGGACACACACATACAGTAGACGGGGCTGTACACACAGACCGGGGAGCAGCTCGGGAGCCGCTGGCTCGCGGTTCACAGCTAAACGCCACGCTGGCCACAGACCCCCAGTCAGCCACGAGGACACACACATACAGTAGACGGGGCTGTACACACAGACCGGGGAGCAGCTCGGGAGCCGCTGGCTCGCGGTTCACAGCTAAACGCCACGCTGGCCACAGACCCCCAGTCAGCCACGAGGACACACACATACAGTAGACGGGGCTGTACACACAGACCGGGGAGCAGCTCGGGAGCCGCTGGCTCGCGGTTCACAGCTAAACGCCACGCTGGCCACAGACCCCCAGTCAGCCACGAGGACACACACATACAGTAGACGGGGCTGTACACACAGACCGGGGAGCAGCTCGGGAGCCGCTGGCTCGCGGTTCACAGCTAAACGCCACGCTGGCCACAGACCCCCAGTCAGCCACGAGGACACACACATACAGTAGACGGGGCTGTACACACAGACCGGGGAGCAGCTCGGGAGCCGCTGGCTCGCGGTTCACAGCTAAACGCCACGCTGGCCACAGACCCCCAGTCAGCCACAGGACACACACATACAGTAGACGGGGCTGTACACACAGACCGGGGAGCAGCTCGGGAGCCGCTGGCTCGCGGTTCACAGCTAAACGCCACGCTGGCCACAGACCCCCAGTCAGCCACGAGGACACACACATACAGTAGACGGGGCTGTACACACAGACCGGGGAGCAGCTCGGGAGCCGCTGGCTCGCGGTTCACAGCTAAACGCCACGCTGGCCACAGACCCCCAGTCAGCCACGAGGACACACACATACAGTAGACGGGGCTGTACACACAGACCGGGGAGCAGCTCGGGAGCCGCTGGCTCGCGGTTCACAGCTAAACGCCACGCTGGCCACAGACCCCCAGTCAGCCACACGGACACACACATACAGTAGACGGGGCTGTACACACAGACCGGGGAGCAGCTCGGGAGCCGCTGGCTCGCGGTTCACAGCTAAACGCCACGCTGGCCACAGACCCCCAGTCAGCCACAGGACACACACATACAGTAGACGGGGCTGTACACACAGACCGGGGAGCAGCTCGGGAGCCGCTGGCTCGCGGTTCACAGCTAAACGCCACGCTGGCCACAGACCCCCAGTCAGCCACAGGACACACACATACAGTAGACGGGGCTGTACACACAGACCGGGGAGCAGCTCGGGAGCCGCTGGCTCGCGGTTCACAGCTAAACGCCACGCTGGCCACAGACCCCCAGTCAGCCACAGGACACACACATACAGTAGACGGGGCTGTACACACAGACCGGGGAGCAGCTCGGGAGCCGCTGGCTCGCGGTTCACAGCTAAACGCCACGCTGGCCACAGACCCCCAGTCAGCCACAGGACACACACATACAGTAGACGGGGCTGTACACACAGACCGGGGAGCAGCTCGGGAGCCGCTGGCTCGCGGTTCACAGCTAAACGCCACGCTGGCCACAGACCCCCAGTCAGCCACAGGACACACACATACAGTAGACGGGGCTGTACACACAGACCGGGGAGCAGCTCGGGAGCCGCTGGCTCGCGGTTCACAGCTAAACGCCACGCTGGCCACAGACCCCCAGTCAGCCACGAGGACACACACATACAGTAGACGGGGCTGTACACACAGACCGGGGAGCAGCTCGGGAGCCGCTGGCTCGCGGTTCACAGCTAAACGCCACGCTGGCCACAGACCCCCAGTCAGCCACAGGACACACACATACAGTAGACGGGGCTGTACACACAGACCGGGGAGCAGCTCGGGAGCCGCTGGCTCGCGGTTCACAGCTAAACGCCACGCTGGCCACAGACCCCCAGTCAGCCACGAGGACACACACATACAGTAGACGGGGCTGTACACACAGACCGGGGAGCAGCTCGGGAGCCGCTGGCTCGCGGTTCACAGCTAAACGCCACGCTGGCCACAGACCCCCAGTCAGCCACGAGGACACACACATACAGTAGACGGGGCTGTACACACAGACCGGGGAGCAGCTCGGGAGCCGCTGGCTCGCGGTTCACAGCTAAACGCCACGCTGGCCACAGACCCCCAGTCAGCCACGAGGACACACACATACAGTAGACGGGGCTGTACACACAGACCGGGGAGCAGCTCGGGAGCCGCTGGCTCGCGGTTCACAGCTAAACGCCACGCTGGCCACAGACCCCCAGTCAGCCACAGGACACACACATACAGTAGACGGGGCTGTACACACAGACCGGGGAGCAGCTCGGGAGCCGCTGGCTCGCGGTTCACAGCTAAACGCCACGCTGGCCACAGACCCCCAGTCAGCCACGAGGACACACACATACAGTAGACGGGGCTGTACACACAGACCGGGGAGCAGCTCGGGAGCCGCTGGCTCGCGGTTCACAGCTAAACGCCACGCTGGCCACAGACCCCCAGTCAGCCACACGGACACACACATACAGTAGACGGGGCTGTACACACAGACCGGGGAGCAGCTCGGGAGCCGCTGGCTCGCGGTTCACAGCTAAACGCCACGCTGGCCACAGACCCCCAGTCAGCCACGAGGACACACACATACAGTAGACGGGGCTGTACACACAGACCGGGGAGCAGCTCGGGAGCCGCTGGCTCGCGGTTCACAGCTAAACGCCACGCTGGCCACAGACCCCCAGTCAGCCACAGGACACACACATACAGTAGACGGGGCTGTACACACAGACCGGGGAGCAGCTCGGGAGCCGCTGGCTCGCGGTTCACAGCTAAACGCCACGCTGGCCACAGACCCCCAGTCAGCCACGAGGACACACACATACAGTAGACGGGGCTGTACACACAGACCGGGGAGCAGCTCGGGAGCCGCTGGCTCGCGGTTCACAGCTAAACGCCACGCTGGCCACAGACCCCCAGTCAGCCACAGGACACACACATACAGTAGACGGGGCTGTACACACAGACCGGGGAGCAGCTCGGGAGCCGCTGGCTCGCGGTTCACAGCTAAACGCCACGCTGGCCACAGACCCCCAGTCAGCCACAGGACACACACATACAGTAGACGGGGCTGTACACACAGACCGGGGAGCAGCTCGGGAGCCGCTGGCTCGCGGTTCACAGCTAAACGCCACGCTGGCCACAGACCCCCAGTCAGCCACAGGACACACACATACAGTAGACGGGGCTGTACACACAGACCGGGGAGCAGCTCGGGAGCCGCTGGCTCGCGGTTCACAGCTAAACGCCACGCTGGCCACAGACCCCCAGTCAGCCACGAGGACACACACATACAGTAGACGGGGCTGTACACACAGACCGGGGAGCAGCTCGGGAGCCGCTGGCTCGCGGTTCACAGCTAAACGCCACGCTGGCCACAGACCCCCAGTCAGCCACAGGACACACACATACAGTAGACGGGGCTGTACACACAGACCGGGGAGCAGCTCGGGAGCCGCTGGCTCGCGGTTCACAGCTAAACGCCACGCTGGCCACAGACCCCCAGTCAGCCACGAGGACACACACATACAGTAGACGGGGCTGTACACACAGACCGGGGAGCAGCTCGGGAGCCGCTGGCTCGCGGTTCACAGCTAAACGCCACGCTGGCCACAGACCCCCAGTCAGCCACGAGGACACACACATACAGTAGACGGGGCTGTACACACAGACCGGGGAGCAGCTCGGGAGCCGCTGGCTCGCGGTTCACAGCTAAACGCCACGCTGGCCACAGACCCCCAGTCAGCCACGAGGACACACACATACAGTAGACGGGGCTGTACACACAGACCGGGGAGCAGCTCGGGAGCCGCTGGCTCGCGGTTCACAGCTAAACGCCACGCTGGCCACAGACCCCCAGTCAGCCACGAGGACACACACATACAGTAGACGGGGCTGTACACACAGACCGGGGAGCAGCTCGGGAGCCGCTGGCTCGCGGTTCACAGCTAAACGCCACGCTGGCCACAGACCCCCAGTCAGCCACGGACACACACATACAGTAGACGGGGCTGTACACACAGACCGGGGAGCAGCTCGGGAGCCGCTGGCTCGCGGTTCACAGCTAAACGCCACGCTGGCCACAGACCCCCAGTCAGCCACGAGGACACACACATACAGTAGACGGGGCTGTACACACAGACCGGGGAGCAGCTCGGGAGCCGCTGGCTCGCGGTTCACAGCTAAACGCCACGCTGGCCACAGACCCCCAGTCAGCCACAGGACACACACATACAGTAGACGGGGCTGTACACACAGACCGGGGAGCAGCTCGGGAGCCGCTGGCTCGCGGTTCACAGCTAAACGCCACGCTGGCCACAGACCCCCAGTCAGCCACGAGGACACACACATACAGTAGACGGGGCTGTACACACAGACCGGGGAGCAGCTCGGGAGCCGCTGGCTCGCGGTTCACAGCTAAACGCCACGCTGGCCACAGACCCCCAGTCAGCCACGAGGACACACACATACAGTAGACGGGGCTGTACACACAGACCGGGGAGCAGCTCGGGAGCCGCTGGCTCGCGGTTCACAGCTAAACGCCACGCTGGCCACAGACCCCCAGTCAGCCACGACGACACACACATACAGTAGACGGGGCTGTACACACAGACCGGGGAGCAGCTCGGGAGCCGCTGGCTCGCGGTTCACAGCTAAACGCCACGCTGGCCACAGACCCCCAGTCAGCCACACGAGACACACACATACAGTAGACGGGGCTGTACACACAGACCGGGGAGCAGCTCGGGAGCCGCTGGCTCGCGGTTCACAGCTAAACGCCACGCTGGCCACAGACCCCCAGTCAGCCACACGGACACACACATACAGTAGACGGGGCTGTACACACAGACCGGGGAGCAGCTCGGGAGCCGCTGGCTCGCGGTTCACAGCTAAACGCCACGCTGGCCACAGACCCCCAGTCAGCCACACGGACACACACATACAGTAGACGGGGCTGTACACACAGACCGGGGAGCAGCTCGGGAGCCGCTGGCTCGCGGTTCACAGCTAAACGCCACGCTGGCCACAGACCCCCAGTCAGCCACACGGACACACACATACAGTAGACGGGGCTGTACACACAGACCGGGGAGCAGCTCGGGAGCCGCTGGCTCGCGGTTCACAGCTAAACGCCACGCTGGCCACAGACCCCCAGTCAGCCACACGGACACACACATACAGTAGACGGGGCTGTACACACAGACCGGGGAGCAGCTCGGGAGCCGCTGGCTCGCGGTTCACAGCTAAACGCCACGCTGGCCACAGACCCCCAGTCAGCCACACGGACACACACATACAGTAGACGGGGCTGTACACACAGACCGGGGAGCAGCTCGGGAGCCGCTGGCTCGCGGTTCACAGCTAAACGCCACGCTGGCCACAGACCCCCAGTCAGCCACACGGACACACACATACAGTAGACGGGGCTGTACACACAGACCGGGGAGCAGCTCGGGAGCCGCTGGCTCGCGGTTCACAGCTAAACGCCACGCTGGCCACAGACCCCCAGTCAGCCACACGGACACACACATACAGTAGACGGGGCTGTACACACAGACCGGGGAGCAGCTCGGGAGCCGCTGGCTCGCGGTTCACAGCTAAACGCCACGCTGGCCACAGACCCCCAGTCAGCCACACGGACACACACATACAGTAGACGGGGCTGTACACACAGACCGGGGAGCAGCTCGGGAGCCGCTGGCTCGCGGTTCACAGCTAAACGCCACGCTGGCCACAGACCCCCAGTCAGCCACACGGACACACACATACAGTAGACGGGGCTGTACACACAGACCGGGGAGCAGCTCGGGAGCCGCTGGCTCGCGGTTCACAGCTAAACGCCACGCTGGCCACAGACCCCCAGTCAGCCACACGGACACACACATACAGTAGACGGGGCTGTACACACAGACCGGGGAGCAGCTCGGGAGCCGCTGGCTCGCGGTTCACAGCTAAACGCCACGCTGGCCACAGACCCCCAGTCAGCCACACGGACACACACATACAGTAGACGGGGCTGTACACACAGACCGGGGAGCAGCTCGGGAGCCGCTGGCTCGCGGTTCACAGCTAAACGCCACGCTGGCCACAGACCCCCAGTCAGCCACACGGACACACACATACAGTAGACGGGGCTGTACACACAGACCGGGGAGCAGCTCGGGAGCCGCTGGCTCGCGGTTCACAGCTAAACGCCACGCTGGCCACAGACCCCCAGTCAGCCACACGGACACACACATACAGTAGACGGGGCTGTACACACAGACCGGGGAGCAGCTCGGGAGCCGCTGGCTCGCGGTTCACAGCTAAACGCCACGCTGGCCACAGACCCCCAGTCAGCCACACGGACACACACATACAGTAGACGGGGCTGTACACACAGACCGGGGAGCAGCTCGGGAGCCGCTGGCTCGCGGTTCACAGCTAAACGCCACGCTGGCCACAGACCCCCAGTCAGCCACACGGACACACACATACAGTAGACGGGGCTGTACACACAGACCGGGGAGCAGCTCGGGAGCCGCTGGCTCGCGGTTCACAGCTAAACGCCACGCTGGCCACAGACCCCCAGTCAGCCACACGGACACACACATACAGTAGACGGGGCTGTACACACAGACCGGGGAGCAGCTCGGGAGCCGCTGGCTCGCGGTTCACAGCTAAACGCCACGCTGGCCACAGACCCCCAGTCAGCCACACGGACACACACATACAGTAGACGGGGCTGTACACACAGACCGGGGAGCAGCTCGGGAGCCGCTGGCTCGCGGTTCACAGCTAAACGCCACGCTGGCCACAGACCCCCAGTCAGCCACACGGACACACACATACAGTAGACGGGGCTGTACACACAGACCGGGGAGCAGCTCGGGAGCCGCTGGCTCGCGGTTCACAGCTAAACGCCACGCTGGCCACAGACCCCCAGTCAGCCACACGGACACACACATACAGTAGACGGGGCTGTACACACAGACCGGGGAGCAGCTCGGGAGCCGCTGGCTCGCGGTTCACAGCTAAACGCCACGCTGGCCACAGACCCCCAGTCAGCCACACGGACACACACATACAGTAGACGGGGCTGTACACACAGACCGGGGAGCAGCTCGGGAGCCGCTGGCTCGCGGTTCACAGCTAAACGCCACGCTGGCCACAGACCCCCAGTCAGCCACACGGACACACACATACAGTAGACGGGGCTGTACACACAGACCGGGGAGCAGCTCGGGAGCCGCTGGCTCGCGGTTCACAGCTAAACGCCACGCTGGCCACAGACCCCCAGTCAGCCACACGGACACACACATACAGTAGACGGGGCTGTACACACAGACCGGGGAGCAGCTCGGGAGCCGCTGGCTCGCGGTTCACAGCTAAACGCCACGCTGGCCACAGACCCCCAGTCAGCCACACGGACACACACATACAGTAGACGGGGCTGTACACACAGACCGGGGAGCAGCTCGGGAGCCGCTGGCTCGCGGTTCACAGCTAAACGCCACGCTGGCCACAGACCCCCAGTCAGCCACACGGACACACACATACAGTAGACGGGGCTGTACACACAGACCGGGGAGCAGCTCGGGAGCCGCTGGCTCGCGGTTCACAGCTAAACGCCACGCTGGCCACAGACCCCCAGTCAGCCACACGGACACACACATACAGTAGACGGGGCTGTACACACAGACCGGGGAGCAGCTCGGGAGCCGCTGGCTCGCGGTTCACAGCTAAACGCCACGCTGGCCACAGACCCCCAGTCAGCCACACGGACACACACATACAGTAGACGGGGCTGTACACACAGACCGGGGAGCAGCTCGGGAGCCGCTGGCTCGCGGTTCACAGCTAAACGCCACGCTGGCCACAGACCCCCAGTCAGCCACACGGACACACACATACAGTAGACGGGGCTGTACACACAGACCGGGGAGCAGCTCGGGAGCCGCTGGCTCGCGGTTCACAGCTAAACGCCACGCTGGCCACAGACCCCCAGTCAGCCACACGGACACACACATACAGTAGACGGGGCTGTACACACAGACCGGGGAGCAGCTCGGGAGCCGCTGGCTCGCGGTTCACAGCTAAACGCCACGCTGGCCACAGACCCCCAGTCAGCCACACGGACACACACATACAGTAGACGGGGCTGTACACACTCCCTGCCACCTGTAGGTCGAGGTCAATCTTGGTAGTGACAGCCAATCGCGTTTCCGTATGCTACCACAAATCTACCAAGTTTGAATGACGTGGCCAATCAGCGCTCGTATCGCTACCAAGATTCGCCCCGGCATCTACCAGGAATTGACCAATCATCGTCAGGCCTCTCGAGTTACCAGGAGACTTAACGGTTTTACAATGTGAGAAAACGACCGACAACGACCGAGTAGGCTACGATTACTTCACTTTTTATTTACTTGTTTTAAACCAACATTTCGAACGAAAGTCAAGCCTTTGCAGCTGTTATTGTCAATAAAATAATTTTGCAAATATGTATATATTGTATTGTGATGAATAATCTGTGGCTCACGAACCTTAACGACTAGCTAATATCGTTCGTGTATGTTACCTGTCCTTTCGCTGTTATAACGTTACAGCTTGCTAGCTAGCTTTCCGAGAGTGATTTTTACATTTATGTAAAGGCAATTTAACGTTAACATATCTGACAAACTAACGTTAACCTGCCTGTTGATGACAACAGCGACCTAAGGAATTAAATGAATGTTAACGTTAAGTTACAAACAGGTGTCCAGTAATGTTACAGTAAGTTACAGAACAAGTGACGATTTAGTTTTGCCATTTCATTTTATTTTAGCTCATTGTGCTTTTACATATTTATTGTAAATGAATGAATAATAAGTTAGCAGACTTACTTCTGACTCATAGTGATTGTGTGATGTTGGAAAAATATACATAGAGCATAATATAAAAGAATTTCCCTAAGAAGGGATGATAAAAGTCTAATGTCTAAATATCTAATGTCTACAAGGTGATTATGAATGAATACAACAGGTAGCAATATAATTATATTTTTTATTTATATTTTCATTTTTTAATTTAGATGGAACCTTGCTTCAGGAGGTGGGCAGATGGAAGCCTCAATCTTACGGACACTGCTGAAGCAAATGCTGTGAAGGAACAAAACAAAGGGAAGCCCTGGGTGAAACTCATTTCCCCCAAGGGAGTGCTGGTCAAGGCCAGAGCTGCTGTCATTCAGCACCAAGGAGACCCAGACAGCCGCAAGGACTTGCTGGGTTTCTTTGAAATCCAGTTTGGGGTTTTTGTGGGCAGACGTTTAGGTGGGTGGCTGAAAATGCCCTGGGGTATGCTGCATACCTGGTGGCCGCAATGAAGAGGGACCCCACAGGAGGGAGCAAAGACTCTCATGATCACGCCCAAAACAAAACATGTTTTAAAGAGTATATTGAGCTTTTCCTTCTGGCAGAATTGCCATTGCCATGAAGGAAGAGCAATATGCTGAGAAAAATCCCAAGCACTCTACCACCTCCCAGCACACAACCCCCACCCAGCACACTAAGTTTAAATTGTTTAAACTTTATATTACATACATACATTAACAAGTACCATTGTTATCCTGTGTTTACAACTGTGTACAACTTTATACTGTTGCATATTCAAACATTCAAAACTGGAGAAAACAGATTGAGAACAAAAAGGGTTTCTCAACCCTACCGCTGCTTCAACAATTAAAGTTACACATCTCAACAGTATCACAAGGGAGAACAAAGGACACAGGAGCTGGCTGGGCTGCCATGAGGAGGATGGAGAGGACATCATGGAGGCTGGGCAGGCCTGATGAAGCCTAGGTGTCAGCGGGACCCAATCAGGAACCAGCAGCCAGGATTGAGGAACTCCACCTGTCCATACACCCACACACAGGGAGTGTGTGAGAGACCAATGTCCCCTGAGGGAGTGCTCGCCAAGGCCACAAACACTTTAATTCAGCACCATGGAGATCCAGCAAACTGAAAGCACCTGCTGGGTTTCTTCGAAATCCAATTCAGTGTGTTTTGTGGCCAGACTTTTAAGTTAGACATATGGCATCTCATGTGGAGGTTTGCTGAGGCCTGCACCACTGACTCTCACCAGCTCTATGCCACTTTCATGAGTCACCTCAGCCACTGTATTTTCATGTGGGACCAGGATGATTTGACGGCCCTAAAGGTGGTGAAGCGTGCAGAGCTAGAAGCTGACAGGAAACATCCTTCTGAGGCTGACGTGACGTGATGCACTGTATCAGCCGAAGCGAGCTCGCTCTGCATTGCAGGAGAACCACTCGTGGGACCAAGGAGACCAAGGCTCTAATCCAGGCCTTTTGATGGGGATGCTGGCTCTGACACGCTGGGGGTCCGTCTAATCAACTCGGCCCGGATGAGAGAGATCCTGAAGTCCCAGCGGAAGCATGTGGCCTGCATCCAGGATCCTCCAGGTGTGCAGCTCCATACAGAGGCTGGAACTTTTTGGAACTTTTTTTTTTATATTTTATTTTACTTTACAGGTACACTGGCGAGTGAAACCTTCTTCCAGGCATATCTTTCGGATGAACTTGCAAGGTGGAATGAGGACTGGGCTGCTGCAGCAACAACTGATGTCAGCCACATTCATACAATCATCTTCTCTGTCATGCTGTCGATACGCTTGCAGAGGAGGTTTGGGCGGGAAGATCATCCCTTATGTCGGGCCGAGAAAATACACTAGTAGATGACTATTATATTTGTTGATTTTTGTGGCATTTTGATTCAAGTTTACAAAAATAATTTTACCACTGAGTTATTTAATGTCCTGGTATATTATCTAAGTGTTTGTCAATGTTTTTATATTTTAAAGGTGAGCTTATGGAGGTGGAATAACTTCATCAGCAAACTCGTAACGTTCTGCAGGACTACAAGTTGGCAATAGAACAGTCAGAGACCACAGATGTTCACATAGAGGTGGATGAAGGTTATAGGAGTTTCAGGACATCACTGTCCCCACCTTTGGCACAGAAAGAACCCCTGCTGCATCCTCACAGGCATCATTGTCTGCGGCGTATTTAGTCATTTGGGGCCCAAGGCAAACACAGTCATGGGGCCCTCCAGATCCTTGTACTGTTCTGACAAAAGTTTTATTTTCACCTCAACACAGGGTCGTCAATGTGGGCAGCATCAAGCAGGGTCAGCCTGGAGACTCTTGTATCTTGTGTTACTAAAAAAAAAAAGAAGACAGCACATATGATAGCAAAAGGTCAATTATGAGAATAAACATTTTAACAGTGTAATTTATCAAATTTACCCTTTTGTCTTATTTTTATTCTACATTTTCTCTTTTTCTTTCCCTCCCTTTTTTCTTTGTGATTTTTCTTCATCTCCCTTTAATTGTCTTCTTATCCTTTTTTCTCATTTTTTTCCTTTGTGTTCCTCCACTTTTTCCCCCCCCCCCCCCCCCCTCCTCTTGTGCCATAAGGCCATGTTTGTGCATGACACACTTAAAATTATCACAGTGAAATCTGACCTTCTGAGCCTTTGCCTCAGCAAATCAAACAATTATCTGACAGCTTAACTTACTAGATATTTACCTGTTTTATGTGTCACCCCTGTCCAGTGAATAATATTTATCACCAAACAAAGATTTTGAATATCAATGTTTATCATCAAGTAAAAATTGTGAATTTTAGGGAATTCTCCTATTTCCTGACTTAGATAAAGTCCTTAAAATCCTCATAGAACCTCATATCTATCTAAGTGAATCATCTCAACGCTGAAAACTGGCTAATTGGGTTATTTCAACTCACACGGTGGAGTATTGTACTTTTACTGTAATTGATAAGAACATTAATCAACATTTAATATAGTTTACCATTTCGCCCGCTGTAATACTCACATCTTCGTGATGAAAAGCGTGACTCATGTCACTCTAGCTACTCTATCTCTACTGCATCCTCCTCGGCTGACACTGACAACAGTGCTGCTGCTGCTGCTGCTGCTGGAACTGGCAAAAGCGTCTGGCTCTTGCTGTTGTCGGTTACACACGTTCGGTGTCACCGTGAAAAAGGTTGAAACCTTTGGTAGTTTTGATAAAAACTGTTTGTCTTCCTCTCGCCTTCTTCTCTTTTCCGCGGTAACTCCTCTCATTTCCCTCACAACCGCGCCAACAAGTTTGTTTTGCTATTGTCTTCCTAAATTCCCTGCCACCTGTAGGTCGAGGCCAATCTTGGCAGTGACAGCCAATCGCGTTTCCGTATGCTACCACAAATCTACCAAGTTTGAATGATGCGGCCAATCAGCGCTCGTATCGCTACCAAGATTCGCCCCGGCATCTACCAGGAATTGACCAATCATCGTCAGGCCTCTCGAGTTACCAGGAGACTACTTGTTTTAAACCAACATTTCGAACCAAAGTCACTCCTTTGCAGCTGTTATTGTCAATAAAATAATTTTGCAAATATGTATATATTGTATTGTGATGAATAATCTGTTGCTCACGAACCTTAACGACTAGCTAATAACGTTCGTTCCTACATTCCGTCTGCACATGCGCAGTAAGATGGAATCGTCCATTGTATGAGAAGGGGGGGCTGTCGAAACGACCATTATAAATTAAGCATTTTGATTTCTTTTTAACCTGAATTTATAGAGAAGCATTAATAATTGTTTTAAATCTAAGAAAACTTTATTAATCAGTTTGTATGAGACATGTGGGAGCCCCTTGAAATCTCGGGGCAACCAGGCAATTGCCTGTGTTTGCCTCATCATCTCAATATAAATGTACAATACAGATAGATAAGATTTTGGGTGATAACCTTTCTAACCTTGTTTATTGTTGTTTTGATCAACAATGTTGTTCATTCTCACATGGATTTGGGTGTTTGTGTGACAATATGAATGTAAAGTGGTCATAATATGATCATAACGAGTTAGGAACAGGCGGGATTCGACACAGCAATCTCAGGGGATATTTTCCACTATTTATGACAGCTTTATATCGACCATTGCGCGCAGGCCTTAGGCCAGGGGTGGGCAACTCATTCCACAAAGGGCTGGTGTGGCTGCAGGTTTTTGTTCCAACCTATCAAGAGCACAAGGTTTGACCAATCAGCTGTCTGAAGACTGAGATCAGTTGATCAACTGAGTCAGGTCTGGTGTGCTGCTGCTTGGTTGGAACAAAAACCTGCAGCCACACCGGCGCTGTGTGGAATGAGTTGCCCACCCCTGCCTTAGGCCATATGACTACTTGTCTAACTAGCATCATAGTCCTTGATGTTGTCATTTCTCGGAAAAGTGACCGAGCCAGCCAGGAGTCGAACCTAGAATCTTCTGATCCGTAGTCAGACGCGTTATCCATTGCGCCACTGGCCCATGGGACTCACAGCTAGTACAGATTTTCCCTGTTGTTTACCTTTCAGGACTGTCCAATCTCAGTAGTTCTATCTGTATGGCATTCTGTTTTAACTACAATAACAAATCTATCTATGTATGATGACAACATCTTCTCAGACTTATGTGAAGATCTGTCATAAAGAGGCACTGTCCTAAAAAGATGATGAACTTGTATTTCAGAATATTGTCTTAAGCCTAATAGTGACATTAGCTTCCATGGAGGCATGGCAGCTAATGTTACTTAAGGCCTATCTACTGTGGCCCTGAGAGGTCAAAGTAAACTAAATTAAGACACACATGCAAACACATGCAAAAATGTAAATGAAATTGCTACAGAAAATATGCTGCAAAAACTAACAACACAACAGCAGTGTTTGGGGTGACACAAAGAAGTGATATCACATGATTCCCATAGTGCTGCAAATATAGCTAGGTCAGCCTCATGCTTTGTACTTTGTTGTAGCAATCCATTGCTAGATGTGATGCATTGACCTCTGAGGGCCACCGTAGTTGGCCTCTAGGCCTTAGTGGCATGTGTATCGTTCCCACAGGTTACTGAGATGATCTTGTTTGTACATACTACAGCCACATGAACCTCAATCTATAGGATTTCTGCTTTAAAAGCCGAGCCAGCCAGGAGTCGAACCTACAATCTTCTGATCCGTAGTCAGACGCGTTATCCATTGCACCTCAAAGCACATGAGACACATTTCCCCGTTCTTTGACTCCCAGGACACAGTCAGTTTCAGTTTGTGTTATCTATGTATTTTGACCAAACGATGCAACCAAAACGATTACTGATACAACAAAAAAGGCAGATTTTGGGCAAAGTTGAGACTCTCAAGATGCTGTACGAGTAAACTACCGTTGCAGTACAGTATTGATAGCTATTTGTACAACTAACACAGATGCCCACGTTATTGTGTAATGTTATATTTCTTGTTGAAAATATCGAGCCAGCCAGGAGTCGAACCTAGAATCTTCTGATCCGTAGTCAGACGCGTTATCCATTGCGCCACTGGCCCGACGTGAACCCCTGGGTGACATATTCCCTCACCTTTGACTTCCAGGAGCTTCCAAGTTTTTAACTACGCTTCATGTTGTCAGTAGAGGGCGCCACTGATCTTTCCTAAATTTCAGCTCTGTTCTAACTATCGCTTTGTGTCAAAAATTCACGTCGGTCCTTTGTTGCATTAAATGACTCATTGTCACAACTTTGGAGCTGGAGGACTTGTTGTGTTTGTTGCTTGAGGTAAATTTCACCCACAGGCTTGAATGCAAACACTTTAATTAGCTCCTCCTGGTGTCACTTCAAAGGTGAGAGGCACAAGTTTTCCAGGGGATGCTGCTGCTGCTGCTGCAGTGGATGGGCTGATCCACACTGATCGCAGGTACTGTGGCTGGGAGGAGGGAGCAGGGACCGCAGTGGAGTTACCGACTGTCCGGGGCTGTTTGGTTGTTTATATTGACTTATTGTGATTATCACTGGAAGAATGTGCATTGCATGAAAGCCCTGTAGTTCTTTTTCTTCCTTCTGAGTTCATCCATCCTGTTGCATTGTGCGTGTCGTTGCGCCTCGGTGACCCACAGACGCCTCAGTCCCCTCTCTCCCGGATCATGTGGATTATTTTGGCGTTGGTCCTGGCAGCGGCCGGTCCCCGGGGAGCTGGGGATGTCAGCTGCCCCACGACTGGAGACCGCAGACAGAAGCGTGCCGCGCTGAGCTGGCGGAGATCATAGTCTTTGCCAAGGTGTTGGCGCTGCACAAAGAGTCCTACAGTGTGTATAACTACCTGCCGTGGCAGCACGACACCGACCTGCTCTTCTCGGCCGAGATCGAGCTGCTGTGCGACCAGGCGTGGGGCAGCATGCTGGAGGTCCCTGCCGGCTCCAGGTTTAATGTCACTGGCCTGGGTTACTTCCCTGCTTCTCCTACAGTGTCACCAAAACAACAACTACTACTTCTTCCTAAGGTGAGCATGCTGCCTGGTGATCTCCCTGATGACAATAGTATATAAAGTTGGGATGAAAATGATTATAATTAAGCTGCAATCCCATTCCCTATACCACATGAGTCAAGAGAGTCAAGGCAAAAGAAACTGCTCCTTTAGGTTTCTGCTTGCCACACGTTGTCATGCAAACTTAAAAATGTGGATAAGATTGAACGCACATGAGGATAATTTTGTTTATAACAGCATGTGTTGAAAGTTTTAAGAGTTTTCAGAGTTTGTCTCAGTGACTGTTTCCCATGAGGTAACATTACATGACCCATTTTTACCATGGTGTCCAGATGTGTCTCACAGCTGGAACAAACTTCATATTGTTATTTACGATCAGAGAACAATGAAACATTTTTTTCTTGGATTAGACTAGGTTATATAAAGTGATAATTAGATCTGTTGATAACTGATTGCAAATGGAGACCACCCATTATAGTAGTTTATATTATGACAAAGCTGGGCTCCACTATCTATCAGGCCCCCCCCCTGTACAGCTGACATATCCGGTCAGTAGCCCTCACTGCACACGGTTCATTACATGTAATCCATCAAAAAATGGAAATTCAGTGTGAAGCACTTCAAAGAAAACATCCACAGGAGAAAGTCTAGAAACTCAAAATGTGCATTTAGTTTAATACATTTGGGATTAGACGGCAAAGCACAAGAACCTCCATTTGTCTTGCAGTCATACACTTGAATTACATCATCGCTGGCTCCAGTGTGTGACCTTCCTGTGCTCTGGACCGCTCTGACACAATGCGCACATCTATGAGAGTTAAACGTTTAAACCAGAGGAGAGAGAGGAGTTCAATTTATTAAGTGGTTGGTAATTAAGAAACATCTGTACAGACTAATCAGTGACTGTCAGTAGTTTGCTCATTCAGAAGGTCAAATTCACATCTTGAACCCCGGAAAACACTGCAATCACAGTCTGTTGCATGTGTTTAAACCACTGTAATATATCAGGAGTGTAATATATAAAACCCACCATTGAACCTCAGCTCCTCTCTGGGTCTGGCCTGTCTCAGCAGCAGCAGCAGCAGCAGCAGCAGCAGCAGCAGCTCCTCAAACCTCTGAAGGGAAGGAAGCAAAGGAGTCAATCAGTTGTCGGCCAGTGAGGAAACATTTGCACTCATTGGCAGATGACTGGCACCATCGGCACACGTTCCCTCCTTTGCAAATCACTTTTCTAAACCATCATGTATTGATTTCATTTGAATATTGCATTTCACAGCCTGTCAAAGTTTCCACTCAGATTTTTGCAGGTTAATTCTTGAATGTCTGTGTTGGACAGAAACAACACAGTTGCTCGGGAAACCTCGATTGCATTCCAGTCCGTGTAATTACAGTGCCAGACATTTCCCAAAAGCTTGAAGGTAAACGTGCAAAGAATTTTCACTCAGGAGAGTTATCAAGTCGGCAGGACCACCTTTTGTTTGCCCAGTACTACTGCTGAAGTACTCCAGTGTACCATCTGAGGGTGGACAGAGTTGGGAGGGGGAGGGCGGCTGGAAAGCATTCCTCACATTTAATGTTTGGCTGTCCCACATGAGGGTCTGCAGCAGCAGAGCCAACATCAATATGTGTTTTTATATGTCATGCATCACATACGTGGAGTCACGCTCACAGGTGTGATGGTGTGTTTCTGAGCGCGGTGATGACGACTCTTTATAGGATTTTCACTGGTTTCAGTTAATTACACCTCCAGGGACGACTTTTTCTGGCCCCCGTTGTGATGGTGGAAACATCCGGACGTTATCCCTGTAATCAGCCAGACGACCACCGTCAGACACTTCCTGGAGCAAGTCTCAACAGAGCCTGTTTAAGCACCGATCTGATGATAATTATGAAGCAATGATTACTCCAGTAAACAAATGGCGTGGTGGTGGTGGTGTGTTTGTCCAGGGAAATCCCCACCAATCTGTTAACCCACATTTTCCTAACCAGAAGACTCCAGTCCATGCAGGACACATGGGAACATGGGTGCAGCTGAACCCCATACAGATGCATCTCAGTCTCCCTCCATGTATCTTCAGAGCTTCTTGGTTTTATCCATTGTGTTATTTGGCGCCACAATGCCCAAAGATTCATGAGGAGTGATAGCGAACAGTTGTTGTGGCCACTCTGCAACACCAGACACTGTGTTACGGAGCCAAAACTGAACAGTTCACATCGCCGTCTCCAGTCGACGTCCATTTCCTGTTATAAAAGTCTCAACAACACCGTCTCAGACCAAAGCGGTTTTTCCAATCAATCATAGGAATAAGCTCCCAGGACAGGACGAATCAGAGCATGGAGAAAAATGCAACCTCGGGCCTCCCCCAGGACCTTTAAAGCAGACAGATTGAGAGCACTGCTTCAGCCATGCGCTCACTGTAAAAGGCTTTTTGCCCATATCTCAACATTTTTGAAGCTCACTGTCAAAAGAAGACAAGCGATCACAGGAGGTTAAACTCCATAAGTGCATAAACTATCGCTCTTAATAATGTCTTTATCGCAGGGTGAACATGCCGTGAAATTCACCGACATCTATACAATGTTGAAAAAAAAAAAAAAAGGTTTCAAGTCACTTTTTCATCGTGGTGAAAAGTCTCTGGTTTTTCTGACCTCCTCGCTGCTTTGCTTACATGTGACCTTTGACCCCTTCTTTCTGTTGAAGCAAAACATCAGCTTTCTTCTTGCTCTTTCAACATCTCCACACACACACACGCGCGTGCGCACACACACAGTCTGTGATAGGGACAACCAAACTCCTGATGTCCCTTGAGGGATCAGAGATGGAATCCAGATGTATGGAAAACACACGGCTTCCTCCCTCACACACTTCACATTGTAGGAGAAGATATGAAACATGCACAGTGAATCCCTTTGGCTTGTAATTTGCTGGCCTGATTCATCAACATAATGCCTGAATTTGCATAAAAATAGACCAGAGTCCGTTTGCAATTCTGCGCATATATTAATGTTTGGGGGGTTTTGGTCCAACTCTTCCTGTTTGACTCTGCCAAACTTTATATGCTGTTATCACTACGGACTCACTGAGACAAGAAGTCTAGGATAAAGAGTTGTAATCTCCTCCACTGCTTTGATTTAAATGGACTGTCTTCTCTAATAAAGTCTCTTGTTACTCAGATTTCACAATCACAGATGCATGAGTGAATCAACAGTCTTCTCCCTCTTTGCTGTGCAGGATGGATGAGAACTATAACATCGTCCCTCATGGTGTGAACTTCCAGGACCCCATCTTCCCTGACACTGCAGACAACCATCGCATGTTTGCCAGCCTCTTCCAGTTTTCCAACTGCACGCCTGGGACTCAGGTCCACACCTTCACCCCCGAGTGGGAGGCTCAGGAGGACAGCAGGGTAACGAAAAACAACCCCAACCACAACCACCAACATAAACCAGTGTTGATAAAGTGTTAGATGAAAAGCACCATCTCTTGTGATGCCGTGGTTACAGATTCATGGTGGCTTCACACATACTTGGTGGGAACGGGAGCAATAAGCCCCAAGATGCTGAGGTTTTCTGGCACGCACACAAAGGATTCGACATCACACCCTGTTGTTTTCAAAGAAAAGAAGCAGGAACACTAAATAAGTTCTTAGGACATTGGAAACTAAATACACATTTCTTGAGGTTTTTATCAGACAAAGAGCTCACTATGTTAAGATTTAGATATTTGGCCATTTGGTTGTTTAATGAAGTTTTTACCTAAGCTCCTTACGTCAGGGTGACAGCGTGTGGAGCCAACGGTCTCTGATTGGTTCAAAGTATTTCAACTGATTTATAGAGAAAAGTATAAAAATCAAAGCAGCAGAACGAGAAGTCAAAGTTGAAGTGTTCAGCCCAAACCACCACTGATTAAAGCTGAAGCAAGTTCATCGATAGAAAATGAATTTGACACTTTAGTTTTTCCAGCAAAAAAACTAAACATGTGGGAAGGGAAACTGCAGCATCGCTAATCATATGACTTACATGACACATACAGGCCAGAAACACTATTGGCTGTAGATTTAGGATTTTATGCTTCTCTGTGTTTTATGTGTCTCTTGTTTTTTTCCATGAACTCGTCAAAGGTATGTTTCTTAATTTTCCGACATTAAACGATTACTTGGGAAAATACAGTGTATTAAATTATTATATGATAATGAAAACAATCATTACTTGGAGGCCTCAGACGAAATCCATCACATGAACAAACAGTAACATTAGCTGAGCAGGAGCATGATGAATATTGAAGGAGGAGGTCGGCCTTTGATGGGCTGGAAAAACCATAACTCTCTGGGAGAGAGAGAGAGAAATGTAGAAAATGACTGAGCGAAGTAAAACCAGGGAAAGTGGATCCATCGTGAAATGAAATTACAACTCTTAATCACAAAATAGCTCCTGATTATACATAGGACCGTTCAGATTGATGATTTCAGAGTGTCTGGAAGCTCATGACTCTCATATTGATGGACATCAGATTTTTAAGACGATCTGAATCTTTAAGCTTTCGCTGATCAAAGCTCATTTGCACCTGGTGCTCCGTCACTGTGTTGACTCGTCTCAGAGTCCTTTGTGTCAGTGCTGAAATGGTTTCCAGTCACTCAGCACGGCTTTATCCTCTTTAATGAATCTAAACCTTTGGCATAATCCGCCTGATTTAGGTCAGTCTTCTTCAGTCTGTTTCCAATCATTTGCTGACTACTCATAAAAGCGCAAAAAAAAAAAAAAAATCTGCCATGGGTAAAGAGAATGAAAACATGGTTTGTATTTCCATTAACAGCAAACTCTTGGGTCAGGCCAATGATTATAATTACAGAGCGACATTTAGATATCAGTGCTCCTTTCCTTACATCATTCTCATGATTAGATTTCCTCTTAGAAAAATAAAAACAGACTTTGTTTTTTTTTTGTCTTCTGGTACTAAGCAACCATTGTTTGGACGACCGACCCAAGCTCAACATCAGAACAGATCATCATGCCATACACAACACATCATCCGAACCATAGTCAATCAAATGGCCTGTATTCAACCTAAGATTTAACACCAAAGTGTATCAGGCAATAACAACATTATTTTAACAAGCTCGGTTTTCCCACAGTTTTTGTTCCCAATTCTCATGTAGAAATATTAGCTCTGAGGTCCACAGACACCGTCCTGGCCTGATGACCGCAGTCAGGCCAAACAAAAAAAAAATCTGCATCAGTGTAACAAAATACAGCACTAATGCACGAGATGAGCAAATACCTGTCTGTTTTCACCCTGCAAGTCTCCTCCGACTTTGGAAATGAGATGTAAAGTAACACGTAGAGTCCTGTTTGTTTGTTTTTGTTTTTTTTGTGGAATTTGGATCAGATCAGACTTTGATCATCAAAGCTCTGCATGAGGGCTGAGGGTGCACCACATGGATCCATTTTGGAGCCTGTCAAAATCTGGGGAGGTAGAATTTGAAAGATGTGGGCGTTCACCAGGCAGGGAGGATCTATGTAGCACAGATGCATTGTGGGAAATAGTGCTTGAGTCAAAAAGTCAGGTTGTGTACATCAGCTTGCTTTGATTGTGACCTCAGAGTAATTTTTGTGGTCACGATTACTCACCAGTGTGTAGAAGCTGCTCCACAGTGTAGTCTGAGGCCTCTTGTGATGTCAGCTATTGAAGAATAAGAGTTTTCCTTTTACACGCTGCTGCAAAAACCTTTAGATTTAATGCAGATAAACAAACGTTATTCTTGAGATCAAGTGATGTAGATGATAATAACTTGAATATCTGCATGAATACTTGTGCACCACTGAAAAAATAAAACTCTTGGCATCTGGCTCGCTGGAAAATTTATGTAAACATCACTTAGAAAACGTTGCAGGCAAACTGTGTTGGAGCAGAAGATGGAGAGTTATTGTTCAGAAGCAAAACAAACCTCAACATGAATTACAGGGAGAAGATGGTGGTAGGATTCATCCACATGCTACTGTTCCTGCTCATACGACCGTTACACTCACCCGTTGATGGAAAACTGTCTTCTTCTGTGTTTCCTGCTCCACCAGCTCCAGTGATTAGCTGCTGCTTCATCAACATGGCATCAGAACTGATGTATTGCAGTGGGCTAATAATAGATAAATCAGCAATATTATCAAAAAATTTGCAATACTGTGAGACTCAATAAGTTTCAGTCAGGTGTAACTGGTTGGGCTGTGTATTGGCAAGAATCTGGTGATACAATACGTATCCTGCAGACAGGTGATGATATGATATACTGCGATACATAGGGATCCTGTAAACAAGGTGACATATTGTTTTATATTTATTTCCAAAGTATATTCAAACATATATACTAGAATATGTAATGTGTAATTCCCTCAGAGCACGTGCAACAAGTGGCTTTTTTTTAACAAATGGTTGATTGGAAGCTTTCTTTCTCCAAATCCACCGTCAAAGCTACACACACACACACACACACACACACACACACACACCGTATAAGTAAATACAGCCTGTAAAACGGATCGTCAAAATAAAACAAAGACAAAAGTGGTTAATTACCTCGTTGGCTGCAAACAAGACGATTATCTTTGGTCCCTGGAAAGTTCAAACACCTGACAAGCACTTAAACGGGTTAAAAACTAGAAATTTTACTTTAACTGGGGCGAACGTGCATCTTCACCTGCTCACCTGCTCCCTTTCCACACACACGGAACAACTGGTTTTCAAAGTAAAAGTGGTGGTTTCAAAATAAAAGTTATTTCTGGTAACCCTCTTATGATACTACAGAAACAAGTGAAACACACTCCAAATGACAATAGCTACTTAAGTAATATAATATGTGGTGGCTGTGACAATCAACAACACTGTTTTTTGTTCATCATGTGAACTATTGATAAGTAAGTAAAAAATTACAACTGAATGCACATTTGTATGAAAAACCCAGGTATGTCAGCCTCACATTACATCAGACTTGCTGATTGAGGCACAAAAATGTGTTTTCATCATTGATATGCATCATCATTAACAGAAGACGAGGGTCTAAACGCTGCACCTGTGTCTCATTCTGGGCTGCAGACTTTTTTCAGCTCAGAACAAAACTGTAGACGTGCAGAGAGAAACATCATGTTTAAGTTTGGCTGAATGTGCAAAAAGAGTGATTTTTCCATTTTGCACTTTCTGCTTTACATAACTTGATTGTCCTGTACCGACACTCCATCCTCTCAGATCCTCATGGGACACCAGCAAGAGCTCATGGGAAAAATCCACGGCTAATATTACAGCGAGTAATGTACTAAGCAGTGATGTGGGCCGGCGGCCGGCAGCACATTTTTAACATTTCCTCAAAACCCTCAGTGGTTGTTATCTGATGGCAGGGAATTTACATCAGTGTTTCACGCGGGCCCATGTGGAAGCATTAGGATCTGTGGAGGAAATCCACACTCAGGCAGACAGGCATGCAGTCAGACGCATCTGGAGCTCATTTTTTCACCTCAGAAAAGGTCCAGGCCTTTGGATCATCTGTCGCAGGTTCGCAGGCATGTTGGGTTTCATCTCACAGTGGCGTCTCACGGAAACACAGAGACTATGTTGTGTGACTGCACTTTCTTCTGGTCCCATATACCTTCAGCTGCAGTGTTAGTTGTCTTTGGCGTATATAGAAACTGGCTGGTACACAAAGAGCAGGACGGGTACACGGTACAGCTTCAGCTCTTGAGATGTATTTCCACAGAGTGTTCCACAGTCAGAGAGGTATGATCTTAAAAATACTTCGTGATTAATTTCTTGACTTTTTCCTTCCGCTCTCTTTCTTTTCAGACTCTAGAAAGCAGCCAAAAAGTTTCTTTCTTTCTTTCTTTCTTTCTTTCTTTCTTTCTTTGACTCATACACAAACAGTGGAATATGCTAAAAGACTTATGAGCTGTTGGCAGCGGTGGTCGACCCAGAGAGCCAGCCAGCCCTGACTGGACTTATCCAAGTGAAATCTAGTATCAAAAACAGCAGATCTGTCATGTGCTACGTCATAAATGTAACAAAAAATATATTAAACCTGACAGAATGAGCCGTGATGGAATACAATTTCACTCAAAAAGCACAGTAGGATGAATTTCAGTGGGGAATCTTGCAGCATATAAACTGAGGCTGGACTTCTCCGAGCAGTAAATTACAAACAGCCTGATAGTAATATGACAGGTAAATGTTTAAATGGGTCAAAGTGCGTTTAATCAGACCGCCTTCATGTGTTTCCAGATATTACACCTGTCTGTACTGTAAAACTGGAATAAACAAGCTTATATCTGAACTCTTCTCTCCACAGTTGTTGTGCTCCACGGTGCAGAAGGCTCTGTTCGAGGAGGAGGAGAGGGTGAGGACTCTCTCCCAGAAGGTGCGCACCTTGGAGAAAGCCAACGGACACCTGAGGGAAAAGGTGAAGACCATGAAACGTCTGCTGCGTCAGGCCCAGCGAGAAAACGTGAAGGAGCAGCAGACCCTGAGCCTCAAACAGCTGTACGAGTCAAAGACGCCCCAGACCCACCCGGACCAGGACACGACCCAGGACCAGAAGAGCCCTCCGCTCAAAAAGGTCCTCTCCAAGAAGCTGAAAAAATAGACAGGTTTTTTTTTTGTTTGTTTTTATTTTGTATTGTTGTATGTAAACCAACTTTCTGTGACAGGGGGAAGTGGAAAGCTGGGGGAAGTGACAGCAACAGCAAGTTTATCATGAATGAATGAAACGTCATCATGTAGTTTTATTTCCTGGTGAAATCGACCTGAGACTGTCCAATAATGCCATCCTTATTCCTTATCCATACAGTGTGTGTGTGTGTCTGTGTGTGTCCGTCTGAATGTGTGTGGGCTCTCCTTTGACCCGTTCGGTCTTGTGTCCCCAGATGAACTAAAGTGAAGGATTAACTCCCTCTGACATGACGGATTTAAAGGTTTCACAGGATTGATCTTTATCTAAATCTCCTTAACTCCTGTTTCTCCATCATTAGTCCGATATCATCGTTCGCTCTGAGTTACTGTTGCTGTTAAAGTCTTCGCCCCCCCCCCCCCCCCCTAAAAAGTTTTACTTGTGTCCAATAGTTTAATCATTTTCCATACAAATACACATCTTAACTCATAGCTCAAATCTGGCAGATGCACTGTTGAAATAATACGTGGACAATGTTAAATGGCCAGTGTGGAGGATTTAGTGGTGTAGGAGAGGGCCACATGAAAGGCCCTGTGTAGAGTCAGGGGTTTAGTTTGTCCATCCTGGGCTACCATAGGCACATGGAAAACAGTCGACACCTCTAAATTGTCCACGCTGGTCATTAAAGCATTGGAAACTGTAGATCTTTTTATATTTTTTTGTTAATTCTGTGCTGGACACATTAAGCATTGTATAAATATTGGAATAAAATTTCTTCATCCAGATGCTCCAGATGTGAGGAGTAATTAGGCTCACCTTCCCTGTCTTGAGCAGCACAGGATGGATTTCGTCGTTTACAGCTTCTAACAGATGAGTCA
This sequence comes from Caranx ignobilis, assembly GCA_021432705.1. Classification (NCBI taxonomy): domain Eukaryota; kingdom Metazoa; phylum Chordata; class Actinopteri; order Carangiformes; family Carangidae; genus Caranx; species Caranx ignobilis. The sequence goes on along the minus strand of MU269985.1, from coordinate 46,102,738 downwards.
CAATCAGACGACAGATCGAAGGTTCAAGGGACAAATAACGAGCAACGATCCGTCTTTGACTCTGTATATGAAGATATAGTTACAGCCCAAGTTCAAAACCATGACGTCATCCTTCTCTTTCACTCCTCTGGTCTATTTATTCCCTGAGAAACGATTCATGAAATACAATGAACTCCCCAAGAATGCGTTTTGTTCACATATAAATCTGTTCATACCAAAGATAGTGACTGCAAGTGTAATGTTTGTGTTTGAAAACAGGGTGCTGAGCGCTCAGTGATACAGGATTGGCTTTTTCTGTGTCAGAAAGGAGAGTTTGCTTCATCATTCTTCTTTCTATATTTGCTTTTGTTAGTAGATCCGCTTTCTCCCAACTATAAACATCTGGTTTGCTTTGCCAACAGCATAATCATTTGTATAACAGTTATTGTCGTTTTTTTGTTTGTTTGTTTTTGTTTTTTGATAAATAAACAAACTTTTCCAAAACTTCCTGTGTGGGTGTTTTAGTTGTTGATCTGTTTAACACAGAGGTGAACTGAATCCTTCTGTCCAGTAGGCTACATTACATTCACAGGTTACGGTTGCAGGGAAGTTCCCACAACATCTAAATCCGTGAGGTTTTCATAGAAACAACATATAAAACAAATAATAAAAATCAACACAGTGTGAAGCTGTTAAAGTGAGTGTCTGTGCAGAATCACATTCTTCATAGTGGGAAAAGGGGCGAAACATTGACAAGTCGCAGATGTAAAACTTGGACGAGCAGGATTTGTAATCTGGGTGTGTAAAATATTTCAGCTTTTATCTCCCTGAGTTTTCCAGACGCGTCCAGTCAGCAACAAAAAAAACAGACACATGCACCAATTTGAAGCAGTTTCTGTGTTTTTGCCCGCGTGTGTTTATTGATATCGTTGCACCCAACAGGTTGACGTTATTAAACGTGCTACATTTACTTCCATCATAAATGTGTCCAGTCGAACGGCAGAACAAAGCTATTACACAGGGAGCTGTGAAGCAGAGGGGCAATGAATTCAGGTAAAAGTTTCAAACCTCAATTGTAATGTTTCCTGCTTTCCATGTCCTCACATCAGAGATGATGAATGTTTTCTGGCAGGCACAATATGTTTTGTGTGATTCACTGCTAATAAATCAAGTGTTTTCAAAGAACCAGCTCAGATTCAAAAGCAACATAAATCCTAAAAATAAACTGGCCCTAGTTTGACCTTTCTTCTCCTTGTCCGGTTTTTATGTCCGGTGCACTTTCACAAAGAAACGCAGGACCGTTTCAGATGCGAAATCATCCTGGCAGATGAAATTTTCAACACAATTTCCAGGAGAGCTGAACCAAATTTCTTCCATATGGTGCCGTCGCATAAAAACCGAGGGAATGAAGGGGCCGGGTTTGTGTGGCAGCAAGAACGAACAAACAACAAAAGTGATCACTTTTCAAGCATGTTTAATGACAGAGCCTCTCCTGCAGAGCTGCATGGCAGTGAAGCCATGAGGACATGACGGGGACATTTACAAGCTTTTCTTCCTGCCACTCATCTGACCTCATGGGGGTAAAGGATTTCAAAGAACAGCTCCACCACGCTCCTCATCTCGTCTCCTCGTTGACTCCTTCTTTGCCCAGTGAAGCCTTTTGCTTCAGACAACCTTGCCTGCAGCCAACTGTCAAAATCCCATGGACCTGTGCCAAAGATGATATACATACACTGCTTTCTCAACATAAACCACTGTGCACAGCCAAGCTGCAAAACAGATGTCAAGCACTAAGACTGCACAGTGGTGGTCTCCAGAGGATCTGGCTATCTGCAGACAAGGTTTATTTATCTTGCCTTGTTTTATGTTTACAAATGCTGTTGCTTTCTCTGGCTGCTCTTATTTAATCTTTTTTGTATTGATAATCCCAGACAGGGCTGTTGCTAGTAACTCTGGGTCCCCTATGTATGATTGTTTTTTTATGTATTTCAACCAGGGCAACGATGACGGTGAGTGACAGTAACAGACAACTTGTCTGTCATTCTGATTTAATACTTCTCCACTGTGTCTCATCATGAAACTTTTGGTTTTCTTGTTTCTAATGTCAAACCAGGCATGTGAAAATGTAGTCTAGTATTAGAGTAGGGTGAGGGTCCTGTGTTGATACAGTAAGGGACAGTGCATTTCTTGTATTATACGTGATGATTCAGTATTTTTATCAGTTTATTCATCACGTGAAATCATGTTTTAGGCAATTGCTGTGTAATTGTATGCGTTATGTCTGCGTAATAGTACTGCATGTAGGCCGAGCCCAAGGCCACACTGGGACTGGGGCCAGTGTGAAGGTCCATGGGCATGAGCCGAGCTCAAGGCCACACTGTCCTTGGCGCTCTCAGGAGGACTGGGGCTGGTGCGGAGGCACACACACATGGGGCAAGCCCAAGGCCACACCATCCTCTGCGCTAACCATTAGTTAGCTCCATCTTGCTTCAGCATTATGACACTACTGCTGGTCAGAGGTGAAAGAGCTCAAATTTCTCCCTCATTCAACTACTTCACTTATGTTAAGGATGAATTCTAGTGCTTGTTCTACCATTTGATAATTAGCAGCAAATACAGAGTAGGCTACTGCTGAGGCTGATGGGAATGCCATTCATTGTGTTGCACAAACCAAGTCACATTCATTCATCCTGCGGTGGATGTGAATGTCTGCATCAAATTTCAACGCAATCAATCCCATGGTTGTCAAGGGACTGAAAACCGCAGTTGTTGAGCACACAGTGAAATTAGAAGAAACATCACAGAATCACTGCATTTAGAGGGATTCATCCTCTGGGCACCACGAATCTCAGGAAATCCTTCTTGTACTACATGTTGAGATTTTCCAGTCTGGTCCAAGGCAATGAACTGCCGACCTGATCTACCCTAAAGTCACGCCGAAGACACGTGTAGAGACACTAACACATGTTATATTGTGTTGCATGCAGTGTAAACCAACAATCTGTTTTCTCTCGTTGACCTACATACTTAAAAAACAATGCACAAACAAACAAAGCCCTACACCCTGGACAATACGTGAAGTATCCAGGAATGACCTAACCGGGATCCAGGGACAATCAAGCCTGACGTCCAACTTTTGAAGAGTCGTGGCCGCTCATTCCATTGAGGCTAAGCCCAGATCATTGAGCCAGTTCTCCAAACTAAAACAGCTGGGTTTCCTCACTTTCCAGTGGATGAGTATTGTCCTCTTCACAGAGACGTATGCTAAACCAATCAGACGTTGCATCATTTGAGAGCAGATTCCCTCCCAGTATAACACATAAAAGGCCATAATGGAATATTTATACATAAGAATTGAAGAAATCTACAAAAGCAAACTGTTTTTTTTTTTTAACTGTGTTGCAATTGATGCAATGATGTGGCTGCACATGGACAATGTCCCCAGGACCTCCGTTAAAAGGACTTTGACTTGAGTGGGAACATTTCCTCATTGTCTCTTTACCCTTGACCCTCATGACTCTGGCGAGGAGACTGTGATTTTTCATTGCTGTCTCTCCACTTCTGTCCCAATAAGAATGACAGATGTGTGTGTTTGCCCTCAGAGACTTGGCTATAATCACAATACCATGCTTTTATCCTCAGACCAGCACTATTAGCTCAGTCCTAAGACCCCAGAGAGGTGAATGCAATGTCTTAGTGTGAGCCAAAACGAGTGAGGTCAGGATTTTTTTTTTCTACTTTAAGGCTACAGTGATGACCATAACACCAGATTGAATTCCTTGGCCCAGTTATGGCATGCACAAAAAACCTCATGGTTCGCACTTTGGGAATTTGGGTTTGACTTCAATATTTTCACTCTGGGAAACATTTTTCATGTTCACAGAGCTGTGAATCACTTTCTTCTTGGGGTGTTTTCTTTTCTTTTGTCCCCCACTCCCTGTCCTCTGTCCTTTTTTATTTGTAATTATTTTTATTCTGTCTGAGTTGCTGATGACTTCGACAAGACAAACAGGAGGAAATCAGCACTTCATGTGTTTGCCGTTAGCAACACATGAATGTTATGTTTACGGATGTTGACATCGTTTCTTTTGTGATTCTGCAGGAGTTGTTTTTCCTTTGGTGTTTCATTCGGATCTGCATGTGTTTGAGTGTTTTTGCATAGTTTTGGGGGAACAGCATTAAATTGTGAGTTGTGTCTCTGTAAATCCAGCAGCTGCCTGGGTTACTGGAGACGGATGTTACTAATTGAGGGTTTGTGTGTGCGTCTCAGATGTGTGGAGCTGTGACTTCATCAGTGTTTCAGATGTGACAGAGTGATGAATTATCATTAGATCAGTTATAATTAATTCATCATAAGATGAGGAGATTTATTATGTACTGCACGCAAATCGATAACATGTCACATTTAGGCTGCTCTCTATGGTCTCTTTAACATTGACAATGAATAGCTTCCTTTTTTTTTACCATAAGATAGTCAATGGGTCATGGATGGATGGATGGTTAATTAGAAATGACGTAACTGATTCACATTCAGCTAGTAAAACAACTTCAAATTTAAGTTAGAAGCATTCGTTTTGCAATCAACATGGTCCCAGGCAGCATGCATATCAAGAGACAACCATTCACACCTGTGGACAATTACGAATCACAAAGGAGTCACAGCTGCATGTCTCTGGATGGACATGAAAACCTTTTCTATTGATAGAAGGACTGTGGAAATGTTTGATCCAGAAACTTGTCCAGCAACAACTCTAGTCACTGGGCCTTTAATGTAGGCTACGCAGCTGTGAATGATTCATGTGAAACAAATAATGCAGATTCAATTAAAGCTGATAATCAATCAAATTATTAATAAAGACTAACTGATTGGTGTGTATGGGGTGAAGCAGAGGTAAAGTAAGTGTGTTATCGTTATGATGAAAAACTGGTTTGAAACTGATATTACTGAGGTTCAGTCTGATGTGACTCCCTGGGCGTGTTCGAGCACATTTCACTTGCAGCTCTCTCCATCAGCAGCGAGTCTCACACCTCAACTAGCATACTTCAGTACAAACTTCTCTTTATATAAAAATCCTGCGTGCTGTTGTGTGTGTTGATGTGTTGCGTGCTCTGACTGAGCTGGTTTTTATTTTTGTTTGAGAATGGCTTCCTCTCATTTGTATGAAAACCCCAGTTTGAATAACTTTTAATACGTAAACAAGAGTAAACATCAGTGATTACATGCTGCTGACTCAGGGAGACTGAATGAAACTGGGTTTGCAGGAAGTTCATTCAGATGGACACAGACATTTCATGAATTCTCTCGGCGACATTGACCCCCGCTGTGACCTCAGATGACCCAGAATTCCACTCTGTATCCTGTCTGATGTCCTCTTTGATCCATTGTCCCCTACACACTCGGTCAAAGCCCATTCTAGATGTGCAAAGGTGTGGAAAAAACACTCTTTGATAATTTCCCTGCCCTTCTATCCTCCCTCTTTTCATGTTTTCCTCCTGATTGTGTGTTTTCCTTTTCATCTTCTATCATCTCTGACGGACAGAGTTGGGGTTAACTCCCAGGCAGCACAGGCCGCTATCAGGGGAACATGGACGTCAAGTTTCTGGCTCAGTGTGATTCTAACTGCAGGTTGAATAATGTGGCTTTCCATATACTGCCAGATCCTCTCCATCCCTCTTTTCTGTCTCTCTCTCCATCCTGTTTATTATCACCAATTGTGGTTTGTCAGTCAGTCATGCAAGACTGTGAGGGTCTTTTCATAAACTGTGTTGCTTTGGCTTCAGTGCTCGGTGCTGATGCTCCAACAAGGCTCTGCTGAGACCTCTGAGTGTCTTCTTGGATATGAATAGATTCAGACCCAGTTTTAACCCAGGAAAAAACACTTTCCCATTGTCTTTCCCACCTACTTCTGCTGAAATGAGTCATTCATAAACTGCACGTCACTCATCTCCAGGGCACGAGGAGGAGGAGGGTGATCTCACTCTATAGTTTAAAGCCTCTTGCCCTCCGCTCTGCTCCAGCACCTCAGGGACTTTGTCTCCCTCAAACTCAAACAACCTGGTTTTACTCCTAAAACAATGTGCGGCTGCAGGACTGAGGAGAAATGGAACTGGAAAATCTCTTTGCATTAATGATTTTTGCCTGTTTTTCCATGTTTGGATCCAAAACAAATTTTCAGCCAAGATGCTCTGAGCTATTTGACGCTGCATCCAAAACAAATGCACAACTGAGATACAAGGGAAAGATCTCAGTGATTAGCTAAAGAGGGGGATATAACTTGGTGAGTTGTGTGTGTGTGTTTGTGTGTGTATGCCGCGTGTGTTTATTTGGTATTTTGTCCACAAAGCCAATCCAAATTTCTCCATACAACTCTTTGTTAGTCATGCTCTCAGGCTGCGTGCCACGGTGTATATTTTGGCTCGTGTGAAAGAGAGAGTTTAGTCTTTGCAAAAATAAAACCAAAGCTTTGCACGTTATTTACAGCTTCTGCACAAACCTCTACTTCTTCTACAAAAAACCTTAACACTCACACGCGTCTTTGTTTCGACCTGTTAGCCCTCACATCATACGGCCTCACACGCTCTTTGTGCAGCGACTGCTTGATGAAATCAGATGTTGGACGTCCTCCTGAGAGAAAATGAACTGCACATCTGACCAGACGAGGCATGTCAGGTAATTTGTTAGTATCTGCACCACGGAGGTCGTGTTTTCATTTATCTAAGTGTCTGTTTCTACTTGGATCTCACTGAAGCTTGTGCAAAGGAAGAGCTAATTAGCTTTGCACTGATAGTCATGTTAACCATTTATCTGTTTACACAGTAAAAAAAAAAAAAAAAACCCATTTTGCTCATAACTCCTCCTGATCTCTGACATGTAAAAGCTAAAATCTTATAGAGCACATCACTCATTTGTTGTTTGACATTCCTTATTTGCTGTTCTTCTCTGCGTCATTTAACGTAAATTGCCACAATTATTTTAATGCATTGCTCAATTGCAACCATATGTGCAAATGTGCACGTATGACTTCTGTGTGGTACATACATGAAACATTACACACACTAAGCATAACAGGCAAAATACATATACCCAAATTTTTGGAGGGAGGGTTTGACAGAACACAGACGCTGCACAATTTCAGCCACACGGTAGTTGATGCTGCGCAACTATGATGAATTCATATGATTCACTTGAAAGGTTTCGAAGTTAATCTTTGTGCAAACTGCAATTAATACCAGGATTTAGGGAATAACTAGGTAAATATTGTTTTTTAATTGCACTATTTTCCACCTGTTGCCAGCTCTGCTGCAGATTTACTTTCAGTAAAGTTGTGGAAAAGGAAGCAAAAGCTCACACAACTTGTAGAAACTCTCCGTACTCACACATGTTGAAGGACAACCCATACATAATGGGCGCACAAATCTCTTGAGAGCACTGACACATATCAGCACAATAAAGTCCTGCTGACAGACGGAGCAGCAGTGTGTGTGTGTGTGTGTGTGTGCGCTCACAATACATTTGGTTCCAAACCTTAACTCAACACTCTGACATGAGTGGAACCAGGTGACCTTGAAAGACACAAGTCTATAAAAGAGTTTGGATTTGAGAAGTACTTTTATCTGAAAAATGCCATTATAAGCCCACATGCGGCTTGTCTGTATCTTATCAATTATCTTCATTATTGCTGGAGTATAACTCTACGCCAGATACAGCAGGTCACCTTGGTAAACCTGTGTGGCAGCAGCAGAGCTGGTCGGAGACTCACAGAGCCTTAGAGAAATATCTCTACAGCCACTGGGTGGATTGTCATGAAGCTTTGTCGGAGCCGGGATGAACCCAGACGAACCTGCCAGCGCTTTCAGTTCTGCTTTAGAAGAGGCCGCGGAGGCTGACTATCAATTCCCCCCAAACTGGGGAACCAATCACAAATAGGCAGGCTTGATGCCATGACGACAGAGAAGCGACTTTACATACAACATGGAGACCACCAAAGATCAGCTGTCGTTGGATTTGACTGTAGCTTTGAGTTTGAGATACTGTAAAAAGTAGCATTAGCATCACGTTCTGCATACGTCATCTGGATCGTTGCCCTGAAGAAAATATATCAATACACAGAAGTATTGCAGTTTTTTATGACATAATACTCCATCAACTCTTTGAAGTGCTGTATTGATGTTTTATCAACAGTGGTGACAGTGGTTTTGTGTTGTATTTTTACACCTTGGACATAAACTTCTTTTGCTCAGTTTGCAGATGTTGCAGATTATTGGATGTTACAGTGACCATGTGCTATTTTCATAACACAGTTTGGTTTCTTATCCTTCATGTTTGCACTTTTGATTTTTTTTACTGATTGAGGCTGATAGTCTGTTCAAAAGTAGGGAACACAGGCCCATGCGTGAAAATCAACTGTGTTTTTTGTGCATACAACATTTTGTGTCTTTTTTTCCTATGAGAGTTTTCTAAAACAAAAAAATCACAATATATCTCCTTTCTTACAGCATCTCAATATATCACAACATATGATATCGTCACCTCCCTTCGAGATTTGTATCATATGGTCAGATTCGTGCCAATACACAGCCCCGGTGACTTCAAGTGAAACGACTCAGCTGCTGGATCGATGTCCATGAAATCTGGTAAACATAACTTCCACATTACGCAAATACCTTCCTCTTCCCCCCGAGCAGAGGATTTAAAGCAGCTCATGCAGCATTCCCAGCAGGTGTGCTGCTCATTTTGTGTCGCGTTCGCTAATACGAACCCATTGTTTAATAAATCTTTGCAAACGTCCAGATCAGCAATTTGGCTTCAATGCTGCTCATCAAAGGCTTAAATTACTGACACAGTCGTAACAGTCCTGTTGATTTCTTGGCTTGTTGCTGTATCAAGTCTGTATTTCACATTCCATTCAAGCATGGGCAACAGCCCTCCACACTCAAGCTGCACGGAGGACGAGGAGGACCGAGCACAGTCTTCATCAACGAGGAGAAGAAAGAAGTGTAACCCATGCCTAAAGTTATGTATAGCCTATGTTCGCCTTTAAAATGTCGGCCTGTTGTCCTCGTGGTCTCATCCCTTTGGTTTAGTTGTACCGCTGCACACGGTGCCAGGTTTCACCCTCGGCCATGTTTGGCCTCACTTTTTTCCACTCCTCCACATCCAAACACGGGCTGCATCTTTCAGCACTCTCATCCTTGTGATTCATGCAATTTCTCTCCCATTATTTTGAATCAGTCCCTTGTTCCTGGTTTGACCACATAATTTTTACTCTGTCTACTGTCTCCTGAATGAGGTCGACCACCAGTCTCTCTCTCTTACTCCCTCCCTCTCTTTGCTCTGCTCTCGGTCTCCTTTAGTGCAATGCGAAATGCAGCCAAACCGCAAGCCTCAATTACCCAGCATTCCACTGAAGAGGACGAGGAAGGCCTCATGTAGCATGCTATGAAATTAACATTCATGACTAACCTCTCAAGCCACAAAACTATTCTGTGAGATCAACAGTTGAGGAATTTCGCCATTGAGAAAAGTAGCACAGCCGCAATGTTTCTGTTTCCCGGCACAGGACGAGAGGGAAAATCTGTCATGAGGACAACGAGGACAAAATTCATTAAATGCACATTTAGCTAAGTTCAGAATCATTTCACAATATAAAATAGGCTTTATATCATAGAAATATATGTAATTTTGAAAGAGGCAGCCGTTACAACAAAACGCCTGAGGCTAAAACGTATGGCTAAAGCTAGCTGGAGTTTCTAGCTAGGTTTACTTGTTTTCTTTTCTCTTCAGCAGTGTCCTTTAATTGCAAAATTTGAATTTTGTTTTGTTGTTTGTTTGTTTGAACCAACATCTATAACCAAAGTACACAAAGCAGCTTACTCCGTTCAAAGACAAAACAGCTAAAGTAGCCCTGCTGGTAAGCTAACGGGCCTAGCTTAGCGTGGTTTAGCTTCTGTTCAAATACACATTTCAATGCGTTTTCTGCAACAATTTTCATCCAATCAACAGTAAATGATAACAATCATGTGTATAAAAAGTCGACACTGCCTTTTCTTGTTATGTATTGATATGGAAATTGGATATTGGGGCACTTAGATATAACATACGACACAAGGATTTACTGGTCACAGTATTTCTTTGTTTCCCCGCATAATTCATCTGCTCCAAATGTTTTGTTTTCCAGCATGGATTGCTAAATATGTTTTTTCTTCCTCTTTTAAAACAGACTCTGACCGCTCGGACATGATGCATAGACAAGGATTTTAATGTATGTTTCATTTACAAATCTGTTCCAAGCACAAGTCACTGGGCTTTCACACTGAGCAGTAGTCACTTTTCAACAACCCCTGATGCATTTCGTCTGTGTTACACAGTAGGTTACTGTCATCCCAAACAGCATTTTATTTAAAAAGGCAACATATTTATAGTACAAATACTCATTTGTACAACAAATCTAACCAGACGTCAGTGATTCTCTACATGTGGTCGCTGAGCTATCAAAGAAGAAGCCTCCAGACAAATCATATGTTTCTTTTAGGCTGATTTGCCGCAAAATGACACGTACGTAGGCTACGTGCTGTAAAAATCATCACTTCATGCAAAAGCTGCAGTATCAACACACCCTGTGGTTAAGCACCTTTGAGGGCAAGGTCAGAACGACTTCTTCTCCTCGACTGCAATTCTAATGTCACCTCTGCATATTTTCCTACCAAGGAGGTTGAGTGGTGAGGTAATGGGATACGGTTATATATTTCATAATCACTTGTTTCATTGCACTGGAATGTAAAAATCTTTATTTTTTCCATTTCCAGGTTCTTTGCCTGAGCAAAGAACAAAGCAGCAACAAACATTAGGAGAAATTATTTCATTTTGTTTGTTACTTTTAACTTTTAAGTTTCTGTATGTCGCTGCCTTTTGCCTTGACATACATTTTCCTTTACAGGGTTTGTGGGAAATATTTTTGAGTACTTTTGGGTAGAGGGTGCATTAAACCTACAGCAGAATCAGAGTTGTTTTCATTACCAGGAGATTAATTATGACATTATCAGCCTGCCAACAATAATAAGACCGTGGACGACGACTGCCTCCATGCGTCTGCTTTCCTGTGCTCGTCTGGCTGCCTCGTTGTCACAGTAATTCATGATGTACAGACACTTCACACTGCACGTTTCCTGAAAAAATAATCACTCTTTTTAACTATGCTTACAGTTGGAGTCACCACCAGTTACGTTACTGTTCAAATATACTACAACGCCTATCCCATAGAGATGCAGAATAAAGCTCAAAAATACTTTTTGAAGCAGCACACTGAACTTGCTCGGACATGTTGAAGTTATTACAGCTTTTGTTGCTCTTCACTCATCTGTGTGATGTTTTTAAAGAGAAATTTGAACTTTTTAAAAAAGTAAAAGTGACAACCCCCCCCCCCATCCTTTCACCAGCACTCACTTCATGGCAACTGTAACATCATCACAGGTAGTGTACATTACATACACACTATTCACTGTTAATCATGGGATTCACAAAATTTCAAGCCACGTCATGCAAACATACGAAATCAGAACCAAATCACATCGGTACCAAATCACATCTACACTGTTGTATTACAGAGAAGAGAAAGTGTGGTCGGGATGGAGTGACTGGAGGACGGATGAAGCTCATGGAAGAGTCCAGCCTCAGTATATCTGAGACGTCCCCCGGACAGTCCCTCTAATAAAGTACAGACGATGCCAACACCTGCACTTAAAGCTCCTCTACGTCTTTTACATGATCCAAGAAAAACATTGACAGCATATGATTCTTAATAAAAGCCAATAAAAGAACCAAGACTGCCGCGTGTGTGTGTGTGTGTGTTGATCTACACCCACCTGATCTACACCCACCTGAATAAAATGAAGTCAAATAAACACAGGGAACATGCTCTGTCTGTGCTGATGCATATTCACATGCTTTTAATCCAGGTCCTCTGTAAACAGGCTGCGCGTGGAGGAAATGCACCGCCTGTAAATGAGTGCAAAACAGAAAAAGGGACTGTAACGACGGCACAAGTACACGCCATGGTGATGGATGCATATCAAATTCTGGTTGCTCTTTTTTTTTTGTCTTTGCATTGACACAATCTAATCCTGCTACGTCAGCCGTCAGGTGCTGAGAACAGCTGAGCGATGCTTTTTCAGTTTTGCAAGTTTGTTTGCTTTTTTTTTTGCACAAAATGTATTTAGATACATGAAAAAGTTCTTTTATGGAGGGAGAAGGCAAAATACTAGAAAATATTTCTGAAAAGAAGAATTTATTTTATGGATTTTTTTTCTTTTAAATAAAGCTCCCCAGGAAGATTTTTGCAAAATATGATTGTTGCTTTACTCCATTTCATCATGTCACTGTAATGTAAGTAGTTGTTAGTATGTGTTACTGTATGTGCGCAGGCCTCCTTTCAGAGATTACAGTACTTTACTTTGAGCATAAAATTCTTTTTAAAGCTGAAAATGTGATACATACAAAATATGAATTTACAGAAAGAGTCTGCCTGCAACAGCGCTGCAGAAAAAGACAAAACATGTCATCCGAAGCTACCCCGAAAATAAACCCACCATACTATATATATATATTTATATATATATTTTTATATCCTAAAGGCACCTTAGACAAAGATATATCCCTGTGCTCAAGTGGATGAAGAAGTTTGGGGTTGAAATTTAAAAAAAAAAAAAAAAAAAGAGGGGAGAAGCCTTTTACGTTCAAAAAGCCGAACCACCATTTGGAAACACTAGACCGCCACCAGAAAGGCTACATATTAGATTGATGGAGTTTTTAAATTTGCATAAACTATTGTGTCACTGATTGTCTAAAAGCACGACTTAAAGACACAGAAGCCGAATCTGCAAAAACTACAAGATTTAACTTGGTTTCATTTAAATACTGCAACAAATCTAAATACTCTGTGCCTTTCTGCCTCGACAACACTCCCATCGTTTGCATGGTGCTGTGATGCTGCAGCTCTGCAACGTATCTGTGTGTTTTTAAAGATAACAAAAACATGCATGGGGACAGATTCTCTCCTCGTCATGCAGATATTGTTTCTGGATTTACGCTCCAGGAGGAGGAGGAGGTTTAAAAAGACACCACAAAATATATAAAACAGTAAACAATAAAACATTAAAACAAAGAGACAGGTTGAATCAAAAAAAAAAAAATGAATAAAAAGTGTCCAACAAGCTCTGTCCTGCTGCGGCAAAAACAATCCACCTGACAAGCTGGTGGGAGGAGGTCGTCCGTCGTCTTCCCCTCTTTTGAATCGTCTCCCCTCTTTCAACTCATCCCAAACCACCAGCCCAGTCTGTAAAAAACATCTGCTCTGGTGCTTCATCATTATCATTTTCATCAAGTCCTCCTCCCTCCTCCTCCTCCTTTTCATTGCATTTTGTGTCTCCCTTCTCAGGCTGGACAGGCTTGCTCCCCCTGCAGGTGAGAGGTTGGAATGACACTGTATTCCTAACCATATAAAGGGGAGATGGTGCCTCTGGTTCCACCGAGGCGGTAAAATTGGAAAGTCACTGGGATTGATTAGACAGGTAAGTGGAGCAGGTGGCAGGCATCACACCCTGCTGGTCGGGTGGCAGCGGTAGTTGCAGTTGGACAGAGGATCGGTGCCGCCGTCCACGTTCTGGGAGCACCCGCCCTCTGAACAAGCCTCTGAGAGAGAAAGTGACAAGATATAGTATCAGTGCTGCTGCGTGCACATTACGCTGCTATATTTACACTCCTCAAAGCTGCGTGTGTGAGATAACACACACCTGCGTCTTCCTCCGGCATCAGCAGATGACTTCTGCAGGGGCCGGCCAGGGTGGGGCTGGGGCCTTCATGACTGGTGCCCAGCTGGAGACGCCGCATGTGACGAACCACCGCTGTGGCGTTGAATGCTTGCTGCAGAGGGAAGGAAGGAAGAAGGGAGGAAGGGAGAGAGACCACAGATACAGGGGAGCATCAGTTACTGCAAAATCTCATGTGTCTGATACTCAGCGGATGAACTACATCTTATTCTGGTTCCTCCTGGTCTCAGTTTGTTGTGGGGTCACGTATTGCCTGTGTTGCTTGGACCTTCATGGTACCAGCTTCCTGTGTGTCCCTGATTTTGATAAAAGCACTTTGTAAATTCTTGTTTTTGGTAACATATAAATAAAGTTATTCTTATTATTAAAGATCTGTGGCGTTAGTGCAGGACAAAAAAAGGTTAAAACTTTACAAACCAACTGATTCCTGAGGTTCAGACCAAGACCGAACTTTTTAAATGTCACTAAACAGTATCTCTCTGTGTCGACTAAAAGGGGAGTTAAAAGTGCAGGACATAATAAGCATATGGGAAAAACAAAGTGAATCCAACCATGACTCACCTTCCACTTGCTTTTAGCAAAATTCTTTTTGATCTGAGCGCTGACAGACTCGTGGATGTTCTTGTCCAGGGCCGTGTCTCCAGCAATCCTAACACAGAGAGGAGACAGGGAACATTTCATTGGCACCGTGGGCGACTTTATTTTGTCAAGCTAGACTCATGTTTAACAGGCAAATCATGATCTTAACGTGTTAATGTTATAATGGAGGGGTGTAGGATCAGTACCAGGGGTGCTGCAGAGCCTGCTCACAGGTGTAACGTACGATGGGGTCTTTCTCCATCAGGTGCACTATAAAGTCTTTGGCTATAATGAAAAAAAGACAAAAACTCATTAATTTAAAGCAACAGCTGCACAGAATTGACACAGTGCATTTATTCATGAGCGCCTCAGGCTACAGGCTGGATACACTTTATTAGTATAATAATAATGTTTCAGTGTCAAACTGCTGAAAAACAACAAAATGAAAACACATCATGAGTTTTTTTTTTTTTTTCCTATATGCAAGAAAACTGGCTGCTGCATCAGCTGAATAATTTGTCCTAAATGTTGGAGAGAGGCTGAGGCAGAGCGGGGAAACAGGGACACAGGCGGAGAGCCAGGAACTGGATGGAAAAGAATCAGCATGGGATCACTGCCACGACTCGTGGGCTCAACACCTGCAAGGTGATCGGTCGGTGAACGGACAAAATATGAACGGTGTTGGAAAACCTCATTCTGTCAAAACAAGACGGAGCGTGAGGGGGGAAAAAAAAAAAAAATCACCTCACCACTTTGTTACCTGTTGCCACGGTGACCCTCTCTACAATACACAGCTCACAAAAGCTCATTTAGACACTAGATTGCATAATTTCTGCCGAGCTTCACAAACACATCTGAGGAGATATGTCACTACACATCTGTCACATCTGGATTAAACTGTCTGTTAGTAATGACCTGAGTCAGAGATGTCGTCCCAGTACGGAGAGTCAAACTCGTACTCTGCCTTCAGGATCTGCTCAAACAGTTTGGCATCGTTCTCGTCGTAGAACGGAGGGTACCCGCACAACCTGAGACACACAGGGGACAGACAGGTGTCACGTTCCCAGATACAGATGTGCATGAGATTTACTAACATTTAACATCTGGATGTAAAACATGGACACAGTTATGACAAAATAAAGATAGTTTAACTATTAAAATATCACAGCAATGCTCTACATTAGGCTGGGTGTGTGTGTACTCACAGAATATACGCTATGACACCAATAGACCAGCAGTCCACTGCTTTGCTGTAGGGTTTCTGAGCCAACACTTCAGGGGCTGAAAGAATAAAGACAAACACAGGTATGTCATGTGACATAATAAATGCTGCTCCCTGTCTTCAATATCTGAGTTAGTATTAACATAACCCACTGATCTAAATGTGTAAATTAACACCAGCAAAGTGCTAATTCTTTGTGGTTCCATGTAAATCTGATTTAATACAAACTGGTTTTGTAAATTTAAGACAGTAGCTTCTTTACCAACGTATCCAGGCGTCCCACAGGCCGTCGACATCACGCTGCCGGAGCCCTCAATTTTCGACAGACCAAAGTCACTGATCATGATTTTGGAGTCTTCGTCCATGCTGTAGTACAGAAGGTTCTCTGGCTACACCAAGAAGAGACGAAAGACGAATGTTTAGATTAAACAGTATCTAACAAAATCAAAGTACAAACTCCTCCACTAGCACCACAAACACACATGTAAGCACAAACTTTTCAATCATATCAAAGACTCTAGTGACCTTGAGGTCGCGGTGCACGATGCCCATGTCGTGGAGATATTTGACAGCGTCCAGAATCTGCTGAATGAGTTTGCTGGCGTCTTTCTCCGTGTAGAAACCCTTCTCTATGATGCGATCGAAGAGCTCTCCACCAGACACCCTGCACAGAGAGGACGGAGGTTTGTTCATAAAGACTGAATGAGCGAATGAAGACGTGTTGAGTTGTTCAGGGACGTAAAAGTGAGGAGAGAGAAATACAGTATAACTGCTGTCCTTTGTTTCTGCAGTTCAAACACAGTCACTTTATTGACCCTAAGGTTGAATCACAAAATAACAGTCTTGCCTCCATTTGCATTTCCATAAACAGTTCAATCAAATCAAATAACCCAGTATCTGTTCATTATAAAAGGCATTCAATAGTATTTCATCTTAACAAACAGCTCTAAAGTTCTTTAAAACCCAGATTCACAGAGAGACTGCTTCTGTATTTGCTCAACTTTCAGCTTGAACTTGACAACAATAAAATGTAGCATGTATTGATCTGTGTTTATCTCTAACAGACGACTGTGTGAAGGCAGAAACGTGATGGTGTGAGTGAAACCAGAGGAAAGTGATATTAAACCCTGAAACCACTAGATGGAGCCTTCACTCTACACACACACACACACAGCTATCTGCTAACTGGGTGTGTTTCTTTGAGCCTCCCACATCAATCACTCACTTACTTACACATATATCATAAAGTGTATAATGTGCAAGTGACTCCACCTGTGGGAGTAACAGCTCAGTGGTACAACACCCCCTCCCCCCGGGCGGCATTGTCCACATACTTTTCCTCATGATGCAACTGTCTGATTCCTCGAAGGATTTTGCATCTTGTTTGGACATGTTCGTATTAAACAAAATAAAAAAAGTGACTCACGATGTGACAGAGTGTGAAACCTTGAGTTAGAGGCAACACAAAACATACCGAAAAGGTCACATCACAACTATTATGAGGGAACACAATGGTGTTGCAGCGTTTTGGCATCAGAATGGAAAAACAACTTGAGAAACTAAAGTCCTTGGCTCCATAAATACACAGCCAGCCACCCTCCTCCCTCCCTCCTTCTCTCTTTCTGCCTGTGATTTACCAATGATTGTGATTAATGTATTAATAATTGATGTTTTCAGTGAATCGTGCTGATGATCCTGATCCGTGCTTCCTCTGGTTCTCTCTCTCGCTGACATTTCAGGAGTTGAGGTGGGTGGGAGGCCGACAGGCTGCAGATGTGAGGGCGAACTCCCCACTGGTGCTCATGAGTAGGCATAGTACAGTCTTTGCTTGTGTGTGTGTGTGTGTGAGTCGCATGCAACTGTGATACAGAGTGCAATTAATGGCATGTGACATGCAGTGCGTGGGAGAGCACGAGCAGGGAGTTTGAAACACACACACACACGTCGCACGACAAAGGCAAATCACACAAACCCACACGTATGTGAATACTCACAGTTGCATGACAAGGTAGAGGTGTGATTTACTCTCAAATATGTCCTCCAGAGACACGATGTTGGCGTGTTTGATCCTGTGAGGAGGCAGAGCAGAGAGACATGATGAGAAAACAACTCCTTCATTTCATTTTTCTTCTTCTTCTTATGATGCACACACACTTCCACTCATCGTTTAACCACTAGTGTGTCTGCAGGCAGCGTGAAACCCTCTCCTCTCTGTGTTACTTTAATCTTGTTCAGTAGATGTGACTGGGTCGGTCGGTGTGTGAAACCCCCACACAGCTGTTTCCTGGTCGTACAGGAGGATTCACTGTGGTGGTGACATGCAGCTCTTTAATTGGCTGACCTCTGACCTCTGGGAATCTGTTTGTGCAGCGACAGAGGTGACTCACAGTGACACAGTCACCTGCACCATGATAAACCTCTGTCCCACACACACTTAGTGTGTGTTTCAGTGAAATATGCAAAACACAATGGGCCCAAGGTCAGATGAAAGTAACATGATGACATCAGAATCATTTTTGTTTATTTATTATCTGCTGATTTTAATTTATTAAGAGCGACTGTGACACATAATGAGCTGATTTACATTTCTGTTGCAGAGGAGTGTATTCAGCGACGTCTTGCACATCATGTCCGTTTATAATGTTTATTTAATGGTCGTTTCTAGCATCAATCAAAGCTTGTCTATCAGATTAAGTGCTGAAAAGCTTAAATGTCATCTTTACACAAAAATATGTTGTTTTCTTCTGCCAGTGTTAAGAGGAGTTTCTGAAGAGACCTTAATCAATAGTTTTAAATGAAGAAGAATCAAAACTCAAGTCACACATTAGTGTGAAAAATATCCTTGGTGATAAACAGCACCTGATTTTCTTCTGCAGATTTGCAGCTGTGACCTCCTGTCCATGTGCAACACAAACAAAATGTAGACTAACTTTTAACACAAGCATGAATATCTCATCTGTGGGATCATTTAACTCCAACTTTCCTACTTCTGATTTTCACCATGCAGCCTGTTTGTTTGCATGTGACCACTTCCTTTATTCAACCTCAGCACCTGGATGTATCTGAAGGTTACTGAGTTGACTCGGACGCTGGAAGACAAAGACAACACAAAGCCACGTGTTTGGAGATGTACTGGAGGTGAGTGTGTAATGTGTCGGCCTCAGCTCATGCTGGATTACAGCAGCAGTGGCTCTTATCCGGATTGTAACGATGCATGGACACCTTCATTCATCTGCTTAGCTCAGTGCGGAAGGAGAGATGGACCCAGTGAAGGATGAATGATGGATTAAAGCTGCCGTGTGAGTGGACACGTGTGAGCGCGTGTGAGCTCCAGCGTGCGCTTTAAGACACAATAACAGAGGGTCGGATCCATGCAGTCAACTTAGTGCATTTAAAAGGTGAATTTCTCTGCAGGTATGTTTGTTTGTGTGTGTGTGTGTGTGTGGCGATGAGAATAGAAATGCTGGACAGTGGTCATGGTGATTGTCAGAGTGCTTGGAGGCTGGTGAGTCATTTTCTGACCTCTGTCAGCACCCGTAGGTCTCACAACACATCAGAACAGAGAGGTCAGCAAACAGTGTAAAGACGAGATCTGACTGACGACTGTGGCCCAGAATCAGGTCGAGTTTCTCAAACAAAAACACATTTGTTCATTAATGACCTGTTTTACTTTAACATATTAACAGCCTCAGGTGATGTGGCATCTCTGCTCATGTGACATTTTGTATATTATTTGTTTTCCCTACAGCTGTGACACAGCTTCGACCCCCCCCAGTGCAGTTAGTGTGCTTTGAATGAATGGATGAATGGATGCTTCTCAAAATATCTCCAGGATCTTTAATTCTGTGGTGGGAGAGGAATTTCTCCCCCCTTACATCACAGAAAACACATCCATTAAAATGTGCAGAGAATCATGTTTTTTTTCCAGAAATTGAAGAAACTAAACCTGATTTACATGATGTTGCAGAATTCACGTTACAGCAGAAAACGGTAGTGCGGTTACTAAGGTGGATGTGCACAGCGTTCACTGTGATGCAGACAGTAAACTGGGTAGCTTCACCATATTTTCAGGATGTTGAGTAATAAATGCCCGCTGTTCCACAACTTACTTCCTAAAAGTCAAGTTTCTTGTCATGCATGACTTTTTTTTAGTCAGTTAACGTGAAAATTTGGTGTTTTTAGCTAAGAAACATTATGCGCCGTGGAATTAGTCCAACATCAAATCCACTTTACATTTCCAGCACAAAAAATATGCTTCAGTTTAGTTTATTAAGCCTCTGCAGCAGCTTCACCAACTCTCCGCACTGGCACGGCTACAGGTGACTAGGCAGAGTGGGATTAGTCACTGTATTCACACGTCTGTGTTTGAGTAAATGTTTGCTCTAGATAAAAATGGGAAGAGGATGAAGAGCCAGCGAACCATCTGATGATAATATCACAGGGCTCTGGTCTACCACGGTGGCACATTAAACTACCATTAAGGCTGGAGCAGCCATCTTACTAACAAACAGCAGCAGCAGCAGCAGCAGCATGAACCGAGGGGCCAGTGGACGCTGAACTGATAATAAATTCAGTTTGTTTACATCGTTAAAAATGCTTTTACATGTTTAAGTAAACAATAATTAATTTTCAGAGAGACACATGAAAGAAAAGTCAGGATGACAGGTTTGGCTCTGGCCTCACAGGAAGCGACAGAAGAGATAGAGGCTGCTCAGCGTCTGTCATGTACAACAACATTAATGTGTGCTGTGTGGAGAGAGGAGGTTCACTTACTTACTGCACACTCACACTATCTATGGATTAGAAAAGACAGAAGAAGAAAGTGGCACTGGGAGGGGATATAGTTTCAATTCAGTGTATTTCATGACCTTGCAAACTAAAGAAAATCACTTTGTCACCTTTTCAAAGCAGCACTCTGACCTCGTCAGGTCCTCTGTGTGTGTGTGGGGTGTGTGTGTGTCTGGAGGACAAAGGGTTAAACTGAGTGATGACACCCTTGAATGCGTCTGCACAAACTTCAGATGACAGCCACGACTTTCAGGCCAAGTTTGCCACAGTTTACTCTATTTGTCAGAATTGTCACCAAAGTACTCACTGACTCCCACCCCCTCCACCCGCTCTCATTCCTCCATCCTAACCTCAGGAGGGATCATAGCTGTATATTGGCAAGAGTTGTGTGTGTGTGTGTCTCTTGTAACCCAGGCAACAAGAGGTCTAAAAATAACTTGGGACCTAATGTAGATCAGCCATTTTCACCACGGCCTGTAATTCCCCATATCTAAAGAGAGACGTATGTTCGAAGTGCTGCACAATTACCAGGAGAGATGCGTTTGTCTTAATATAATAAAACATGATATCACACAGGTGGAGACAAAACTTGTGCGAGGGCAAAACGTGTGCAGCCGTTTCTGTAGGCGTGAAAATGAGGGATGTGATGAGAAAAACCATATGTTATTTTCCACATGTTAACTTCAGAAAAAAGGGTTGTTGTTTTTTCAATGGCTAAGGCACAGCGCTGTAAGCTGATGATGCTAAATAGGCTGATTAATAGGATTTTTATCATTGTTTGTGTTAAAATTAAAAGGACCGGTTCTCTCAGATTCTAATACATAAATTCCAATAGTGTAAACGAACACGAAGGAGCTGAGCACTGCTTTGTTTGCAGCAGCAGCAGCAGCAGCTCTGTGCAGAAGCTGCTCGTCAGGTTAATCTGAAGAACCTGTGACTAGTTGGAAAGCAGTTCAACTGAAACGTCGGCATAGTGAGGGCTCTGGTTTTTCCAGATGAACCAGGAACTTGTTTCCTGTGAAATTTTGAAAGAGCCATTTGAGCAGCGTGTAAATCACCTTTAACACCCTGAAGAAATAAAAGTAAAACGACCTGGATGAACTAGACGCCAATAGTATATTTCATTGAGCACTGGCCCTTTAAATCTACCTACTGTATATATCATGATGCAAATGTGACATGCATCCCACTAGATCATATTACAGCGGTCATATACCACATATATGATATCTAGTAATGCGATACAACAAACATGATGCAGTGATGAAAACGGTAACATCCTGTAGATTGGATTTCAGATGCAGGCTGGAGTCCACTTACTTGTGCAGGACTGCGATCTCGTTCTCGATGCTGTTCTCTTTGCCCTCTAACGCCTTCTTGGGGATGCACTTGATGGCCACCAGCTTCTGGGTCCTCTTCTCCTCGGCGAGGACCACCTCGGAGAACGCTCCCCTGAAACACACACACACACACACAGGTCAGCCTGTTAGAGCGCAGCAGTCCATATGTCACATGGTGTGAAGGGCAGAGTGCTTCATCATGTGCATCTGTGACACTGTAAAGAGTAAAAAAAAAAAAAAAAAAAAAAAACTCCTGCTTTGATGTTAAATTGGCGAAACGTTTCTGATAACTTGGCGGCGACTTGCAGCTAAGTGCTGCTGGAAGAAATTCTCACCCGCTGATGCCAGATAAGGTTTATTTTTATCTTCAGCCTCCTCCTGAAGTCGTTGGGTTGCTGCTGCTGAGTCAAGTTTTTGGAGACGCTACAACTTGGTGGGATGATGATTTCTTTTCTTTTCTTTTTTTTTTTTTTTTTTTTGGAAGAAACTGATTTCCAAACACTGAGCTTTATCTCAGAGACCGATTTTTGACACCGTTTCAAGTCTGAACCACGTGAAGCCCATCGATTGGACAGCGAGTCTCATATTAGTTTTACAGGAGTAAATGTCCAAGCTTTCTGAGATAACTGCTTAAAGACACACATTCATTTCCCCGTCTTGTACCGTATGATGTCAAATGTGCAGATGAGATAACACCGCACAACATTTTCATACCAAAGTGAGGCTGAAGTATGCACAGATGTCACGTCTTCCCTGATGGCTTCATGATAAAGCCACTTATCTCTCTGTTTTTATTCTATGTGTCTCGTTTCCCACTATAAAAACAAGTAAAGCAGCAGCAGATCTCAGAACAGTCAAAGAACTTCAGCATTTTCCCATGACCTGTTTTTTAAAAGTAGAGACAGACATTTCTTACAAGCTCTCTGGTTTTTTGGCCGAGGTCCAGAGACTTTTTTCTTCTTCTTCTTCTTTTTTTTCTGACTCAGATCCAAATAACTGCACAATGGCTATCGCCTATGGATGTGGGATTTCTGAGTCACAACAGGAAAAGTGTTTTATAGTAAAAGTGTGAAAGAAAAGCTGCTGTTTATGGTGAAGCAGCATCACAGTGTCCCAGTTCTGCTGCAGTGTCATTGGTTCCCTTTGTTTTCCTTGTGTGTGTGTCGGGGGGGGGGCATGGTGGTCCCTCCTCCTCCTCGTTTTCTAAATCATCCCACATACCTGAAGCTCATCCAGTAATCACCGTCTACAAAGACCCGGGCTGTTACTCCACCGAGCCACAGACTGAACTGGGCCTCGGCCTGGGCTCCAGTCCCATTCATCCAACTCCTCATCCATCTCCCACCCAGTCCAGTTATATCCTGTCTACCTCGCCTCATCTTATCCATCTCCCCCCTCGTCTCCCGACCCGGATTTCCCCCCCCCCCGGCCCTGCTCCATTGTTCTCTCTGGCTCAGCTCCAAACATTTTCACCTGCATATGTTTACAATAAATCCCAGTTTGAACTTTTCACCTTCACGTCCTTTCAGTCCAACCTACGGTGGTCTCAGATTTCTAACATTATGGATATTATTCTTCTGGATGTTCAGGAGGAGGAGGAGGAGGAGGAGGAGGAGTTGTCTCCACACTCTGGGATCTGCTCACTCTGTGTTTTATTACACACACTTCTTGGTCTTAGACCTCCTGAGGCATTCAGGGCAAACAGAGAACAAAGGACCACTGCAGTGTGTACTGTGTAAAGTAATTAGGGCCCAATGCAAAACATCTGCGTATCCTACAGTCAACACCTTATGCTGCAGCGTTCAACGTCATTAAAGCTGGAACGTACAGATGGGAAAGATTCGTATGTTTACGACTCGCCAAACATTCGTGTCACCACTCCAGCGATGGAGATGGTTGTGTATTTGCAGCATTGCCCATGTGAGGGTTAAAAATCCTGTGAACTGGCTGCATATTTGTTTGCTTTTCAGGCACTTCCATATTAGTACGAAGCTGGATAAATGGGAGATTTCAGAGAAAATCTCAGCCCAAATTACAACTTAGATGTTAAAGTGAAAGCTATTTATAAGCTGGACACGACAGAGTGTGAGTGTGAGACTCACCAACAAGAAACGTAGGTAAAAGTGATGAAAACCAAGTCAGAGCGAGGAAAGATCAGTTTCTAAACCAAAACAGCAACAATGCCATAAGAATAAATGACATTTGCTCAGCAGCTGAAGTGTACATCCTCCTCCATAGGTGCCAACCACAAGGCAAACATTATTTATAGTATACACATTTCCTGCACTGGATGGACACACAACACAACACAACACCTGGTTTCATCAAAATCACCTGATAAAGTCCAGTATTTATCATTTTTTTTAGACAACTGCTCTCCCGCCGAAGCGTCAGGTTCGTCTTTGCTGCCAGGAGAGTCGCTGAAGCTGAAACACGAACGATGAAGTTCCTGATTGTCTGATACAAAAAACAGGGAAGTCTGTAGTATCAGATCTTACTCGTACTTCCTTTTCAATGTTGAATGTTCATTCAGCATCAACTCGTGGTGAACAAATGTGTCTGTTTTAAAACAGATCCAAAGATCTAATCAGTACTATAGGAAACCGGTTTGCCAATAGATGTTGGCAGCAGCAGCAGCAGCAGCAGCGGCACATTCAGACACGTCTCTGTCTCTGGTGGGAAAAGTCAAAGGAAACCAAACTTAATCAAAAGGTACATCAGCACCTGTTTCTGCACCGACATGTGTAGAAATAACCACAAAGTTATGGCGTGCGTGTGTGTGGAGTGTGTGTGTGTGTGTGTGTGTGTGAGGGGGGCTGTCAGCTGTCAGTTTGTGCCATGTTTTATCTCTGTGGCCACAGACAGCTGTACGTGTCGGCAGAGAGGAACCACAACCGTGCATTCACGAACAAGGAAGAAGTGCCAGCGTGTGCAGAGACTGATGGACGAGAGCTGATCACAGCGTGAGACGGTTACTGTTTGTGCTTTAATGTGAAGCTTCAGCTCGTCACTTAGCACACTCATAAACACAGGACCTAGTGATCAATACTGGGTGAAACACAGCTGATAACAGCTGCAGCGCTGGAAATCAGAGCTCATTTTGAACTGTTTGCATGTTGTTGTTTTTGTTTCTCTACAACCAACAACGTGTTTTACTGCTCGTATGCAAATCTTATTTATTCTACACCTGCGTTAAACAGCTCTGAACTGGAAAATGCTGTCTCTGGTCCTGGGGGGCCTCTGGGGGCTTTAACGGGAAGATAAACACCTTTCAGAGTAGCTGGATGTACATAATGCACACAAACGCACATTTCTTGGTTCATTTCTAAGTCTTACGTTTTAGTTCAGAGTCGCTTTGACAAATGAACTAAAGTGGATTTAGTTATTTCATAGATGAAACTCATGAAACCTTTTCTTGTGATACTCTGAAATGTAAGACTCTTGAAAAAGCTGCCTCCAGTTCTTTCAAAGATGAGAAATGTCTCTTGATTCCAGCTGCATATTGAGAAACCAGACATCTGAACCTTGACAGAGAGACAGACGCTCAGGCCTGGTCTGAAAGGTGTCATCATAACACAAACAGAAAGCACAAGTAATTTCATTGTTACATTAAACTTACAGTATTCAAAAGCAGTACAGTGACCTACTTACAATCGCTGTGGCGTAATCAACCTCCACTGTCCGACCCAGACTTAACAATTATCCTACGACCTCGTGGTCACATCGAAACAAGAAAGTAAAAGTGCCACAGAAAGGCCATTAGATCTGGCAGGAGTCCAGATCTGTGTGTGTGTGTGTGTGTGTGTGGAAGAGGTTTGTCAGTGCTGTGAAATTCCTCTGCAGCATCTGGAGGATTTCTCTGACATTCTCCATGCGCCCACTGACAGTGACAGGCCGAGGGGCTCCGGGGGAAGTGTCAAACAGTGGTTCATGCAAACACTGAGAGAAGATCTGAGAAGGTTAATGTGTCGCCTTCAGATCTCTATCATCATCTTTTTTCTTTTTTTTTTGGCATGAAAACGGCTGCAAGAGTCGAATCTTTGTCAAGTGACATGATGGATTTCTGTATCAAGTTTCCCCCACGTGACCTTTACTTTAAACATTTATGTGTGAGATCCACTGGGGAAGCAGCTGGCTCATCACAAAGAGCGTGAAATGATGAAGCTGAACAGCTGCTTTCCCTCGACACACGGGGCATCAGAAACCTGTGTGTGAGTTTTACTTGCTTTTTCACAATAAATAATAATCAAGTGATAAAGGTTTAATTGACGACGATCAGCTCAGTTGTGCCGTCAATCTGAGATGAGAAAGACTGATGGAGAGGAGGACGTGAGGAGCAATGTTGAGATGTTACAACAAAGACGTTGTTTGTGCTTGTGTGTGTGTGAGTGTGTGTGTGTGTGTGTGTGTCTAGACAATGTGAGGACTTTATGATGTGCGTGACACACTGTCTCTTCGTGGTGTGATGAGTTTGCTGAAAGCTTCAATCCCCCAGCAAAGGTTTCAGATGGATTATCTAGTAAACAACTCTGTTGACTGAGCTGTTCCTGCTCCTAACAGGACATTCTTATCATCACCATGGGACCTGAGTCCAGGAAGTGGATGCACACACGCACACACACGTGCACACACACGGTATCACTGCACAGTTATTAGCCACTAAACCCTCAATAAAGACTCCTTCTTGCTGCGACTGTCCAAACAGTGGGGCGTGTTCTCAGAAATTTACTCAGCAAATACTTTTCACACAGGAGTTTAAATATACTGCAGACACGCAGGAACCAAATTCAAATGCGTGGTGCCTCAAACTCAGTAAATATTTACATGAAGTACAACTGCAGATATTTTCGTGATCAACATTGTGCTGCTTGTGTACAAAATCTGTACCTAAACACTGGGAGCCCAGTTTCTGAGCTGCTCGCTCAGTTGAGGTTGCTACGAGCGAAACCTTCCACCCGCTGTATCCCATGATACTTCACTCATCCAAGGGGTTTGAAAACGATAAGTACAATAACATGACATCATGCCTCAAGAACGCCAACATGTAGTAGCAAACGACTGCACACAGATGAAACCTGCTCAGGTGCAACAATCCACAGTCACAACACAAGAACAGGTGTGGCAGATCAGTTCATATGGAGGTATAGAGCTGCAGTGAAAAGATTCAGATCCAGAGAGAAGCTGGTGTGTGTTCACATGAACATGAACCAACATCACCCGGACGACCAACGACTTCATCACTGCATCACTGAAGCTGTTTGCAGCAGCAGAATCAGACCGAGCACATCTATTAGGACGTTTATCGCTGCAGACACGAGGCCACGCTGCACAGTGGAAGAGTCCAGAGCTACAGACCCGCTATCAGAACCACACAGGCACAAACTGACTTCACTGAAAGGAGCTTTACCATAAACATATGGTAAACGACTAACAGCATCTACAGATATGTCAAGTGAAAATAAACTGAAATGTGAGCGCACGCTTGAGAAAACAAACAAGGAAGCATTCCTCATACAATGCAGTGTTTCTCAGAGGACAACCACTATCTCTTCTATAAATCCCAAGTTTCTCAAACTCAGACTAATTTTTCTTCTGTCCTGCTGAGAAATCGGTCATGAGGGTATGTAAACAGATGACAAAATAGTAACTGTGGAAAGGACAGAGTGACACAGGGAAGGACCATCTGGTCCAATCAGAAATGAGAGATGCCCGACTGTGATACTGGCCCTGAAGAAACAGAGAGACCGTCTTTGCTCTGTGAGCCCCCCCCCCCCCCCCGAAACACGAGGCACAGTTGAGTACTCCATCTGAAAACTCACTTATTGTAAAAGCAGCTATGTGAAAGTACCACTGTGTATGAGCTGGATTCATACATAGATATAACAGTAAGAGAATAAGACCTTAAAGCTGGTAATCAACACTTTTATGGCAACAATCCATCAATGACGGTGTGAACGGTGTTGCTCGGACCTACAGACAACTAGAAACCCCAGCTCTTTGTGGCATCTCAGTGTTGTTCATCTGTAACTTTACTGGATCGTTTCATTCTCACGACTTTCATCAGCAGGTTCCAGACTCAATGAGCTGCTGACTTCTGTGAACAAGCACTAAAACCCACTGTGCACGACGTGCGCTGCAACAACTACACGACCACATTTGTTCGCAGAGGTGATACATCAAGTTTACACATGTTTATACACACAAATCTCAAGTCACTTCTGCACTGGCTTCACGTATCAGCCCTGGAGCAGATGTCAAGCCAGGTCAATTTTATTTATGTAGCACCAATTCATAACATAAATTATCTCAGGGCATGTTACAAAAAAAGAGAAGGTATAGACAGTACTCACAGAGACCCAGCAGTTCCCACCAAGAACAAGCACACACGACAACAGAAGCCCAGAGAGAGGAAAACTGACACCTGTCATCACGTGGAGCATTATGAAGCAAAAAGGGGGATTAATTGCGTTAACTGGCAACCAGTATGATCTTCTGGCATCATAATGTTTTGTTCACTTTCATCTTAATAATCCCTTAATAATAGGGGTGTTGCCATGGCGCTGGTATGTCTGACTCTCTGCCAGTAAGACCGTTGTTTGGCTGATCTCCACACTGTGCCTCACCAAGAGGGACATTTCTTAACAACATCAAATCCCAGATCTCCTGCATAAACATGTTTATGCGTAACTGTGTGTCACCAACAGTTTACATATGACACATGTGCAAACAACTTCAAATCTACATATACATACGTCAGTGTCGAGCAATGTTTGTTCAGTGTGTGACACACACTGTTGTCCCGATCTGCATGCTCACAAAGCAAACCAAATGTTCCCTTAATGCTACTTAACCATGTTAAACAAAAAAATGGAAGAACACTGATAATGCAAAGACAACTGTCTCCTACAAAAAACAGCAGATTTTAGTGGCCTGAGGTCAGTTAATGCCACTGGAAGTGGTTTAACCTCCGTGTAGAAGAGGAACAGATCCGTCTGTCCTCTGCTTTTGGTCAAACGCACTTTGAAAAAAAAAAAAAGACTAAACCAGACTCCAAACCAATTTGTACAGTGGATTGTAATTAAGCTGCAGAGCAAAGAGCACGTTTCCCTGAGGATCTCTGGGACCAGAGATAAAAAACACAGGCCTGGCTGCTGATACGTAGGCAGCTTGTCGTGTTGAGGATATGGGCAATCAGGGATTATAACAATAGAGAAAGACTGTGGGAAGATGTACATGATAAACCCACAAGTGTAGTTAAAATTGTTTGGGGGGGGGGGGGGGGTGTTCCTGTGTGCAGATGGAGACACATAAGTGGGCCAGACAGTGGGCATATATGCGTTTGTGTGCGCATGTGTGCGTGCATGCATATTCCAGGAACTGCAGGCTATGCCATGCTGAGCTGAGCTGAGCTGGGCTGTGCTGTGCTGTGCTGTGCTGTGTGAGACGAATTAGGTCAGGACAGGGCTGAAGGGCTGAGGGCGCCATAAGCAGGGATGGATTTTCAGGATTGGGTGGGACTTGGAAAATGGTCGAACCTGGACACAGTCACTGAAAAGTTGTCATTTTAGTTAAACCCGGCTGGAGTGTCAGAATGAGCGTGTGTTTAGTCTCAGTGGGAATCAGCAGCTCTCTGGCTTGTTATTTCTGGCATGTGTCTTCATTATTATTGTTCTTGACAATTTAAAGCTTTAAAGGTGAGCAGCAGCAGCAGTACACGGGTCACTGAATCAAACAGAAGACATGAGAGGAGGACAGACAAAGTGAACGAGACAGAGCAGCGTGCCATGAGCTTTACTCATAACTCCTGCACGGTCTTATCAGCAGCTGAGACAGAATTACAAGGGCAGGCACAGTAACATGTCGTCCTGTGCAGGACACCAGCAGGGCACTGTGTGCAGGGCACCGTCCCCTCCCCTGTCATGAAGGGACGTCTCTTAGCTCTTCCTTAATCCTGCAGCTCAGACACAATGAAATGTCAGATTTTTTTTTTTTTTCCCTGAACTGTACTAAGGCCTTTGTAGTGGTGTGGGCTACATGGACAGAAACAGAGACATGATTACGGGAAGATAAAGTCAACTGAGACTGAAATGAGAGAATTCAAGGGAGGGGAGGCGATGGGGTAAATATGATGAAGTGTGGAGGGGGAGTTACTGTAGGACAGAGACAGAAAAAGAGAAGCCTGGAGTGAGACGCAGATGAAAAATAGATGAGGTGGGACAGCTCTCACGCTGGGAGACTCATCTGGTTCATGAAGGTGGTCGTTTCCTTTTGTCTGAAAATGATTTGTTTATTAATCATCATTTGAGTCTCAGAGTACAAACCCTTTGAATAATGAAGTCATGGTCAAATAAAAGTCTGCTTTCCTCCAGGGTCCGTTTCTGAGCTCCTCACTGAGACGACACCTCAACTAAAAAATATTTGAACTGCATGTTGATATTAAAGCGTGGTGACAGGAGGACGGACGGGTGGCCACGGGCTCGATGTGTGGGAACCAGGAAAAGAGACAAACTGAGCCTCAGCAGCAGCATCTTCTGGTTTAACAACACAATAACTGCTTCAAAACTAATGTGAGAATAAGACGCTGGAGCTAACGATTCCAACAGTGGAAATGTCCTGTCACACCTTCGTCTCTTCCAGCGTCTCCAGGCGCTTGGAGACGGTGCAATACACTGATTTTAATGAAGTCAAATGTAAAATGAGGTCAGACAGACCCAGCTGTATTAAATACATCACAATGCTCCTTTGAAGATGATGTGACTCGCTGCAAATGCACCCATCTTGCATCTCAGTTAAGGAACTGTAACATCCAGAGTCTGGTTGTTTTCATGTATTTTAAAACAGAGATGTATGTGGTTTATCGCACGGAGCCGTGTCCCACTGCTTCGATAAACTTTCACAACACTGCAGCTTTTATAAGATATTGTCCCTGGAGTCTATAAATAATGACTCATGTTCAGTTTACTTCAAGTGCATTTGACACTGAGGCAGCTTCACATAACCTATAGCCTTTCAAAATGCATCTGCAATTCCAGCACACATGCTAACACACACACAAACACACACACAACCCAGTGAGTGTGGAGTTATTGAACCTTTCCACTTAGATGCAGAGAGCCCTCAGACAGAGTGGCAAATCAGTGCTAAAACCCATGTAATGTAGCCGAGAGCCACGAGTGTGAGGGAACAAGTGGAGCAAAAGGTTCATGGTTTGACTAACAGATTGTTGTGCCCTCGCTCCCCCCGGGGCCCCGACCCCCCTGCAACAACAACTTCTGCATCATGAAACAACAAAACGCTGCGTAGATACTGAGTAAAAGTATCAAGAAAAACATCTATGCACATACTGATGTGGTGATATCACGCACTAAAAAACATCGCTATTTCATCTTTGTTGTCTTTCATCCACTGAATGTCACTCAGTCTGAAGTTATGAAGAAGGCGAGACGGCTCTCTGCTTCAGAGGAGGAGATGTGAGATGAACCGGTGCCTAGTTTCATTCACAGATGTGGAGAGAAGCAAAAAGAAAACACACACTTTGAATGAATAAACCAAAACAAGTGGTTGTTTTTGTTATGAAGCCTTCCACATACATGACTCTCTCCAAATCAATAGCGATCAATCACTGGACCATATGACTACAGAGGGCACGCTCTACCGGGGCCACCGCTCCACGGCCAGGCTGGGGCCGATCCATCAGCTCTAATGATTTTAAAATGATTACGTCACGCCGCCCCCCCCCCCCCACCCCGACTCCTCTCCTCTTCCCCTTGTCCGCTCCATCCCGTCTGCGTGTTTTGCAATGCATTATGGGCCACCGAAAATAAAGAAGAGAAAGAATTTCCCCTTTGGTTTGCTTGTGACATGAGCTGAGCTCGTGTCCACCCATTTAAATGTCAGACAAGTCAACATGGCCCCATTTGTTGCAGAGAAAAATGTCAAAGCCGTAGCAGCAGCAGCAGCTGAGTGTGGGAACGGTGGGAAAAAAATAAACACGATACTGTTTCCAGGCATTTAAAGTAAAAATACATCCACTTCATACTGTCAAATGTCTCTGTGGATGCTGAAGATTGTGTGCAGATACAACAGAGCAGCATTTAGGAAGAAAATATCAATACCAATTTTCCAGATTCGTGACCTGAGCAGCTGTAACCTGCCAGGTCTGAGTGATGACACACTGAACAGTGTATGTTGGAGTGAGTCAATATTTGAAATAAAGCCAAGGGAAGCACCAGGGAAACCAAAATGATCTGAACAAGCCATGTGTGTGTGTGTGTGTGTGTGTGGCATGCTATTTATTTCTTAGATGCATTCTGTCATTTGCCGGCCTGGTGGTGATTCATGTGTGTTTCTAATGCTGCCAACAAAAGTCACTGTGAGACTCGTTTGACTGCACAGAGCATTTTATTGACAATAAACCCCCGAAGAGGATCAGAGGGTCAGTCTCACACTAAGTTGTGTGTGTTATTAATTTTGTGATTGTGTATCCTTCGATTAAAAAAAAAAGAAGAAGAAGAAGCTTCATTATCATCTGCAAAATCAAAAGGGCGGCGAGACCGAGACTGTGATGCCAGGAAACAGTCAGAGAGCAGGTGACAGCAACGGAGAGCCAGAGAGTATTTGGGTCTCTGGCGGTGGGGACATGGGGGGGGGGGGTTATGAGCTGGACAGGGACAAACACAAAGGGAAAGACTGAGAAAGAGTGTGTGTGTGTGTTGGAGAGAGAGGGAGATGGGATAGATTAACATAAGTAACAGAAATGAGAGAAGGAAGGCGAGAGAGGATTTGAGTTGATTGCAGTGAAAGTGCCGTTGCCTGTTTGTCCATTATTAATCCCCATCTGGTTTAACGACAAAAAGATTGTCCAAGTTGCTGCAGCCGGGGATTCTCACACACACACACACACACACAGATGATCGTGTTGTTCACACGTGGTGAAAATAAAATGTTTAAACAAGATAACGGATCTCATACTTTTGTTTGCGAGCGGCCAAAGAGCGATAACTCACACAAGAGTGTGAACGTGCTCAGTTTTTATCTGCTGCACGTATCATACACGCTGCAGCTTTTTATGTAGTTAAGAAATGAATTGTTTTCATTTATACAGTTGATTGATCTGATTCAGTCATGAGGCCGTTTGTGTCATCCACAATATTTCATGATCAAAACACACGAGCACACGCACAGACTAATATGTGCATGTGTCATTTTATGTATTTTTATTTTTTACAGCGTTTTCCAGTAAAAGAGAGAGAGAGAGAGAGAGAGAGAACGAGTTCACAATGCACACGTATGCACCCGCCACCCGGCGGTGGATTATTAATAGCAAATCAAAAACTTTGTTTCCATAGTGACTGTTTGAGTCCATTATGGAAAGTGTCTCCTGTTGTTACCAAGACAACAATCCAGCAATGGCAAATGAATGTGGCACACAGCTGAGTGATGCGGTGAGCTGCTGGTTATTTCTCCATAAACAAGCTTCAGCATCAAAAACCGGAGGCAGGTGGAGGAGCGGAGGAGACGATGACGGAGACGGAGGCGGTGAAAGGATGGGAGACTGTTTTCATGAGCGCAACCCGACAGATGAGCTTATGCACTGATTCAGCTTCAGTTTGATGTTATATTCCTTATAATATTTATTTTTGTTTGTGTGAATGAGCTCAGCATAAATTGGAAATATTTATCAATTTCTGAAGTTCGATCCTTGAATTTCAGCCTTTTTCATGTGATTGTGACTGAGCTCGTTCAGGTTGCAGGCTCTCTCCTGTAAGTGCTTACAATATATTTGCTACAGAGGCTGGGTGAGGCTTCATAAACTCACAAAACAAGCTCAGGTGTCATCACACACCTTCATCCTGGAGCAACAAGGATGTGCATGTATGTAGAAGGTGCTTCAAGTGCGACACCTTGGATAAACATCCTGTCTTATGACACTGTCCCTGCATCATTAGCAACCGTAAAACAAAGAGTGGAGGGATTAAACATGATATTTAACTGCGGTACACTCTCAGAGCTATTTGTTCTTTGAGAATGAGCGAGGATCCAAATTGCTTCTGCCAATTCGGAGAAAGCTGGGCACCGGCTTCGCTGCGTGGATGGAGAGCAGGGCCGGTTTTGACAGGAGGACCAAGTCGACCCCAGGAGGAACTGCCCCCGTCTTGGTGATGGAACATGCTCTATTGTTGTGTGTGCCAAATTAGTTGAGTTTAGACAAGTGTGCTGTATATACCTGAACGATGTTGCCAGTAACAACGCCATCACTCACTCAAATTGATATCAAACACACACAGACAATGTCCTCAAAGCGTAAGAGGTTTAACAGCGATTCAACGGCACCAAGAAGAACAGACACACGCAGTGCAAAGACCAAACCAACAGGAGTCAACTGTATCCTGCAGTAATTCACTTCTCAGAAGTGTCATTCATTTCAACACTGAAACCCTCACTGAGTAAAATGAAGAACTCAACCACAGCTGAGCCCGCGCTGGTTCCAAAATAGTGCTAACACATCATTAATACCAGCCTTTTACTGTAAACTTAAAGGGATATTCCGCTGTAAATTTAACCTATAGTCTAACGCACCGTGATACCGAGTAGAGAGATCAATTTTGCAGACCACAAACTTCTCTAGTTGTAGCGAGTTCAGCAAAGACCGCAGGATTGCTATATACTGCTGTCTTTGTAGCCTCGAGCTAACCAAGATCAAAAAAAGCCACTCACAGCCACAAATAATGTTCAGAACAGCACCAAACTTCACCAACAGGACAAATAGGCTCCCAGCACATTAAATGAGGCATTACCAAATGCATCAGTGTTCCTATCTGTTTCTAACAATAAGTAGTGAACGGAGTTGAGTTGCTCAAACTATCACAGTCGGCAAAGCGTGCGTGCATTTTTTAAACTAAACGTCCCTGGACTCCTTTTCTACTGCATTTGGTAATCGAGTTGTTAGGGCTTCTGCATTAGTGGGAAGCGGCTGGAGGAGAGTGGGTGAGTTCTGTTTTTGTCTCCTTTCATTAGAAACCAGGCAAAGCTAGCAGATGATTGATGCCTTTTATTACGTGCTGAGACCCAGTTCGTACTGTTCACGAAGTTTGGTGCTGTTTTGAGCATTATTCGTGGCTACGAATGGCTTTTTTGATTGCGGGTAGCTTGTGGCTACAAAGACAGCAGTATTTTGCTATCGTGTGGTCTGTGTTGAAGTCACTACAACTAGCAAAAAATGGGGGTCGGCAATATTGATCTCTCTAGGTGGTGTTCTACTCACGGGGTGATAGACCGCGGGTTAAATTTACACTGTAAAATCCCTTTAAACAGGAGCCGTTTGTGCAGAAATATTCACAAATACCAGGGGCCTTTTTAATGTGTTACTATATTCAGCTACTTCCCAACATTGCTGACAGATTGAGACTACCACAGCAAAAAAAAAAAAAGGGAAACTCATCCTCAAAATAAAAATAAAATCCTCCCAGCTTCACAGTGAAAATGCAGCCGTTCCCTCTCACCCCGTGTCTCCCACTCAGCAGCTACACAGACATAAACACTATGGAGGAGCTGCAGTCTGAGATTGGGACTTGAGCCAAGAGAAGTCACAAAAATCTCACTAAAAGGTGTGGAAATGAAGTGCAGACAGGATGCAGCATATTCCCTGCTTTCATGTTAGCAACAGCATCACTCAGGTTTGCTGTAGAAAAACCATTATTTTATCCATTGTAGCTTTAAGAATCAGTGTTTATTTGCTTGGTCTGATTAAATGTGTGTGTTTGGACGTTATCCTCGAGAGTTATCAGTTAAAATACATCAGAAAAATCAAATATAATCCAACACAGAGCATCAGCATCGACTCTTATCTTTATCTAAGTGCGTCCTTGACACTGTGTCAGAGGTGTTGACTCAGCTCCATCTTAATTTATGAGGCTGTGCTGCTGCACAGTGAGCTGCATTTTCTAACGAGGCATTTCTAATGTCTCATCTACACGCGTATGAAAAAATATTACACTCAATGTAAAACTTTCCAAACTTTGCCATCAACAAACTTTTGCACAAAGGTAGTCAACCAGCGTGAAGACGTCTTAACAGGATTAAATGTTGAGTTTTTAATGTGGTCTGAGGAAGAAATGAGTCGAGAGCAGCTCAGCTCATTTCCAACAAATATACCAGGACGTCGTCAGGAGGAGGCTCCATGCACAGTGATAAATTCCTGACCGATCACTTCCTCACCAAAAACAGACTCGTATCCAAACCATCCAGCAGCAACAATTCGAGTTCGACACAAAAGCTCCGGGATCAGAAACAAAACAAATGCAAATTGTTCTCTCTTTTTTGTCCCATCTGAGAGAACAGCCAACAAACGCACATTAAATGCATCATTAAATATGTAAAAACACACACACACACACACCTGTATTCAAATTAAGGCAGTGTTCCCCAGAGTGTGAAAAAGCCACCGTGCAAAGCTTTTTTTTTTTTTTTCCTTCCCCTCATTTTTTCGGCCTCTGGCACTGACACACTTACGTTCCCAAGACGTCTTTGAAGTCGTACTTCTCCTTCACATCTGTGGTCTTCTTTTTCCAGGCGTGGCAATCTTCACCCAGCGGCATCTTCTTGTTGTTACGGTCAGAAACAATACTAGTGAGGGAAGAAGAGGATAAGGAGGGAAATGATCGTTAACACCAGCACTTAAAAAACCAGCCTCCACCAGCTCCAGCTCCCGTCAGTACCATCAATGACATAGGTGGATTCCTTATTGCATTTACCATCTGTGCTGACACATTTATAATGTGTAATATATGACGGCAGCTGGGAAACACTGGAGCCCAAATAACATCTCATATAATCTACATTGTGAGATAAGGCAGGTTTATTTGTAAAGCATAATTCAAACAGAGGTAATTCAAGGTACTTTACACTAACCATGAGTGATAACTGTGAGATAATGGCAGGTCCTGGGTCAGATTACAGTGTGGCCTTTAAGATGCTGTTGTGTTTTGGGGCTTGCATCAGCTTTGTGAGTAAGTCTGGTGTGGGATGTGGTGAGTATTTTCCTAAAGCTTATATTGATAACATATAAACACTTTCATGGGATCTCATTTCCAGGATTCGTCCTAAACTTTCTGTCCTAAAACTGATCAGTATTGACAACCTGAGACTTCCTGAGAGACAATAACGTGTCTCTGAAGTGACTGAAGAATGTGGTCGACCCTGCTTCCTCTCAAACACCATCTTCACACACAAAACATATTGGATGACACAGGATGTTGAAGACAAAGGTTCAAGCTGCATTTCATCCACCCAGGTCATCCAGTCACTGTTGTTGTTGTTGTTAGATGTGGGACACTGGGACAGTGAAGAGGACCTGGTGTAAATGTGAAAGGTTTCTTGTCTCTACATTCACTGACTGTGCAGACGGTTTCTATCTAAAGCGACTTATCATGGACGAGTTTCAAAAGTCATGTTCAAGTGTCTTTATAATAACAGGAGAGGTGTTTATGACAGACAGGGCCAACAGTCGTGGATAATATCTACGAGGTTAATAAGTAAACTACACTCTTCACTCTGTACAAGTGTATGAGAGCTGCATGAAGCTCTGGGATGTGAGTCTACATCACATTACTCAGGAAGACAATTTCCAAAGAAGAGCAAACTCATGAGCTTCTGTATAAAGAAGCACACTGAGAAAAAAGCTCGTCTGTCTGTATGTCATCTTATCTGTAATGTGTCTGCACGTTAGTTCTTCACATTAGCCAACATTAAAAAAAAAACACTGCTGCCTTTGAGAAATGGAAAAACAACACAACAATTCTTCGGTTGCTTCCTGTTCCCTCGCTGTTTGTTGTTGCTTGTTCTTTATTTCTCAGGAGAAGTTAACATTCAAATGTTTGTCCTCAGCACACACACACACACACACACACACACACTGAAGGAGTGGGAGTGATCACAAAGGACCCTGCTGTCACAGCTATCATCATCTAAACCCAGAAAGTGCCTATAACTCAAGACCTCGAAGACTAAAATAGCCGCCGTTCATATCAGCATGCCTCACTCCTCCTCTGTTCCTGCTGCCTGCCTGGCAACTTCACAGTTTGTCTGTCTACATGAGATGATGTAACATATTGTTCTGCACTTGCACACGTGCACACGTTTTCTCATACACAATAAAATGTCACAGTTGAACATATCGGCTGGTTCACACTCAGCTCATTTAAATGCTGAACTGTGTGTGTGTGTGTGTGTGAGTGTGAGTGTATGGGGTGGTGTTAAGTGACAGACAGGGGTTGGCTTGAACACTGCAGTTCAGTTATCTCTGAATAAATGTTAATAGGACACGGCCTCTTCCAGTTGCACTGAGCTGCACACACACACACACGCATGCAAGCACACACACTGGCCCTGTTCCTGCCTTCACTAATGTCAGAAGTCGGCTTCATATGTGTCGTCATGGAAACCCAAAGGAGGTGTTATTATGGTATCTGAGAGGCTACATTGCTTTAGTGTCTAATGGCAGGTGGCAGCTGAGGTGGCCACTTCTATGACTGACTAATTTCAAAATAAAAGCGTAGGAAAAGAAGCCCTGCAAAAAAAAAAAAAAAAAGCGATATAACCAGATCTGGTACAGTGTATATTACATGCAATACATTAGCTGCAGTTTACTTTGGTAGTGGTAACGCTTTGTGTGAAGGTGATAAAAAAAAAAAAAAAAAGAAAAACCCTATGAACAAAGTGTGCGGTTGACATTTAAATATATATCTGTGTCCTTCTCCAATACATCACTTCCTCTGCTGTATCTTGAATGCCATTTATAGCGTTTGAAACATAAGGAAGTATCTCTACATTAGACATGAAAAAATGCTATGCAAAGTAATGCGCTTAAGGGAAGCAGTAAGAGGAAGTCCAGTCAAATGTGTGTGTGTTTAACAGCTTATGCCGGTAAATCTGCTGCTGCTGCTGCTGCTGCTGTGCAACAACAGCTACTGTTAGGGGACAAACAACAACAACAATACATAGTCGGCTGTAACTCTATTCCTCAGAACATCTTCAACTTGACACCAGGCTCTTTCTGTGGAAATTGAGGATCCGTTAACGGGCATGATTTTTTCTTTTCTTTTTCCTCCCTCCCTCCAATGTTTAAACTGAAAAATGATCTGGAGGAGGTCGAGGTGTGGTCGTCATGATGTCTGACTGTACAAAAGAGTACAGGGCATTTCTGTGTGTAAAGAACAGGGTGGTTTCTGTGTCGCTCTGACGTCTGGTGTAGAGAGGTGAGGTGAGCTAACTGATTAGCTGGTCAGGATGAAGTATTTTATGATAAAAATGCAAACCATCACTGATTAATCATTCACTTTGAGCAATGATCTCCATCGATTGGTGGTTTTAGCCTCTTCAACCTGAGGATTCGCGTCATTTTCTCGATCGATTAAACACAAATTTAAAAGCTATTCCTGCAGTTTCTTTAGGTCCGACAGCAAGGCTTATCACCGGTCACTATCTGACCGCCGTTACTTCAACAGGACACATGACAGTCGTTGTGATTAAAAGGAGTATAGTCACCTTTAGGGCTAAAAATAGCCACAACAGCACAAGACCATTTTTGGGGAAACTGAAGCCGGAGGAAAACACCTCGTACACACACTGCTTGTTTGTAGCATCTCACCTTGCTCGTATGGAGATTCATGGAGATTCATGTAAATTCATGCACTGAGAATGGGTGATACTGAACATCAAAGTCAATTAAAACCTATGAATGCACCCTCCCGTTTTGCATGTGTTGTGTTTATTTGAGAAGATCTCTACCCAGGAAATACCAACATGCATCTAATAATGTCCCTGAATGGCACTTGGATTTCAGCTCCAGTGGCACAAACACACATGGATGTGATTCATATCCAGGTGACTTCATGTCAAAGTTGAGCAAGGAGGTCTGTTTTTTTTCCAAACAGGTAAATGCTATAAACAACAGCACAAGGTTTGAGTTGAAGACACGCAGGGGCAGATAGGGGCAAGTTGTTGTTGTCTTTTTTAAATGTGAGAGAGAGAGGGGGGAGAGACGCATGCATGCAGGTATCGGATGAGCATGTAGACGGCCAAAAACAAAACTCCTCCATGTCCACGGACGACATGAGTTTTGGCCCGGTGGGTGAAGATAAAGCTGCTCGAAATTCAAGGAAGCAACAGGGTCGAGAATAATAAGGAGTGAGATCAAGGAGGGGGCAGGGGCAGGGGTGGGGGATGAGGAGGAGGGGGGAGGATGAGAAATACCATAACCACATTCCCTCAGTACTGTGTGACATGCAGCATTCAGACCTTGTTTAAGGTACACACACAGACAGAGAGTCGCTGTACTCACTGGTTTCCCATTCCTGTGATGTGCAGTGGACAGAAGAGACACACACACACACACACACATATACACACACCACCACAGTTAAATGTGACAAAATGACATGTGGTTTGTTTGTTTTTGTTTTTTTCAAAGTGCGAAATTCAGTGCAGTGGTGTTAAAAAAAAAAAAGTTTTTGGGCAACACTTGCACAGGCTGAGAGAGAATCAAAGAGACAAACAGGCAAACATCTGCAGCTGAAAAGACGTCCAAATATTTGATTAAGACATCATCAAACTGAGCTCTTGAACGCATCATCTCTGGACAAATCTCACGTACTGATGACAAATGAATGCACTTGCAACAGTTTCTCTCCCTGTGTCTTATTAAACCCTGACAATTGTTGGGTTTGGCTCAGCCCTCCACCTGCATCTGTCCAATCTTCGCTCGGCTCGCTCGGGTCGTTTCTTTGGAAATCTGCATGTTTCTCTTGAACTGGGCAGACAAGTACAGATATGCCTGGCAGCGTCAGACAGGATGAAATGCAACAAGAAATTCCATTCACACTTTAAGCAAAACAAATAAAAGTGACTCATGGTGGTCATATGGTTTGTGAAGTGACATCAAGCTGCAGATTCCCCCCCCCACTGACACACACCCACACAGTGGGGAGTGTTTTCTCTTTCTCTTTATTCCCACGACCTGAATAAAACTTGATATCAATATGACCTGTTGTTAGAGGAAAACTATCTGACTAATCTCCACCATCGCTGCCTTAACAGATGTCCATGATGATACCCCCCCACCCCCACCCCCCACCCCCCACCAAACTGTCTGACTGGTAAACTCATAGAGAGATTTACCAACAAGCAATCTGACTGGTCAGCTGCTGTCAGTGACGCACAACAAATCTCATCTCAAAGTCAGCTTATTAATTGATAAGCAGACTACCCATAGATGGGGACATAGTGTGAGGGAGAGAGAGATAGAGAGAGAAAGAGAGAGAGAGAGAGGTGAGAGGGAGAGGGGGAGTGGTGAGAGAGAAAGGGACAGCAACAGAAATAGGGAAGGGGAAATGAGAATTGATTTCACTTACATTTACAGAGAGGCAGTGGACAATTACACATGATATCTCGTTAACTGTGACCTATGAACTGACTCTCTCCTGTGGTGCTGCATTCAGGTGAACTTATATCTGCAGTAATTCAGAGGACGGTGTCCTGTGGTTGGTCCTGCACAGCCTCAGTAGCTAACCTCGGGTCATTTTTATGTGAATGAAAAGTTCCTGTGCAGCTCTCTAACTCCGGCTGCTCGTCCTGCACTGACGCTGAACAACACTTGTAGTTTCTATGAAGTCAATGAAAACGCTTCTCGAGCTCTATCAGTCCCTGTGGAAACAAAACCACCGCCTGCTGGAAATGTAAAGTTTGCGGTGCAGCAGCAGCAGCCGCCGCCGCCGCTCGTACCTGAATCGAAGAGGGGGCACTCAGTGAGGTCCAGCAGCTGTGTCCGGGGGTCTAGCGTCCGTCCGCGTCCGTGTCCGTGTGTGAGTGTGTGAGCGTGTGTTGCCTATGTGTGTGTGCGCGCGCGCGTGTGTGTGTGTGTGTGTGTGTGTGTCAGCAGCTCGGAGGCTCTCTCTCACACTGTCTGACTCCGTGCTGCTCTGCAACCTCACCAGCAGCGCTGCTCCTGACGTCACCTCAGGGCAGGGACGGGGCCGACGGACCAATCAGCAGGCCGCGCTGTGGCGCACAGGTAAAACAGCTCTGCGCAGCTATTGGTCACCACGATTCACCCGTGACTCCTCGTGCTGTAGTTACGATGTAGGTGAGTCGGTGTGAGTGTGGACGGAGCTCCAACTGTACAGACAGACACCGTGAATGTGACATGTATGGAAGAAAAAAAAAAAAACTGTAGGACTACTAATATCTACGGTGGCCCTGAAGGCTCAATGCACTGCAGTTTTAAAAAACACATGCAAAGACACAAAGTCTGCAAATTCAAAAACTTAATAAATTTGGCAATTAATGCAAATTTCACAACATAAAATTAGTGTTTCAGGGGACACAAAAAAAGTGATGGACCTGGCTAAAGGCTAATGCTATGCTAACAGTATAGACTGTAACAGTAATTGGCTGCCTGAATCACGTGATTTTGACATTATATAATAAACCGAACAAACTCACCTTAGTTTTAAACACCACAACAAGTAGCCATCACTTTTTGTGTCCCTGAAAACGCTACGTGTTTGTGTCTTCGCATATGTTTTCTGAAATTTCAGCGCTTTGACCCCTCATGGCCACCGTACGTATTGGCCTGTTAATAGCAGCTGTCTATTCAGTTTTACAGCATTTTCATCTTGTGTCATGCTTTATTTTTATGCCTGTGTTGGATTTAATTCAGTTTCATTCACCGATTTGATTATTATTTTTTCATTGTTTACGGTGTTCACATGTCCATGTTCTGCTGAAGCTGTTCAGGTTATCAATGATTTTAATTGTGTTTATGTGAAGTCAGAACAGAATAAAACTGAACCTGGAGCTAAGCCTTTGATAAACCGTCCATGTCCTTTCTTCTAACCACACAATCATCGGTAACCACAGGGATTTCCGAAGTGTGGGAAAGTAAGAAACTCCCCTGAAGATCTTTAGCGCCCCCCAGAGGTTCAAGCCTCACACTGTGAAAACTAATAGGTTACACTATATTTGCCAGTTCCTGGTGGTCCAGTGCTTCATCTAGGAGGTTATGTTTCATATATTACATGCAAATTATGGCATTTGCAAATGATCCAAAACTGAGAGATTTTTACTTCAGATCTTTATCACTGACATATCAGACAAGAAAGAGTAGGCCCACAGGTGTAGTAGCCACTTCAGGCGTCATTAAAATTAATCACACCTGTGTTACTCTTATGACGGCAAGGTGTCTTTCTCCCTTCCCCTCAGCAATTTGGCATCATGCCATTCGTAAGCATTTTTGTACAATGCTAGAAAATTTCCCACGTAAAACAAATGAAACATTGCTGAGGAAGTGACAC
Source organism: Caranx ignobilis (assembly GCA_021432705.1). Lineage (NCBI taxonomy): Eukaryota > Metazoa > Chordata > Actinopteri > Carangiformes > Carangidae > Caranx > Caranx ignobilis. The sequence goes on along the minus strand of MU269985.1, from coordinate 46,059,656 downwards.
ACAAGTGTGTGAAATGTCTGTGGGGAAATATCAAAGGTTGAAACACCTGCTATAGTTGGAAAATTGCCATGTAAGTCTGAGCAGACAGTTGATTACATACTAGACAAGACAAGAGAGATTTATTTACAGGTCAGTTATTGTTGTTGTTGTTGTTGTTGTAAAGCACAGCTCAAAGATCAAGAATATAAAATAAAGTATTTATTTGATTACAAAAAGCAAAATACATAGAAAAGATGACACTGTTTTAAAACGACCACCTCACTGTGGAGCTGCTGCCGTGTGCGGCCGCTGGGTGGCGCCGCGCTGTGGACGCTGCAGTGTTTCGGTCCAGTTGGACCCTCTCGTCGTCATCGTCGACGCAGAGCCGCCAGTTGCCTAGTGACGAAAAACTCTCGGCTGCTCCTGATTTCCTGCGTTTTCAAAATCTCATCGCTGCCACTCAGCTATAGCGCCAAGTTTCTCCCAAACGCATTTCATGAGTTTGTTTCGACTCCACAGCAGAAATATGAGGCGAAAAGACGCCGTCAGTCTCGCGGGGAGTGTCGTGTAACGTTTTCTGCGTTTCAAGTGACGTTATGACGAGTTTTGATGAGTGATGAATAATTATATCTTCATCAGGGTCGTTGGGAAAGGGAGCTATGGAGAGGTGAACCTGGTGAAACACAAAACAGACCGAAAACAGGTGAGAAACGACAAGCGACCATGAAGTTAGACTTAAACCGCAGTAGTTAAAATATCCAACATTTAGCTTTGCTCTCAAATGCTTCAGGAGACGCGTTATGTTTTGTAACGGTCAGACTCGAAGCTACAAAGAGCTAGCTTGGAGTTAGCTAAAGTTGGCTAAAAGCTGTGATTTTTTTATGCTGTTGCACATCACCATTGACATTAATAAAGCACAATTGTGTTCTGACATAACGCATCAAAGCCACAATTAGTAATGATAACGATGTGTATTGTTTATTGTAGAGCAGTAAAGCTTTGACAGCAGATACGAGCTGTTTTCTGTACCTGTAATATTACAGGTACAGAAAACAGCTATTTAACTTGATTACATCTGCATCAGTAATTGATACGAGTGACTGTGGTAACTGTTATCAAGTTTCGAAATTAATCCTTAATGCAACTTAAAATATTAATTGAAGAATGTGTCCTTCAGTATTTTATGGCTCTAGCAGTGTTTTCATTACAGCATGGATCACCAACACTGGCATTGATTTTTTAGCAATCATTAATTCTTGTTGAAATAATATAATTATGTTTATGTGATTAAACCTGAGTTCAGTTGTTTGGACTTGTTTGTCATTGAGATGTCAGCTTTACCTGTTTTCTTACTGGTGCTTTGGTTTCTGAATTTTTCATGTTCACTGTAATTGCAAATATTAAGTGGTTTCCCTGATTTCCAACTCAGTGAGTATATGTTTCGCCTGTCTTTCAGTATGTCATTAAGAAGCTGAATTTAACCACCTCCACTAAGCGAGAGCGCCGCTCTGCAGAACAAGAGGCCCAGCTTCTCTCCCAGCTGCGACATCCCAACATCGTCACATACAGGGAGTCATGGGAAGGAGACGACCGCCAGCTGTACATCGTGATGGGTTTCTGCGAAGGTGGTGACCTCTATCACAGACTTAAACAACAGAAGGGGGAACTCTTACCTGAGAGGCAGGTGGTGGAGTGGTTTGTCCAGATAGCCATGGCGCTCCAGGTACGGTATAATGCAGTACTGAAAGTAAGGTCCACCTAAAATCAGGCATGATTTTTTTTCTGCACATATAAAGTAAATCTCACATTTAAAATAATTTTGCTTTTCAGTACCTTCATGAGCGAAACATTCTTCACCGGGACCTTAAAACACAGAACATCTTTCTGACAAAAACCAATATCATCAAAGTTGGGGACCTTGGCATCGCACGAGTATTGGAAAACCAGAACGATATGGCGAGCACACTGATTGGCACGCCTTACTACATGAGTCCTGAGCTCTTCTCCAATAAACTTTATAACCACAAGGTATTTGGTTTCATCTGCTCTTAATGTGTATATTTTATTTCTGGATGAGGACTCCTTTACAACTGATGTTTTTTTGTTTTTTTTTTTTGCTCCAGTCAGATGTGTGGGCCCTGGGCTGCTGTGTGTATGAAATGTCCACACTTAAACATGCCTTCAATGCCAAGGACATGAATTCACTGGTTTATCGCATAGTAGAAGGAAAGGTAAGTTTGATGTCTTTAAAAATGTGCTTTTAAATTTCATTAGGTATGCAGTTATTTACACAGGGAGTTTAATTATAATGGTGTCTGCTTTCTGTTAAAGAAATCACTTTTCCTGTGCATACAGTATCTATGGTTAGCTTTCTGAATCTGAGCTTTCTCTAAGTACACTCTGTAGTTGAACATAGTCCCATTCCTGCTCCAAATAATACATGTGAGAACTATTGATATCTTCAGTCAGCTTGTCCAGGATTTTAAAACTTGATTACTGTGTAGCACATCGTTTTCTGAACTATCATTATTTCATTATCCAGAAATATTAAGAGAAAAGTTAGGTAACCTCAATAACTCATGACGTTGTTCCTCTGGTTTTGTTGTCAGCTGCCTCAGATGCCCAGTAGATATGATCCTCAGCTGGGTGATTTGATCAAGAGCATGCTTTGTAAGAAACCTGAGGACAGGCCTGATGTCAAACTTATTCTGCGGCAGCCCTACATCAAAAGACAAATTGCAATGTTCCTTGAGGCCACGAAAGAGTAGGTGTCACTGACAGCAAACCTCATTCTCATGTATTTCTCATGCATTTCTTTGAAATTAATGATTTTACACCTTAACATTACAAATGTTTTTTTTATTTGATATCTGTTCACTTCAGCTTGGTCTAGATATACCTCTATCCACCATTTTCATCTCTTGGAAAACAGATTTGAGCTGATAGCTTAGATGCTTGTGGTTGTTTGGTTTCTTTCCACACTAGAAAAACTGCCAAGTCTAGAAAGAAAGCTGTGAGTGGCAGTGGTGATTGTAGAGCTAACAGCGCCTCGCCGGTGTCGTCAGCTCAGCCAAAACCCGAGAGGCAGCCTCCAAGTCCTCAGCCTGAACCTTCTGCCAGGGTGAAACGAGTGAGTAACTGATGAATAGCAAGGCTGATTTTACACAGAAAAGACTCTCTCAATGGCATTATTCTTACTTGGCTTCAGTAAACAGAGATGTTTAAGCATTTTTTCTATGGTAGAAACATTAAATTGCATTTTCTTTTATTCACAAAAGCAGTAGAAAATATATCTAATACATATTCTGAGTAATTTCTCTCAATGTGTAATCACAGCAAGATAAAGCTTCGAATGGCATCACTGACTCCACTCCAGTCCAAACACCTCCACCAGCCAAACCCTCTTCACCTGATGCTCTTAAATGCAGCCTTGCATCCCTGGCAACCGTCAGCAACATCAATATTGATATGCAACCACAGGAGGATGAGGACGTGTCAAAGAGACTGGTGCAGAGGCCCCAGTCGGTTCTGTCACAGCACTGCACAGGTGATGACCATGTGACTCACAGCGTGCACAAAGACAGCAAGGGAAAAGGGAAACCAGATCCTTCCCCTGCTCGTTCCCCTGTTAAGCCCCCTCGGAAGGCTGTATCAGGTGTTGGTCGGAGAGGAGGAGATGAGAGAAGGGCACCCAATGGATTGTTAGACTTTCAGCCACAGGCCACGCCAAGCCCAGGGGAGACGTTTTCTGTCTTTGGGGAGAAGCAGATGTCAGATGTGGATGACAAGGATGATACCATGGAGTTACTCCACGAGGCTAACATGCAGAACCCAGAGCCAGAAGTGGAGAAAGTGTCTGTTTTTCCTGCTCCTGAGAAGAGACCTGCACACAAATCTAATATAGAAAGTATCAGTGTGGTTGTGGAGATGAATATGGACAATAAAAATGACACAGTTACCCTTCTCAAGGGAGCATCAATACAACATACCTCAGACATCCAAGTAAGTGGTAATGGCAACCGAGTGGTACATTTGCTGTTTGTTCATTAAGTGTTCTTGTCTGTTTTTATGTGTTGATTCACCTCTTTGCAGGATGACTTGGAATCTACTGAAAAGCTGTTAGAGCCACTCCCTCCAACACAGGTGAGAATTAAAATTCTTGATCTTATTCTGTGAACTGATGAGGCCATAAAATAAATGTAACACCACTAATACCCAATGGGACACAAACATAGTTTTTGTACTTGAGAAAAAAGTTGTGGATAAATTGTGTTTGTTTAGGAGCCTGATCAGGAGGAAACATGTCCACCGCTCAGTAAGCCTGGTCCTGCCCCACAACAGAACAAAGTGAGGGACATAAAATTGACACATGGGGATCAGACCAAGGTAAAGATCAATACAGGAGTTAATACTGAGTCACTGAAATTCGGGAACATGTTTTCTCCGATTCATAGAGGTGAACTCAGGTCATCTTACATCCTTGTGGTTTCTGTTAGTCAAGGGTAGCTCCTCCTAGACCTTTACCTCCACCTCCGATTGAGAGCAGAGCCACAGAGGGAAGGAAGAAGAACAAGAGGAACACTGAGAGCAAGAAAGCTGGTGTGGTCGCTACCGCCACATCAGCTGGTTCCTGTAAGGAGGCATTGTTACCACTGCCACAGGTGAGACTGGAGTGGAGTATTCTTCCACTCATATACATTTCAGAATAATCATATTGCCCTTTCTTTGCATACCAGCTCTGTCAGACCAGACACTTTTATCACTCAGAGCTGGATGCTAAACTCTGTGAAATTTTAGGCTGAAAATTACATAGAATCCCAATATTTTTGCACATTTTTTGTTAGCTCTTGGTTGATGATGTGGGTTGTTCCTGCTGAAGTGGGTCTATTTTATTTTCAGAACCGCCCTTTGTCTGCCAGAGAGAGAAGGAGACTGAGGCAGTCCCAAGAAAATGCTGGTCAGCCAGGTAACTACTGGTCTTCCTCAACTCAAATTAGAGCCTATAGTGAAAAAAGAGTAAAAGGTCATTTTAGGCTTGAATGAAACAATCAATTCATTATTTTGACTTTGTAAAAATGGAAATGGTTATTTGATATTTTTTCCTTGATTACTTTTCTGTTTTTTCTCTCAGGTGCTGGTGCTGTAAGAAGGGCCTCTTATGATGTCACGTCCACCAATGCTGAACACTACAATGGTCCAATTAGCAGATCTGTTTCAGACTCATACTCATACTCAGTCACTGCAGCCAACAGTAAGGTACAGACCTTGTTCATTGTCTATCACGATGTGAGGATAATCTGTTAATGTTACAGTGAATTTAAATGAGTTCAAACTTGTGTCACAACAGTGGGATATGTTTTATTGCAGCAGGATAAGTTGCTGGAACGAAAGTCAGATGATGAAGAATGCAGCTCATCCACAAGCTCCACTGAGCGTTCAGAGGGAGACTGCAGGGAGAGGTGAGAAAATAACATCAAGTGCAACTCACCTCAACTCAAACATCGTCACTTTACTGTATGATCTGTGATTTATGAATCACCTACAGGAAGACTGAGTTCAGCGACATGCAGGATTTGGTCCACATGATGACCCAAACGTTGAGGATGGATGCTGGAGATGGTGTGACCGAGGTGGACAAAGGCAGATGTGGCTTTACTGCTCTGCCAGAATTCAGAATAAACAGGAAGTACAGAGACACCCTGGTGCTTCATGGGAAGGCTCGGGAAGAAGCAGAGAATTTGTCTCTTGGGGAAATACCAATAGGTTAGATATTTTAATCAAACTCTGCAGTCGTCAGTCAGATGGCCTTTATGGAGCTTTCTTATGTTTACCAAGTGTGTGTCTCGTTTAGGTTCAACATCTGGTCCAGCCAAGGTAAGGAGAGCCATAGAACAGCTGCGAACAGATGTGGTGAAGGGCCTGGGGGTCAAGCTACTGGACAAAGTGCTGGAAATCATGGAGGAAGAGGATGATACTAAACGTGAGGTACGACATACACTACTGATAAAAACTTTCTGTTACATTATGAAGAGGGAGACGTATGCAAATAGGGGCTGTGGTTTATAACCAGTTCAGTGGTTCAGCCACTCCTTTTAACAGGCTTGCTGTTGTACACAGTGCTTTTGGCTATTGTAGTTTCTGTAATGTAATAATGTATGCTGTACACCAGGAAGTACATCAGAAGTCTCAATGATGGTGACAAGGAGGGCAAGTTACAAGTGCATGAACTAGATATTTTGTCTCATATGTTAACAAAACCCAGGTTGCTGTGAACTCCAGACATTAATTCACATGCCACGTGTTACCTAATCAATGTTGGTTACTTTTCTTTTTCTCGCTGCAGCTGTGCCTTCGTGACCAGATGGGGGATGAGAAATACCAAGCTTATGCTGTGATGGTGAGGCAGCTGAAATTCTTTGAGGACATGGCCTTCAAGATTTAGAGATCAACCATGTACAAAGAGCAAAAATATTTCTATTTTCTTGACACGACTTCTGAGAACTTGCACACAAAAGGCATTGATTGACAGATTTCACATAACACGATCCTTTGAAACTTGTGCTAAAGTGAAAATCGGCTGACATCTTTCATGAGGATAAATTTATCCTTGCTGAAAGACCACCCTGTTTCTGTTGCATTGTAAAAAGACATGTAAATATAGTTTACCCCATTTCTTTTCAAACAGAGAATTTGAAATGAATCCTGTATTTTTCATGAGTCCTATGCAAAAATGTTAGTCATGTTACAGCATGCTGTCTTTCTACTTGCTGTTCTGCATCCTCATTTGTTTATTTATGATGCAGGCCAGGATCTCCATAGTTGTAAGTGATTTCACTGCTGCTGTTCTACTGTATTTTCTTATAAACAAAATAATGTAATGTAGACTTTGTAGATATTAACATGTGAATTATTTCTTATAAATCCCAAATGTGTTCTTTGTTTATACCTTTTTTCTCATAATGTTCTTTGTGCACACAAAACAAAGTTCAGAACCTCATACAGAAAAAAAAAAATCAACAAATGAAATCCCAACTCATTTAGAAAACATAGACAGTATTAGATGTTTATTTGGACACACATGTATTTCATTACTGACTGATAAACACTGTAACAAAGTTTTCTTTCTAAATGCCTCAGTTGTGGCCTGTCAGAAAAATAATTCCCAATATAAAAAGGTGTATTAACAGATAGGCAGCAATAGGTCTGATTTATTTGTGCTTCTTCTTCTTGAGGCTTTCTTGAGGTTTTTGGCTCGATTCTCCGCTGGTCTCTGGTACAACTGGCTGCCATGACAGAGGATTTTTTCTGTACATAGGCCACGGGGGCAGGGTCAGCTAAGGTCGAGGACAGAAACAGAAATAAATTACATAATGTTATTTACTCTTAACAGAAAATCTTCGATAGCAGAAAAAGATCTTACCACACAGGAAATGGCGAAGCCAGCCAACACTATGTAAACTGTCCACCCAAACTGTTCAATGATCAGACCGTACACGAATCCAATAACCTGCAAAGAAGATGTCACCAACCTCAGACAAATAAAACCGTGATGCGATGTTGATGCCATGTTGTGAATTGCTAGTTTGCACGTGTCGTGGTTAGTTACCGCTGAGATGAGTATTATTCCTTGGAATATCTGTTCAGCCAACTTCTGACCTTTGTAATCCTGCAACACAATAATATAAACACACCTTGGTACAACACTTCACATCAGATCAGTGCAGTGTGAGGCATCGGGTGAACAACGATGGCTTCATCTGCAGGTGCACTTCACTCTGCAGACGATCAAATGAGACCAGGATGACAATAACACAGATGACGTTGCATTCACTGCGCAGCTTCTTCCGTTATTTCGCGAGCATTTGTATAAATAGCAGCTATTGGATCTATATTGTATAAGAGCTATACGACTTTTACATAGCTTTGGTTAAGGTGTTGAAGTTAAATGTTGCCCAGCAGCTGTTACCCACAACATCCGCAGGTTAGCGTTAGCTTGATAGCTAGCATGAATGAATCAGGGGGCACCGTTAACTAACACAACTCCGCCTCAAATCACTCCTTTAAAAATCTTACCATATGCGTGGGAATGGTCTTGAATATAGACAGCATCTTTGCACTTGAAATGAGAAAGATCAATCTGACGAGAGTTTGGAGCTAACGGTTACAAACCAAAACCAGCAGCAGAAATTTCGACTTCCGCTCTCAAAACGATACGTCGATGTTGTAAAGGACCCATCCGGGTACTTCCAGGCTGTCATAACTTCCGTTAGCTGCGCAGGTTCCCGGATGTACAAATAACATGGATGGGGCTAAGCGCTAGCTTTGGTTGAGACACTTACTTATATGTTAGTGATAAGTTACGACTGGTTAAAGTTACTTGCCTGTTTGTATGACTGGGTACTTTTAACCAGTTTGTTTAAAGCGGGTACTTATTGCCTTGTATCTCGGGTCATTAATTAACATGAAAACAATGACATGTAACTGTTAGCACCGTTTGATATGTTTGAATGAGAAAGCTAGTGCAACTGAAGTCTCAGGCAAACTCATGGTCACCTATTACTCCGTGCAACGGCGACAGATAAACTTGATGTTGAGTTGGCAGTTTGGCTGCGATGTGAATTAGTTTTGCTTTGTTGTCTTGTCTGTGTTTTTTTACGAGCCGACTAAAGCAGCGCGTGTGGCCGCCGTGTGAACGCGGTTAGAAGCCGCCGGGCTCGGTGGGACGTTTCTGTAGCCGGCGGTGCAGCTGCAGTCCTGGGCATCGCCTGCGTCCTTTTACAAGTCAACACGCTAATACATCTTGGACCACATTCACATCAACTTTTAGGTGTTTGTGTGTTTTGATTTTTATCAGACGGACTGGAGGGGCGGATGTGGCCGTTGTCATGACACTCCGGAGAGGTGAGTCAGTCTGGATGAAGTGGTGGTTGTTTATCTGCATCTGTAAATCTATGTCTGAATGGAAAACAACTAAAATGAGGCAAAGTGTTCACTGTTGCCTGGCTATCCCTGTTGCCCAGTCTACCTCTGCTATATTTAACACCAGCTGTTCCTTGTGGCTTTCAGTAAACGTGGTCATCCTCATGCTGCTGGCTGTGGCCTTCCTCATCATAGTCCAAAGAAACCTCCTCAACCTCGGTGACTTTCTACACAAGGAAAACCCAGGTACCTTCATGTTTGTCCCTGTATTGCAGCTGCTCTGTAGAATATCTAGTGTATTGTACTGTTGTTGTTGTTGTTGTTGTTGTTGTTGTTGGGTGTGTCCAGTTAGACAAATCCAGTGCATCCATGGAAGCACATGATGAAATCCCAAATGTCTCCTCTTTACCCAGATGCAGGTGTTGTTCTCCCTTTTGAGTCGGAGCTGACCCCAGACCTCAGACCTGAGTCGGTGAGGAAAGGAGAGGAGATCCCCGTCCTCATCACCGCCAGTGAGGAGAGACTCGGTGCTGTGGTCGCTGCCATGAACAGCATCTACCAGAACAGTAAAGCCAATGTCGTCTTCACCATCGTGACCTTGAATGACACAGTGGACCACTTAAAGTAAGACACTGAAACAGGCAGGTCATTGTAATGCAGGCCAGATTTGATTTAAGTAACCTAACAGGTTTTTGTTTCTGTTTTATTTGAACCACAGAGCGTGGTTGAAGGAGCCAAAGCTCAGAACTATCAAATACAAGATAGTTGTTTTCAAACCTGAGCTCCTCAATGGGAAGATGCCTAAAGATCCACAGGCTTTGGAGACTGTAAAACCGTTAAAACCGGTAAGACGACTGAATGTAACTGTCACTGTCCCAGATTAAATGTTGAATATTCATGGTTCCTCTTAAACTATATTCATCCCTTGCTAATCATACTCTGATGGTCTATTTCTCAGTTGACTTTTGCCAGGTTTTATCTTCCCACATACATACCCGAGGCAGAGAAAGCCATCTACTTGGATGACGACATCATTGTACAAGGTAAAAAATGTTTTCCATGTGCCATGATCATAATAATGATTCCTTTATTTATATGGCTAATGAAAACATTTAATAAATATATAAGACAGTGAGGAATAGACTAAAGATAAGTTATGCAAAATGAATAAAAAAAAGTAAAGGTAAAAGTCAGATATCCTGAATGAGAACTAATGAATGGATTTTGCTTGCTCTGTGGGATCTCAGGGGACATTCAAGAGCTCTATGAAAACAACCTCAAACCAGGACATGCAGCCGCCTTCTCAGACGACTGTGATTCAGCTTCTGCCAAGGGCATCATCCGAGGGGCTGGAAATCAGGTGGGAACCAGCTGCGTTTATTTAAAAAAAAAAAATCATCAATAAAAGGATTCGGATGTAGAAAATTTCTTGAATCTATAATCAACACTTTTCCAACAGAATAGCTACATGGGTTTCCTGGACTTCAAGAAGGAAGCTATAAAGAAGTTGGGGATGAGAGCCAACACATGCACCTTCAACCCCGGTGTCATCATCGCCAACCTGACTGAGTGGAAGAACCAGAACGTCACCCAGCGCCTGGAGCACTGGATGGAGCTGAACGCACAGTAAGCTGCTCACAGTCAGAATTAACTGCTCGTTAATATAACTGAATAAACTCTTAAGCCAGTGCAATCCCTCTGTTAGCATTGAGCTGAAACTTTGTTGGCTTCCTCAGGGACGATCTGTACAGTAAAACACTGGCAGAGAGCATCACCACTCCTCCTCTCCTCATCGTTTTCTACAAACGTCACTCCAACATCGATCCCATGTGGCACGTCAGGCACCTCGGTAAGAAAATTAGAAATAATTTTCACATCTCGGTATCAGCGGCAGTTATCAGTCCATTTGTCCCATTCTTAACACAACATCTTAGTAATAACTCAAGGGGATTTCTTCACATTTGGCACAAACATTCACTTGAACTCAAGAATGAACTGATTAGATTTTGCTGATCAAAGGTCAAAAGGTCACAGTTTTGGCCTTGTGAATACAGAATCTCAGGAACGCTTCTAGGAAATAATTTCAAATCTGATCCAAATGAATGAGCTGATTAGACTTTGCTGGTCATATGTCAGAGGTGGGGGCGACTCACTTTTAGCTAAAAGTGCAGAATTTAACACGAATGTTTCATAGGATGAAGTGATGAAGTAATGACATTTTATATCCAAGTGGTCAAAGGTGAACACTGTGACATCACACTGTTCTGGAAAAACACTTCTGGCCATTATTCAATGCTGTTACTCAGGAAGTGGAGACAGTGACTGTATCTCTGGTTGCATGGCCGGTTGGCAGAGTCAAACAACCACAAAGCAGTAATGCCTGTTCTGTTTTTTTAAATGGACCACTGGCTGCAGATCAAATCACTTTCACATCTGGACAAACCTGAACAACGATCGCTTGTTATGGGGGGTTGTTTGATACTCAGGCATTAGTACTGTAGATACTTAAGGCTTGTGCTGCATGAGTAAAAAGAAAACCTTTAGCATTAAAAGGAATAGCTGTAGCTTTGTTTTAATGGACAGATATGAGAGTGGTACCAGTGCTCACAACATGAAAGTCGATAAGCATGTTTCACATGCACATAATACTAATAATAGTACATGTAATAAGTCATATGACCTTTGTTTTCCAGGTAACACAGGAGCTGGAAACCGCTACTCCCCCCAGTTTATAAAAGCTGCCAAACTCCTGCACTGGAACGGACACTATAAACCCTGGGGGAGAGCATCATCTTTCTCTGATGTTTGGGACAAGTGGTTCATCCCAGACCCCACAGGAAAGTTTCATCCAGTGCGAAGACACACAGGGGACAAGTAGACTGAGAAGGAAAAAGAAAAAAAAAAAAAAAGGTTTCAGGAACATTTAAACCAACCAAACCAGCCCTGACGCAGCAGGACCTCGTCATGTGATTATCTCAGGAATGAAAAGGCTCCTTCACCAGCCAGCCCTGTATCTGACATCCAGCATGCAAACCTGTCACTTTCATTTTCCCCTGAACACACAGACTTGCCATCATATTGTTGCCCTTGAGTTCCCTTTGTCTGGCTTTTCTCTGCATATTCTGATTATTTGTCCAAAACTAGATTTTTGGAAAAGATCTATATATTTTTGACTTCCCTCCCTTTAAGAGCAGGCTGTCATCAGAGGAGTGACACTATCACCTTACTTTGAGATGAGCTACTCTGTGATAATATGCCAGGATCACCATGTACAACTTAAGCCATCATTGCCAAAGTCATTGTGACTTGAGTAGGTGTGTTTACATGCAGCTAAATAATGACTTTAATTAGCTTTATTCTAATACTATTTGGTTTTGTATAGGTACCTCATGTCTTAGTGTAGCACAGTTTAGATGTGCTTCAAAACGGTTCCTTCGAGAGATCAGCTGTGCTATCTGCCATAAAGACGCCTCATGTTTTTACCTCAGTCCTTCCTGTGGAAAAGGGATGATTTTTGTTACTAATTGCACCTGTTTCAAACTCTAGTTTTGTAGTTTTTACACTTTTTAACTGTGGCCTGAGCTCATTTCAGTTTCATCATTTTGGTCTACATGCAAACCACTACATCAACTGCACATCAGCAGAAACAGAAGAACCTAATGTTTGCACAAATTCTCCCACTTCACTGCCAGGATTTTTATACAAATTAATTGCATCCAACTTGCTGGTGTAAATACTTTTGTACAGTATATGAAATAAAACTTACATTTTTATCATTTAAATCTTGTGACTTCATTTCTATTTCTTCTGTTTTCTACAAAGATGCCTTAGAAAACTAGTAAAACTGATTAATAACTGTTGCTACAGTACAACACAGTTTCAGTTGTAATGGCTGCTATAACTGTTTGAAATTCATGGTTTTGGAAAAAAAAGAAGCAAGATATGGGTTTTGTAGAGGGTTTATTACATTTATAGAAAGTCGTCTATATACATTAATCTGCATTAACACAACATATTACAAATGACCTGTGGATATTTAAGGGTGAAAGTCGTCAGCGATTAAATAACCATACATAACCATCCAACAGCAGACTCAGAGTCTATTTCCTGGACAGTGATTGGCCTCCGGACAAACAGGATTCAGTGTTTAACTGAAAAATGTGCTCTGGGTTCAATGTTAAGTCCTTGTATGGAAAAACATCCCACGGTCTTCCAGGTTTAAGCAGAGAGGGGAGGCCACACATTAACAACTGGTCTGAAACCAGTCAACAAGCAGAGACAAGTCAAAGGCCTCCTGACAGTCATTTCCACATGTTCTGCATCTGTACAGAGTCCAGGTCTGCATTCTCCATCAGACCACCATGTGAGTGCAGGTGCTTTTTCAGAGATGAAGCTCATTTAAAATCTGTGTTGAAGTCGTAGGCGTCGTCTGTGGTGGCTGTGGAGAGGCTGATGTCGATGGGGACAGACTGGAACTGAACCTTGTTGGGCTTTTCTGCAAAGAGGAGGCAAAATCAAAGTCAGAATATGACCTACTGGCTGTAGATGTTAGTGATATGTTTTTTTTTTTAATAAAAACAGAATTTACTTTTAAGCGGCGCTTTCTGTGGGTTCTCCAGCTCTGTTTTATCTGGCTCCTCGACTGTTTGTTCAGGCTGCAACAAAAACAGATGTTAAAACTATTAAAATTCCAACAATCCTCCAGATAGAGTGATTTTATAAACCTACAGCCAACAGGATCAGAGTTGGATTAGAAGTCTTCACAAACAAATCAAGACTTGCATTTTTGTCCTCATATCCATGCACGTTATTTGAAGCAGCTGTATTGTCTGAATGTTCTCCAAGAGGAATCAGTAAATAATTACCTCATCGTCCTGCACTGCTTCGCTCTCTGTGGCTGCTGCAGCAGCAGCAGGCTTCTCTTCTGCGATGTCGCTGATGCTCAGCAGGCCTGCAGTCGGGCCTTTAGAGAGGAAGCTGATGCTGCTGGCCTGGTTTGGAAATTTCACACCTACAAGAGCAAAAGTTGTTGAGTCAACATGCTGGTTTTATTTAATGAAATTAAGTTATTTTATCTGTCTAAAAGCCACAGTAGTGGTCCAAAGCAGCCATGTTGCTCTTTACATATGTTATGCAATGCGTAGTCACAAAACCCTCAAAGTCTCTATAAGGTTTGACCAACTGACATCTCGGTACCTTTCAGAGTTTCCTGGTTGCCCATTTTCAGTTTGGTCAGATCCCAGCCTTTCTGCAGCTCAGTCACCACGCTGTCAGACAGGTACGCAGGGAGGCTGTGGTTCTCTGATGGTTTAGAGTGGTAGCTGAGTTTGGCTCTGCAGAAGCAAATACATGAAGAGATGAAGATCAAACAAACTTGTTATCACTCCATATGCATCACTATTAAATGAACATATCTGCGGTTTTGTGGGTGGATCAGAGTTGGATTAGAAGTCTTCATAGTGATATTCAGACTTGCATTTTGTCCTCATTTCCACACTGATTTCTCACTGCAGGTGCCGACCCTTTCCAACATGTCCAGTGAATACAAACTCACCCTGTCCAATCAGCAAGGAAAGCTGTGGCTGCCTGCTCTGTGTTGGCGACTCCACCCTTCTGCAGATAACCGCGCTTTTTGGCGAACATGGTTAAAAACTCCAGAGAGTTTCTGAAGTCTGGGACAGTGTACTGAAGCATGATCTGAAACAATAACGACACATGATATTATATTTTATCAGTGTCATTTCATTTCCTAAAGAATAGCCTGATCCATATGCGCCACACGTCCTACCTGGGTCTTGTCACACTGTTTGAGTAGAGTCCTGACAGCCTCCAGCACACTCTCCTGACCCTCCTCCACCTGCAGGCTCCTCAGAGCCATAGAGGCTGGTGGGTTGGACGGCGATGCCACGACTCCAGGGCTGTCGATTGCCTTCACGCTCTTCAAGATGTGAACCTCCTGCATGGATCTGCAGTGTGGAAGAGTTAAAAGTTAACAACTGACCATGGCCACAAAGTGTAAGAATGGGATCAGAGAAATATGATGCAAACCAACTTGTTGAAAATCCAACGTAATCTCAATATGCAGTACAACAGACATTTTTAGTCTTTAGTTCACTACTCACTTTGTGATGCCTCTCTTGACTCCACTGTTGCAGGCCAGGATCCCCTTCATGCTGTTGATCAGGCTGCTCTTTCCAACATTAGGAAAACCTGCGGGTGGAAGGAGACTATGTCAAACTGAGGATTCAGACAATCAACAAAAGAAAACCAGAAAACAGTGTATTATGTTCATACTGCACATTTGCATTAGATAGAAAAGAATTTGAAGTGTTAACATAACTGCTGCTTACCGACTACTCCCACTCTGAGTGAAGTTTCCTTCCCTGTGTTTGCTGCATACGTTGTGAGGAGCTCAGTGAGGCAGTTGTTTCCAAAGCACATCGCTGCTCTGGATTTGTCCAGGACATCATTAGAGGCCACGATCCTGCTCTTCTTGGCTTGCTAATGACGACCAAACCAGACAAGTACAATTACTTTTAATTGGGCACCAATGAACAATGCAGCTTAGGATATGAGAAAACATCTCTATCTTTTGATCTAGTTAAAGTTTTGTTCACAAACACACACATCAACTCTGATTATTATCAGAGCCAGTAAATATGGTGATTTGTCTGTTCCTCTTGGAGGCTTTAACCAGTTACAGCAGCACAACACAGCTGCTGAACCTTCTCAGTCCTCCAGATTTCACTGACCTCATCCATTATTTCTGGGTAATCACGCAAATGTGTGTGTAGCACATCTAGCAAATCTATATTGTAATTAATTCAAACTCTAAACAGAGAATATTTTAAAAACTATTCAAGTTGATGAAGATGTATTGGTAAAAATAAGGTTTTAAAGACTTCAGCAAAGTTCAGTGAATGGATCCAGAGGCTTATTTGATGAGCAACAGAAAGCATTATATCCTCAAAGTCTAAATAATTGTGAGTAAAATGCACCACCTACCACTGTTTTGTCCTGAATCTGTGTCGAAGCTTTAAATGCCACAACTGGAAACTCCTTCTGTAAATACTGTATCCACCGCTCCACGTTCTCCTTTGGTACCAGATCTACAACAGAGATTATTTAAAGTAAAGTCAATCTATTAATTAAAATCCACACATCATTTCATCAGTGTGTGTACTTTAACAATACCATGTTTATTTACCTATTTTGTTCAAAACAAAAAGCAGTTTCTTGTTGCCCTCCCTCTGCAGCACTGCCTCCTCCAGCTGTGGACACCTGCAGCCCAGGGGATCACGAGCATCAAGGACTTCGATTACTACGTCAGATGCATCGATTACCTGAGGAGGAGAGATCATATTGAGCACCGACATGAGTTTCTTGAGGTTTGAACAGTTCCTTTCTCCTGTGAAACACTGAACAGGATCGGGTCGTCCTACCTTATTTAATTCACCACAAAGGTACTGTTTTGAGTTCTTGTCTGGAGCAGTGGATTTCTTTGAATGTTTTCCATTTTCATCCTTTGGATAGGAGGAAAAAAAATAAGTTAGTCACCATTAAGATCATTAAAATCTGATTTTACAGATTACAACAGTGTTTTCCTTTTACCTGTCGAGCCTTCTTGGCTGTAGGTTCAGTATCTTTACTTGCAGCCTCCTTTTCCTTCTTCCTTTTCTGGGCTCGCTCCTCTTTTTTGGCTTGTTTCTTCCTCTCTTTTTCTTCTTCGATCTTTTTTGGGGTAAAGATTGTTACATAATCAACCAGTGGACACAACAATACACTTTCTCAGGGCATCTTAATAAGTTATATTAGATTAGCTCCATGCATGAATATAGGAATTATTATGATATGCTGCTTGGACAGGTGCCGACCTTTAGCCTCCTCTCCTCTGCCTCCCTCAGGACCTCCTCTTTGAAGGGAGCACTGCTGGGCACTCCGATATCCTTCTTTACTCGTTTACTCACTCCTTTCTTCTTCGCCTCTTTTCTCAGCTTTCTGTTGTGCTCCCGGACCTAAACACCAAATACGAGCATACACGTTAAACTCACGTGGACCGTAAAATGTGTTAGATGAGGGGAAAAAACACAGTGGTCATGACGATCTCGTGCTCCCACGGGCCTCATGCTCCATGTAACCTAAAAATGTTCAACGTGACTTCAGAGACACTGACCTTCTTCTGTATTTTGTACCGTTTGGCACATGAGAGCCGCTTACTTGCTTTCTTTAACTCTGCAGACAGAAAAAACAGTTTAATCGTTAGTTGAACAGCTGGCTAAAGACGAAGCTAATACAACAGCGGCGACAGTTAGCGGTTAGCTTTTTAAGCTAGGTGAATGAACCGAACTATAAAGTCTTAAAGAACAATAATGTCCTTTCTCCTAATGATGTCATATATTCAGGTAATTTCACTTATTGTGTTTACTTACTTGGCCGTTTCATGGTGCTCGTGAGGACCTGCCAATGTGACTGAGAAGCTCTCACACGTGGAGAACTGCACAAATGTGAAAGTTCGTCACTTCCGCCTGTGTCAGTGAGGAGCCGGGGCAGCGCCCCCTGCCGAGTAGGAGTGGTAATAACCCTCACTGGTTAAAACCTACACTGCAGGAGATGTGTGTGTGTGTGTGTGTGTGTGTGTGTGTGTGTGTGTGTGTGTGTGTGTGTGATGCCAAACTGAGGGGTTTAAATTTGGGACTCCTGGTACATTTTTTGTTAGGGCTCCATGTCATATGGACCTGATGGGAGATTTAATGGATGTGCTCATTTTCTCTGATCATTCTTAATTAGCTAATTTTAAAACAAGTGAAAAATAATGGTAATGGTGACGAGTCTGTTGCTACACTTTTCAACACCATTGCAATTTGTTGTGTTAGCAGCAGGTTCAACACTATCAAGAGTGAATCACATGTTTCACCACATTTACTTGAACTAACCCAGACCAGCCGCCTGTGTGCTGCTACATCTACTCACATATAACCAGTTACCAGACCACTAACAGGGACTTAGTCAGGTTGAGCAGTTAGGGGACATGGTGGGGTCACAGCAAATCTTCAGGGGGGCAAGATGTGGAAAGAGAGGGCGAAGAAGAAGGAGAAGAAGAAGAAGAGACAACTCCGGGTCACGTGATTGGGTCGAGCATCTTTTTTTGGTCCATTTTGGATGATAGCTAGAGCCCCGTGCGACCCAAGAAAATGACCAAACTGCAGTTTTTAAACGTCTTCTTGACTGAGCGTCTCATGCTTGCTGCCCAGGAGATTTACAAGTCTGTGGAGGACACGATTTTGGAGTACCAGGAGGAGATAGCGATCAGAGAGCGGGAGAACGACCATCTGAGACGCAGGCTGCGAGACGCTGGGATTGAAATATGGCCAGGTTAGCTCCGCTGAAAGCTAACGGTGCACTTCACCCCCGAAGCAGCCGAGTCCGTGGGCTTGGCTGTAGGTAGCCGAGTGGAAGTGACAAGTCATGGGGCAAATATAACGATGCAATAAATGGCCACGATGTTGCTGCGCTTCCCAGCAAGTTAACTTTAGCCGTTAGCGAGCTAGTTGACGTTAGCTGCTGTTGTTGTGGAGCGGCTAGCGCGATAGCAACCTTTGTTCGTTAGCCAGCCAGCTATGTTAGCCGACTAACCTACACCCGGGATAGCTTCCAGCTACATCTGAATACCTATGTGAATATTAATAGACTATTTTACTTATTGATATTTTTGATTGACACCGGGAAACAGTATTGAACACACCATTCAACACGCACTGTGCAGCGTTGTGTTACGATGTGTGTTGTGTACTTGTAGTTGTAAAACATCCATCTCCGCTTCGACCTGCATCTGAAACTGCAGCCAAACTGTTGCCAGAGTTCATGTGACTATTGATCGATACTTCATATATTTCTGATTTCAACCAATCGGTGCAGAGTCTCTTCATTTACACCGTAAAGCTGGTATTAGGTCTTATTAGTGGGTGTGTCAGAAAAGATCTTTGCTGTTGTGAGGCAATGTAACACAACACTTAAAGGTCCCACAGGGTGAACACTTTATTTAGGCTTGGCAGACTCTGTGATTGACTTTTAAATACTTACCCAGGGTCTCCTGCACTGGGCTGCCTGCCTAAAACTAAGACATCCTTAAATAAAAGTGTCCTGACATTAGTAAATGTGAAATAAAGCATCAACCCTCAGTAGGTCTTGTGCTTTTATGCACAACACATATATTTAATGAGTGTGTGTGTTTCCCAGGGGAATCACTGGCCCGACTTGACTTTACACGTGACTTTATTTAAAACTTTTTTCTGTTAGTTATTGTTGATAAAGCAGAGAGTTTAAGCTCCTCTAATGCAAAAGACTGTCGGGTTTTACAACATGCATGTTTATTTTAATAACACCGTTGCACACTTCTGAGTTTTGTACAGATTCCTCAGTTCAAAAACTTGTACTATGTGGCGTCATGTTACATACAAATACAGGTCCAGCTGCTCTGAGTCTGAATAGGAAAAAATAAACTGTGTGTTTGGTTGTGCATGTAATATTATGTGTTGCTTGATGCTATGAAAGCTTTTCTAAAATGAAAAAGAGTCATCTCCTCCAGCATGATTTGTATTGTATTGCCTGATTCCTCCCAGTAGGCAGACGTGATTGACTCTGCCATAACTTTAATAGTTTCTTCCCAGTGTATTAAACAAAAACAAAGATATAAATAGATTATAAAGCAAACTGTTGTGAACTGAGAGGGTCATATGATGCATGTAGTTCAGACAGAGTTGGGCTGTGCCACAGTGGATTTTCTCTAACTGAACTTCTCTCTGTTGTGTTTTTAGATCGCCCGTCCATGGCGCTGCTGGACGAGGAGGATGGTGAACATCCAAGGCGCGAGTGGAGCCCCAGCATGGGCCACGAGGAGCGTATCCCTATTCAGATTAAGGATAAAAGAGATCTCCGGGCCAACCAGGGAGACGACCAGCTCCGTGGTCATGGCTCCTGCAGCACGCCGGAGAACATGTTCACTCCTCCACGCGTTGGGAACGAATATCCCCAGGACGGCCCCCACACATCCAACCTCCCTCAGAGTCAGGGCGTAGAGAACAGAGAGAGGGATCCTGGCTCTCGAGGCTCATCGAGGCACGTGAAGGCAGAGAGCGGTGGAGGCCACAGAGGCTCCACGTCCTCCAACAGCGGCGGCCAGCCTCTGGCGCCAGTCAACCCAAACTGCTCAAATGAGAACAACATTGACATTATTGGGGTAGAGAATGGAGGACAGATGGTTGGCGCTAAAGGAACTGGAACTGGAGCTAACAGGGCCCAGGCCTCTCACATGCGCAACCAAGGAGCTAACGCTGTGGACTGCCCCCATCAGAAATCCCCTCTACAAGGCCACATGTCGTCTTTCTGCTGTAAGGTCTGCGGCGAGGCCTTCAGCCACATCGGCCACTTGCACGTGCACGTACAAGTGCACACGCGGGAGAAACCGTACCGCTGCGGAGTATGTGGGAAGTGCTGCAGCTCCTCGGGCAGACTCCAGGAGCACCAGCGGAGCCACACGGGGGAAAAGCCTTTCCGCTGCCAGATCTGTGGAAAGGGCTTCACGCAGATGGCTCACCTGAAGGTTCACATGAGGATCCACACGGGGGAGAAGCCGTACAGCTGCCCCGTCTGTGGCAAGTGCTTTAGTCGCTCTGACAAAATCAAAAGGCATCTGCAGACCCATAGCCGTGAGGGAACATATTTCTCAGGGCAATGATGCACGTGTGTTGTTAAACAACTCCGTTTGTGAATCATATTGATGTGGGAACCTTTTCTACAAAAAGCTAAAATCGCTGCCATCAAGACAAAGCTTTTCTTTTTGTTTTGTTTCCTTCCTACTTCCCAAGAACAAGGGATCTGCAGCTCTTAGAGATTTTTTTATTTTAACTAACCTAATACTTCTCCACACCATAGTCCCTCAATAGAATTTGTATTAGCCAGTTTAGTATGTCATTTACTTAATTTTTGTACTTTGTCACCGAGTATTAAATCTCTGCGACACAATTTGAGTTACTAGCTAGCTTTTCTGAATAATCTAGCTTTTCCTTAGTCATATAATTAGCATGATGAAGTCTTCCACACATACCTTGAAACTGAGATGCATTAATACATGCAACAATGTTCAGCACGGTCACGTCTTATAATCAGCCAGTCACCTCACATGTCCAGAAATTCACACACCAAGCATTTATTTCTCAGACCTTAAAACTACAGTATGCATGAAGTCATCTTTGTTTCCTAACTGGACCAGAGGATCGGTGGCCTGATGTGTTTTCTGCATTAATCTAACACTGCCAGTAGGTATTTTTATGTAGCAATTTTTTAAGATTTTCACAATAAAGGCCAACAAAAAGCTGGTGAAATGCCGCCCCCCCCTCCCCACTCACTGTGGATTTGACTGGTTTACAAGGAGGAGTGTGATCTGGCACTTATCAATTCATCATCTTCACATGATCTCCTTTTTCTTTCTCAGTGCTGTAACGTTGTTGCAGAGCTAAAATACTGCCATCTCACTTCGTCAGTGCTTCATGTCGTCCATTCACATATGGACAAATCTGTCGTGAGACTGCTTCACTTTTTTTGTGAAATAATGTGATGTTCTGTAAAAAAAAAAAAAAAAAAAAAAAATACCACTACTAGTCTCAATCTTACCATACATTTAGGAAAAATATTGTGGTGTCTTTATTTTTATTTTTTTAAATGACATGCACTATGGCATCTATCTGAGACATGCAGAGATTCACTCTAAACTAGGGCCATACAGTATTAGCTTGAACGTATCTGTGTTTTGTTTTGTTTTTTTTTTCATGGGTCTCAAAGTCTGCAAGGATTCAGTGTTCACCCGAGTCTCTGCCGCAGTCGTCATTCGCATACGAGATGTTTTCATGAAGTGGCCTCAGCTGTGGTTGATTTTCAGAAGTGGTGGTTGGTTGGTTTATCACGGAATCAGGTACTTCCTCTGCAAATCCTGGACTGACCCCACCCTTGGAACAGTAGACCCTACAGTTAAACCTTTTTCTCCTCTCAGGACTAATGCTGCATTCATAACACGAGGGCACAGCAGAAATACAAACGTCTGACTTTTAACTCAGCTCATCACACAAGTCAGAAAACTCAGGTTTTGTGAGCTCTTCCCATTTAATTTGTCATTTCTCTGCTTCTTGGAGAGAGGGGATGGGTGGGGTGGGAGGCTGGGGGGATAAAAATAAAAGTGAACTAATAAAAAAAAAAAAAAAAAACCTCAAGACTGTGCTCGAGCTCAGTTGTTGCTTTCAAGGTGCCAAGTCCCTGCCCAGGTTGTCCCTCTGTATGTGATGAATGCAGCATGAGACAACGACAGCAGCACGTCCTCCTCACAGCTGACCAGCAAACCCTTCACTCACAGTCTTCTTCTCTGGGACACCTTTGTTCCCCCTGCACACACTCTACTGTACAGTGTTGTATCATTGCGTATTAAATGTTATTTTTTAATAAAGTAGTCATTGAGTATCTGTTGTTATTGTCTTGAATCATGAGGGAAGTAATCCAACGTGAAGTGGGGGTGTACTACGTCTCTCCCACTGTTACAGACTTTAGAGGTTAACTCATTAATTTCATACCTGATGCAATGCACCAGAGTCTAAGAGTAGAGATTCCTCTCTTCTCTGTGTATTTCAGGAAAGGCATATCAATCAATGGCACCTGTCAAACTATGAGTTGATGAAGCAAAGAGGATGTTGGTTAGACAAGACAAGGAGGATGGTTAGACAAGACATTTCCTTCGTTTCCAGCCATTATTTTCAAAATAAGACTCTTCCTGTTTTGCATGTTTGCAACATGACATATTTTAAACAGAAATGTATAAGTGACAGCATTATGCATGTGTGCTCACTGTCACCAGGCATCAGGACATATGAGCCACTGTAAATGTGAGTGACAGAAGTGAGCTCATGACCAGAAGCCTGTTGCATATGGTGTTTTCAGTGGTTGTTGTGCAATAATCAAAAATATCCAAACCACAGTAACATCTGAGTAATGAGTAGTAAGAACCGCTTCATGATGCAGGATCCACTCTGTTTTGTTGTGTAGTAACAGACATACAACACCTGGTGGAGTACTTCCTATTTTAATGGTTTTTACAAGTGCACTTGACGGTCAACACAACATGCAGGAGCTGAGGTCATTTTTCTGTAACATAACATTTCACAGATTCATGTGCTGAATTTGAAATTTTGCACCCGAGCCAGGAAGTTGGAAAAAAAAAAAAAAAAAAAAATCAGTCAGTGTTAATGGCTCCTGTTCAAAATGAAAATCAGACCAAATCATTCACCGAGGAACCAACCAACTAGAAACTCATTTGTAACAAGATGCAATTTACATTTATTAGGTTGTAGGGAGCTTCGTACTGGAACACTTCATTACTGTACAGATGGCTGCCTGCTGGTTTGATATCTCAGAGTGGGGCACATCAGGGAGAGGCAGACACTCATTGACACACTCTACAAGGTTTATGAAGTGGTTCATCATTTCGTAATGCTGCAGTGTGTTTCTAGCAACAACTTCATGATATATGCCTCTGGAGATGTAGATGAATACTCAGTCATGATGTTTATCACAGCTCTAACAACAATGTCTGGGTTGAGTAATAAAGCCACATCTGCCAGTAGCCAGCCCGCACCACTTAGACTGAAGTTATGAAACGAAATGAAGGATATCGAACGTGCACACTGCAAACAATTGTCCAGGATGTCCAATAAAACGAAGCCAGAGCAGCTGAGGGAGATGGAGCCGATTCACTACATTTTGTCTGGTCATATTAAATACACAGAGGTCACTGAGGCAACTGATGCAGATCAGATTTGCTAAAAGGCAATCCCAGTGAAACATGCAACCTGCCACTATTACTCTAATGATCACATTACCCAGTCACGGGCAATCAGATCAGACCCCCCGCTGTGCAATTAGACATCAGAGTCAGATGCATTTGAGAATTTCTGATATTGACTCAGTGCCAGTGTTCGCTCTTGTGCCATTGGAGAATCATAACTGCCTGCTGCCTTCTCTTACCAGAGCCAACCTCAGTGTGAACAGTTAACATCTGGATTTAAGTAGCTCCACAGCGAGCCTGTCGAGTCTCTACAGTCTGATAAAGTTGTGTGTGATCTTTGTGGAGGCTCGACGCCTTGAGGCTTTCACATTGTTGTTATGTTTCAAAATCTATTTGTAGCTTTAACCCAGTTTTAAAGGAGCACAATAAGCTTTTGGAAGATATCTGGGAAGAAAACCCATTCAGCAGAGAGAGAACAGCACCTCCAACGACAATAACAGAAAACATAAAAAGAAATTAATCACATTTTCTGTTGTAAATGAAATCTACTGATTCACATCTACATGTCTTAAAAGGGCAGATTGAAAACATCGAATGCAGCCTGCAGTCTTGCCCAGTTCCAGGAACACACAGTGATTTCCTATAACTTCCCATGACGAGGACATTTTCATGAGTCCTGTGTTCTTCATATCTCAAAAATAGCCGAAAGAATGTGAATAATGTATGAATCAAAAAAAAAAGGAGGGATTCATTGTCTGACAGCTGCTGGTTGATTGAGCGAGTTCTCCTGGGATCTCACTCAAGTGCTGATGGATCGCCAGTTTAACTATTCAGTGAACCAGGCACTTCATAACACACGAGGCTGGAGTGAAAATGAAGTTTCATGACTATGGTTTAGTAGCTTTTAGAAGCAGCATGAACATCTGTCACAAAGAGTGTCGTCTCTACTGGATCATTCAGATTTCAGTCTCAGATCTACACGCTGTACTAGTTGATGTTGGTCTGCTTTTGCACATGTGAGATTTTCCAGACATCTGTTGACTTTTCTCTCTCTCTCTACAGGGGAGCAACATTCATCTCCTCACAATTATTCTGCATCAGGAGTTTGTACAATATGTTCCTGTGGCCCTGCTCTGCATGAAACCACCACTCTGGACCTGTGCACAGAGAGTAGAAGCTTTCTACCAGCTCAGTCTGCACTTTTATTTACGACGGCATGCAGAAACTGCAAATTCAATTTTATAACCAGCTTGATGCTCAATTAAACTTCAGAATTGTCAAGTGTCTTTTTTTTTTTTTGCTGTCAACTAACTAACCAATGATCTTTCCAAGAGTTTCAGCCACTGTTGCATTTACAAGACTGGAGGTTATACTATAAGCTCTGCGTAGTGTTAGACTGAACACTAGGAGTGAGTCGGTATCAGAAAATGACCGCATGAGCTGAAATGTGTGATAGAAATAGAAGCAGTTACCATGGATACTGTTTCCTGCTTCTGGCGAGTAAACGAGTGATGTTTCTGAACTTTAAATGTCTCTATTACAATCATTAGCACTAACAGCTATCAGTGCTAAAGTTGGCTCTGTGATAGTAAAATTTAGAAAAGGGATTCTTGAGCGAAGGATTATTCACTTATTGAGTCACTTCAATAAACCAACAAACACAGTTCCCAGAGTTCCTTTCCCAGAATAGACCAAAACAACAACCAGGCTACAGGAGAACTTCCACTGTCCACCACCTGCTTCTGTAACACAACATCTTATGATACCAGTGCCAGTGCATCTCCGATGTATCACAAGAGACTACCTTCCAATTACAGTATTGATTTAACTGTCTGTCCCATAGCTACAAGCCAAAATTAGACTGAGACCAGCCATTTGGCCAAAGACTTTGGTTTGCAACAGTTTCTTCTGGTCAATATTTATGGAGCTGGAGCCAGTGGAGTAGTTTTCTTTTCCAGCAGCTGTGGGATATTTCCTCACTATACTGACTTGAACCTAATTGCAAACATAAGAGACGATTCTTTATGTTCAGGTATGTTGAAGGATCATAAGCTGGATCAGACTGGAGCCGTCAGTGTCTCCTGGCTGTTACTGAGCAGACATGACAAACGGCCTCAGGTTAAAAAGGATGTTGCTGCTGTAAAAACATTTTACATCACAAACTGTCATCAAGGTTTTATTGTTAAGAAAACCTGAAAATTATTTCACAACTGTATCTGCGACTCTGCGACAAAATGATCATTCCTCTTATTGATGTATCGATTTTGCGGCGCTGATCCCCAACAGGAGCCCAGACCTCAAAATTACACCACCACCATCACACATACTGACAAAATATTACAGCAAACAGCAAACAGCAGTTTTTACAATTTCCCTTTCCAAGTGCAAATAAACAACCTGTCAATGTCTCGACTGGTGATAAGAAATCTCATCGACCCAGTGGTACCAGTGGAAAACATGATATCTCTGGGGATGTTTTCATTTCTCTGATATCTCTGGTCGTATCCCAAACACACACTTATACTCACACACACACACACACAAGTGATCTGGAAAAAAGAATAACAATAATGACATGCCATTCATTTCTCACACCTTACATGTCCCGCGGCTTCTGTCTGGCCGCTCTGTGACACATTGTTCTGCTCCTCGCTGAGAGGAGACGGCTGGATTAGGCCTGATCCTTGTTTTATCTCAAGATGCGGAGCTGCCTCTGGAGGACTGTGGAAATTAAAGCATATATTGTACGTTGGCAGGAGCTTAAGCGATTTGAGGGCCAGCCAGAGTGATGCACCTGCAGGAGTAATACTTAATCAGTGTACTGCAGGCTGCAGCAGCTAATGTGCTGCCTCCAAGCAAGATGCTCCAATGAGTTGGGTCATCGGTCAAAAGTTGAAGAGTTTCTGCCTCGACTGTTATAGATTTGGTGCACATTATATATTTAATGCAATAACACCATGATTTAAGAAAGTGTGTAGTGGGTGTATGGATTTAGGTTTTCCTAATGAAAATGCTCCAGGTGTCTCCAGGATAAGTTTCCCACAGAGAGAAAGTTAATGTATTTGCAGAGGTGTGGGGGATGTGAGGACAACTCGTACATGTAATCACCTCTTAGGATGATATCACATTAACAAACAACCTGCAGATACAGAGAAGCATCATTGTTTATTTGGCATCATACAGTCCAATATTCATGTGGTTTCATTCTCCATCAACACCTGAGGTAAAGATCCAGCTCATTGGCTGATGCTGCACCATGTGAACTGGATCTTTGTTGTTGCTGTTGCTGGGCAGGTAGTTTAACCAGCTGACTGGCATGTTATTGATTGCCGTTCAGGTGTGTGACTGTTAATAAGTACACGAGCTGCTGGAAGAGTCGCTCACTCTTTTGGTTTGTAGCTGTAATGTTTTTGATCTCATGTGAGTGCATTTCTAACGCTGCCACGGTAAGAACAGGTAAATAACAGATGATAAATGCAACAAGAAAAAGAAATGTGAACTCTGTGCACTGGTCAAAAGACCCTAAGCTGTTTGAAAGTTGCCGTTTTTAAGAATCAAAATCTAAAAACAAAACAACGTTTATTCTCTCGTGCGTAGAGGAGTTGTGGTTTTACACTAATGCGCTTCACCATGTGGACTAATTACTGTGTATAATCCCTCGGAAAATCCTTAATAAGCATTACAGGAAATTAATTTGTCCATAATAGGATTACAGACCTCAGTCACAAATACCAGCAACAGTGCAGCAGCACCCACTGCTTCACCTCTGTCTCCTCCTCTTTAGAGACAGGTGGAGGAAAAAATGGTCGAATATAAGATGTAACTGGAAATTGAGTTGTTCAGCTGCGTTTCACAGCGGATGAAACAAATATGATGAAAGAGAGGAATGGAAAGGAAGAAATACGTTGTGAACGAGTTAAAGCCAGCCTGTCAGCAGGGATTCAAGAGACAAGAGCGTCCATCACCTTCACCGCCTGTCATGAGAGACATTATGTGGGTCCATATGTTGTTCGTCTGCAGTCAGATTAAAATGAATGTCTGTGCACAGATAATAAAGCCACTGCTGATTTTGAGTCTTGGGCTTCATCCTTTCACTCCTCTGTTTCTTTCTGTTTGACCTCATCTCCACCTCCTCCTTACATAATACTGCTGATATCCTTTTATTTATCCCCTCTCTACCTCTCCTCACCTCTCTCCTTGTTCTGTTTTCCCACCTCCTCTCTCCCATCATTCATCACTCTCCTCCTCCGCTCTCACTCTCTCCTACAGTTGGGTCGTCTCTCGGTCCCTGTCGCCATATATCACAGCAGTGTTTTTAACGCTCCAACAGAATTCTTGTTACTTCAAGTAGAAATAATAAATGTTTGTGGGTGTGTGTGTGTGTGTGTGTGGGGGGGTGACCTGTGGCAGACACACCTGTACTTTTTTGGAGATGTTGAGAGTTGTTGTGGCTGTTCACGCTGAGATTTATTGTGCTCTTACTTTTGTGAGCTGTTTATTATCAACACCTCAGCCCACAGGTCTTTTACACTCGGCCCACACGAAGTTGATGTACAATCTCTCAGAGGTGTTTGCGTTGGCCTGGGCGCCGTCTGTCGGCCGTAAGTCTCCAGGATTACACGCTTCATATTTCTGATCCCCCGCCCTCTACCATCCTCAGTCCAGTCAAGCAAAGTGGGAAATTTGTGTGTCTTTCCACCCACTGGTAGTGATCGCCTGTAAGTGGCAAAATAAATCACCCAGTTTCAGTGTTTTATGATGCTCTTAGGGATGACAAATCAATAGGGAGCAACAAAAACAGGCATGTTGGAGGTGGCAGCAGGCCGTGCTCCTTTAAGATGCCTCCTGGGACTTGGTTGTATTGGATTATAAATGTCTGGACGTCTCTAGTTTATTTATAACTCAGCCACATAGACTGGTTCCAGGTTACATCCCTGATTTATCCAGAATCATACAAAATATTGACCATTTGTGTGAAATTTTGTCATAATTGCTGTTTGAAGTCTTGAGTTGTGGCCAGAAAAAAAGTGTTTGACCTTTGACCCCTATGCAGCCGCTCTGATTGGGACTAACGTACGTGCATATGGATGGATGGAAAACCTGAAAATATAACTCCTCTGACTCTCACTGTCACAGGCACTGAGGTGTAAAAATGCACATATTTCAGTGAACCCTGGAGCAAATGAGTGAGGAGCAGTCGTCTAGTCATAGGTCAGACCACCTGAACCATGGCAGAGCTGTTGAAGAGGAAATATGCAGGAGTTTTACCTTAACTAAGCTATATTTTTTACCTTAATTAAACAGCTTTGGAGTAACTGTGATGGTTAGATATGTAACCCAGTTATAGTTAGGTAATAATAATAAGATAATATTTTTAAAAAGTATTATAAAGCTGTTAAAATCATTTTAAATATGTATGATGTGGATTTACGTTTGTTAAAAACTAATATGTTGTCCTGATAATTGTCTAGACCAGCCTATAGAGGTGAATAGCTTACAGGAGCCTCAGGTACGGAGGTGTTTCTGCACGGACGAAAGAGAGGGAGGGACTGTGCGCACGAGGCACGAGTCTAAGTGTGAGCGCCAGCAGGTTAAAGATGAGAAAGTGAATGTAAAGTGCGTGAGACAGTGTGTGTCCTGTGTTGTACAACTGTTGACACGGCAGTCGATTGTAACAACACCGGGTGCATATTAAAAAACGAGAGGCACCTCTGCACGACGCTCCGGAAACGGTTTAGGTTTGTGCTAACGCTAATGCTAATCGCGAGTGCTATCGCTAATGCTAATGCTTAGCTTGGTAGAATCAAACACGGTTTATAGAGTATCTTGGATAGAATTACAGCCTCCGTCGGTCCACCACAAGTGAACGGACATTGTCTAGATAGAGTTGAACCCCCACGGTTGAACAAGTTAAGTTTGGGGACGTGGCTGCTTTTCGGACTGAAACCAGAACGGAGACCCAGACGGAGGAGCAACCGGGGCCGGGCTGCGTGTTCCGCTGGTGGCGCGCTGAAAGAGGCGGACAAGGTCATGTGTTGTGGCCGAGGGGAGCTGCGGACCTGTGTCTGGACCAGCGCCCTCCAACGGTTGGATAAGGACAAGCCAGGAACAATAAGGTACATTACACTTTTTATTTTGCGTGGTTGTCTGAATAAGTGACGTTTAAGTGATGTTTTGAACATTTCTTCCTGGGTTAAAGAGTATTTGGGTTTATAGTATTACTGCATATCATTGCACAAGAGTCTTTTCCTGCAAAACAACATACTATACCACTGTACTACTACTTTTTAATACTTTAATTAATACTTCTACTGAGGGGAGCGCTACATCTAAATGACTTGTAACTTGTCACAGGGAGGATGGAGGCTCTCTGACTCCCATCTAGCATCTCTTGGCCGAAAACCAACCTTGCAAGATCAGTGCCTCCGACCTGTCCCAGATTTCATCGTCTCCATGGCACTGCGACAAAAACGCGCCCCATAACCCGTAATCTCTTGTAAATGACAGATAAGACTACATAAATATAACATCGTATATGTAACTTTGCTTTCTCACCGGCTTCATTAAAAACAAATGCACATGGCCGGGAGGATGGAGGTTAGCAAGACAGTGGGAAAGTGACCTTACAGTACATAAGATAACCGCTAATCTTCTCCTAAATCGTTAGCATGCTAGGCTAACTAGCATGCTACAGTAGCCTAGTGTTACTTACAAAACCAAGCAGAAGCATATTATCAGAAAGATTAGATTATTATTATTTAGTGTGGTCACAGGTTATGTAACTGATGATGAGACGCCAACATGTGAAGTTGCAGAGTTTTGTAACAACAGCAGCTTTGTCTTTCTGTTTATTTGCTTGCACTTGAACCCTTTTCCCATGTTGAAGTCAAACACACTGAGTGAAAGAAATACAAACACTTAAACATAAACCATTTTGTTTATCTAAAGCTTGGTTTTCAACGAATCCAAAACACCCAGTTATTTTAGAAGAAGCGGAGGGAGTAACATTTTAATTAATGGGGCTCCAACCTGCGCTAACCTGCTGCATACATGGACAATGCTCCATTAACTGCTGAGCATGCTAACCTTTAGCCTGGGATAAATGACTCTGGCCTTTTTCAGCGCTGCATTGTGTGTGACGCTGTGAAAGGCCTGGTAAAAGGTCTGGAGCTGGACACAGCGCCGTCTGCCAGCTCACAGAGCTGTTAGCACGCTTGTTATTTCAGAGGGATGGAACAAAATGAAGCCTTCAGGTGAAAACGACAGGATTGGTTTTTGTTTTTATTGTTATTATTGTGAAATGCCATGACTATATAAAACCCGGACTCAAACTGCGGTCAATCTGCCACTGCTGCCATCATAAACTGACGTGTGGTGCTGCATGGAGAGGCGTATAGCAACAGTAACCAAGTAGGATGCTTCAGCATCATCGTTTTATTGGTCCATACTGGAACTGTTATACTCACCCCCATCCTGTTTTTACAAGATTGTTTACGGCCTCTGTGTCTTACTGGATTTGATTTGAGCGAAGGATGTGGGGGAGGAACGAGCCGGTGACACACATCATACGCGTCCGACACAGAAGCCAGTCATGGGTTTGAGGTTTGCAAGTGAAACCGCCCCCTCTGTAAATGTTTGCAAGTGGTTCAGAGGCTTATTTGGTATCGGATACATGCAGATGACTGACTGTGCAACAATAGTGAATTAGGCCTCAGGCACGCTGTTTAATTTAAGATGGTTATCGTTTTTAATGCGGTTGTCGGTAACTTTAATAAATAGTGCGTATTTCCCACGCGAAAAGTTTATCTTGTGTTGATATTGACTGGAATTTGGGAATCTCAGGAATTACTATAAGACTGTTACTATTTGTGTTTACAGAGAGAGAGAGAGAGGGAGAAAAGGGAGGCAGAGAGAGAGAGAGAGAGCAAATGAGAGTGTGTGAGGGAGTCTTGGTTCACTGGGCACAGAGTTTACTCGTCCTCATTAGAGATGAAGCTTCATAATAGAGGATCCTCACTAATGACCCTGCTGCTTTGACCCCGGTGGGGCGACGAGGTTCAGAGAGGACAGGCCTGAATGAATACAAGCAGGATTGTGGGGGTGCCCCGCTCGGGTCGCTGGGGCTCTCTGCCTGTTGTTTCTAGAAAGTTATTTATTCAGATGAAAGAATCACCCTGAAAATCAATAAGATTAATAGACTGACCCATTAAATGAACTGGCCCGGCTCCAGAGGGAGGAGAGACAGAGACAGGGAAGTGATTTACGGCGCTCGCCTTAAAAGCTCGGCGCTTTAAAACTCAACGATTAGAAGACAATACATAGAGCTTTAATGTTTTAGAGCAAGTTTAAAATGATATCCACCATCTGCATGAAGCCGTTTCCTTACTTTTGCCCCCATAAAAGAAAATTGAAATGCAAAATGAAGATGGTACCTTCGCTTTTTAGGGACTTTATCTGGGGAGTACAGACTCCTCTCTGTTTTGAAATATGGAAACCATTAACTTTACCCAATAGTTGATCCTTCAATATTAGCTGCTGTCTTTTTGAACCATTTTCTCAGGGAGCTGCAGGGAGCGTGACTTCATTCAGTCAAACCTCCAGGAAGAGGCTTCATGCAAGCCGCACATCTGTGGAGCATTAAAATACTAAAGCAGTGATAGGTATGTGAACAGGAAGTTGTGGCGGACGTGAATGTGAGGGTAAAGACTATTGTGGGAGTACATACAAGCCACACAGTGACCATAAGATTATTATAAATACAAAGAGAGGCCACTTAGAAAATATTTAAAACAACTGATAACATCAATAAGCTCCGCTTGAGTGTATCATCAAAGCTCATCCTCCCACACTTGCTATCAAAAGACCTCATCATCATCATGTCTGCATCACTTCCAGGCACGTAGGCCTTATTCCTCGTTATCTCTACTGTGCTGAGAAAAGATCAACTGGCCCACGAGAGGTTTGGAGTGACCTTGGACTCAGGATGGAGTCGAGTCGTCAGACAAACACGAGTGGAGATAATCCACTTTGGTTTTGCTTTATGCATTCAGTCTCCGTGCTGCTGTTATCCTTCAGAGATGTTCTGTCTTCCTCCTCCAGCTGCTGTGTGAGGCTTCCTCTGCAAACCCTATAGCTGCACATACATCACAGCGTACGAGCATCTGTTTACTGCAGAATTAGGTGTGAGAATGGGACTGCGAATATGATTTTGTACTTTTGAGAAAACGAACACTTCAGCGTGTCTTATCAGTGTTTTTTCACAGGCTAGATGACCTCAGAAAATGTGACAGGGACATCTGATAAGGATTATTACATCATCGCGTTGAAATTCACCTTAAATGCACTATAGCCTTTACAGGAGAACTTAATTTGACCTTTGACCTTTGAATACACATGTCCAACTGTTCAATGTTTCAGCCCTTATAACATCACATGCTGTTCTTTAACAAGGTGATGAACCACAATCATCAAAACAACAACAGCAAAGTGTCTGATCCATGAATCCAAGACCACACCTGTGTAACAGCCCATCAACAGCACCTGGACATGTGGAGGCTTCAGACGAAGGGATGTTGTCAGAGGGAAGTGTCCACTGAGCTCAGAGTGTCAAGTGGACGTCCTCTGGTCACATGACACCTTATTGACACATGGACGTGTTTTGTTGTGGTGTACCCACCTCTGTTGTTAGCTTTGGTTTCAGTACATTGTTGGAGAGGAAGAAATGATCGTTCCTTACTTTTACTTTTGGCAAACCTGGTGCATATTCTGATGCACAAGTACATGAGGAAACTTTTTTTTCTGGTGGCCCCTGTGCACAGCAACACACAGCTGCACTGTGATCTCGATCGCTTCTCGTAACCCGGAAGAGATTATAACTGATCAGTAACATACGGTCTATGCTTATGTGTATTTTTTCATGAAGAGCACACACTGAAAAGATGACAAGCTGACAAGTTAAGAAAAAACAACAACAGGGGCACACACCGCTAGAAATCTCCCTCTGAGGTCTCTTCATTTGGTCCGGTCGAGCCCAGAGACGGGTCGATCAACGTGTCAGAGTGAAATCTGAGGCAGACACACGGGGGCCTTTGAGTCTCTGCTGCTCAGAGAGAGGCGCTCAGTCGTGGCTCTGTGTGTTTCTGCATGAATGGCCAGGCTGTTGTTCGAGGCAGCAACGTATCAAACACATGTCAGAGCACCGACCGCCGCACGGAGCGGCGGCGGCAGCAGCACTGTTGGAGCCCACAGCTGTCCAAACCCACCACGTCCCTGACATATGCTTCAGACTGTGGACGTGCACAGCAACAGTATAAAAAGTTTTTTTTTTTACTCCCCCAGTTCTCAAAAACTTGTTATGCAAATGTCACCTTCATCTACACATGTATAGATAACCCCTTTTGTGATGGCTTGCACATAAGATAAGACACAACTACATTTGGTTCCTCTTTCTTCTTTTAGCCTTTTCAAATCTAAAGGTCACCTGGATGGATGTGACATGTATTTTTCCTTCTTCTTGTCCTTTTTGCAGGTTTTTTTCCCCCCATCCTGCTTTGTCTATCACCAACATGGAGCCAGACTGAAACCATAACCAAAGTGTCTTGCTGCTAAGCTACGCTAACAGTCTCCTGGGTGTCTTTTCTTGCTGATGTGCGTCCACCAAAGGTTTAGTTTTATCATTAAGCTAACTGCGGCTGCAGTGACTCAACTCCACTGTGAAGCCGCAGAAAGACATGGTGGCTGCAGAATGTCAACATGCCAGAAATCCACTTAGCTCAGATGAGCTCTTAGCCTGAGCAGAGTCCGTACGGTGACATTTAGGAAGGTCCTTGGAAATATATAAATATCACAGGGCCTTTCCGACTGACCGCCACCTCCATACCATCAGTGAAGGCATGCTGTAAGCCAGGCTCACTTTACTGCGCGGCTAAATAAATACAAAAAACACACGTAGCCTATTTTTAATCTCCGTCCCTGATGATTCGGTACGTCAACATCTTCACATTTTATCTGTTTGCGTGACATTCGGGTGTGCACATGAGCTTCAGTGTGAACTGGAAATCAGAAATCTGTGATTCAAGTCGACTTCAAAATATCCCAAAATATCAAAAGGCATCCACACACACACACACACTGCATATCTAATGTGGAGGTGACTCCACCAGTTCAGTTAGGAGAGACACTGTGCTGTTCCTGCGCTGCTGTGGGCTGCATTACAATGAAGCCTCGGCTCTCAGTCAATACTTGAGCCACGGGGAGAAAAAAAAAGAAAGAAAGAAAGAAATAGACAGAAATAGAAGAAGTGAGGGGTAAAATTAAGGTGGTAAATTAGTGTCTGAGGGAGCTGAGCTGAGGCTGAGATAGAAACAGACGGGGTATCTGATTGTTAACCCTCTGTCTAACCCCTGATCATGTATAGATCATAAATGTTTTCATTGTTTTATGAGGTTGTTTTCCAGAATATTCTGGGCAATAAAGGGGATAAAACTAAGTAGAGAGATGATAATGTACACAGATAAAGGCAGAAATAAAATCCCTTGTAATATATTAAGCAGTAAATCGCATCATGACACAAGATGAATTAATAATAATTAAATGTCCTTTCAGTTCACAGGTCGTCCCACTGAGTCAGATTCAACAAAGCACATGTTCATCCGGCTCTGACAAGGTCTTGAATGTGGGTGGACCCCACTGGAGACAGTAACCGTTCCAGTGAACAGCCGTAACAAAGCCTCTAAACTATCTGCTGACACTATCGACTTGTGTGGGCCGAGGCTGCCAGACGTTTGCATTACAATTAATCTCACATGAGAGTGTGCCATAACATGGTGATTCAGGGCGGCGTGCTGGTGCAGGCCGGCTCTGAGATAAGCACTTTTTCCCTTAATGAAACTGACCTTCAGCAAAAAAAAAAAAAATGCTGTTTTGTCCCAAGCTTCACTGTTTCCTCAGCGCGAGGCCACCGGTGAATCAGTTCGACGGCTGTGAGGGTTTGGAAATAGCTTTACGTTTAGGGGAAGTGGGGCGAGGGAGTCCACATGCAAGTGCAGTCATGATGAGCTCGGGTCACTGCTGGATAAGTCTGTCTCGACCTTCAGCATCGTTAAACTTTCTTAGGGTTATGTTTAGACTCTCACACAGACTCTTGTGTGAGGATGTGGTCTGGTTCACAGACACAACCACAGCTCTTCTCTGACCTCAAACAAAGTGCTTTTGTTGCCTAAACCTCACTGACTAAATCTGGCATGACTGTCATGCACTTTATGCCCAGAAACATTGTGCTTCGCTCATTTGAACTACTTCTTTATTTTGCACCAGAACATAATCCTGCAGCTAATGATCTCTTTTCCTTACAAAACAAATTCACTGTTAGAGTTTTGTTGGGTATAAACAGATTTTGCTTTAGAGAGGAAAAAGCTTCAGTGTTGAATAAAAGACTGCAGATGAGAAGAGGCGATCCAGAGCACAACGCCGGGACTGGATCTTTTTTCATTTGGAGAAGAAGAGAGCCACACTGGCTCTCGGCCACTTGCTCCAGCTTTAATGTGCAGATATGAGAGTGCTATCGATCTTCTCATCTCACTCTTGACAAAAAAGATGAATGAGCCCGTTCCTAAAAATGTCAAAATAAGGTCAGAAAACACAACTGAACGGACAAATCTGCACGCACCTGAGCCTCTAATCCTATTTTCTCCATGATATTTCACTTTTCTCCTTTAAAGCCAAAGAGTTCACGTTGGTTGATGACTTGATATTTGACAAATTTCCGCGTCTTTACCTCTGGATTTCACTCAGATTAACATCTGTGGTGTGTTTGGAGCTGGGTAAGCTGCCAGTGAGAGATAGAGGGAAGAGAGATGATGCAAAGCTGCAGCCAGTGAAAAGGTTTGGATTACACCAAGTGCAGTCTTTACAGTGATCAAAGGGAATGTCTCTTTGTGTACTAACAAGCATAATGAATGGAGGACGAGCTTATTAATCTGTTCGATCCTGCAGTATCTTTTAGAGGGAAATATAATACAATCAAAGGATTTTTTTTTTTTCCAGAGGAGAGCCTGACTCATTTATTCCCTGGCAGCTCTCAGTGGACTCGGCTACAGGCTGCTGTGCACAGGCTGTGTGACCTTGGTGTGACTGAGTGGAAATGCACGGTGAGACTTTGATTCATTTCAGATTAAGATGTAAAGTCAGTGACATTAGTTCCAGCAACAGAAGAGCAGAGATTTGTCTCTGTGAATGTGAAGTTTCTAATTTACTTTAATTTAGTTTCAAAACGCGTTGATCGTGTCTTTACAAGTGGATGTTGTATCAGCAGAGCTTTAAAGAGCAAATCTGTTGTTCTTGTTTTTATTGTCTGGACCGGCCGTGAGTTGCATCGACAACATCGGTCTGTTTCTTCTCTGAGGATTTCAAGCTTGTCAGCAGCATTAAACAGTCAGCTGTGATGGTCCCAGTAATCATGTTTGCTGTCTTATTTTATGCACCAGTGCTCTTCCAAATGAATTAGCAAAGCAGGGCAGGACAATGTGAAAGCCGTTTGCTGGGTTTAATAGACACTGCTGTGACTTCATGAGGAGAGGTCAAGCTTGGCTTCATGGGTTATTATTTTTTTTCTCATATAGAGCAAGAGACGTGGCATTAAGGAGAAGGATGGAGGCAGGAGTTCATCCTGAGCCAGGAGGCAACATGTTGGAGCAGCAGCAGCAGCAGGTCTATAAAAGTGCACCACTGGGAGGGAGCACTTTTGTGATTTGGTCTTAGGCAGAAGAGAAAACAGCTTTTTTTTTAGTCACGAGTGAATCGAACAAGCAGCATCAGATAAGAGAGCTTGGCTTTACGACAGAGAAGTGATGTGAAATATCTGAATGAATTTCTCAAGTGGCTTTTGTTTTTATTTGGAGACAGTCGGGTTGATGCCTTAAACACATCAGTCACGTTAAATCAAGACTACGGCACAAATTACAACGCTGACAACCCTGATTTGCCTAATTGTGTGTAAATGATATGACTCTTGTCGGGTGCAGTAATTCTCTGCCTTTTGAATTTCAACCTATCAAAGGCGTCTTGAATCGGATCCTACAAAATATAAAACAACCTTTGCGATGAAGACTTAGAGAAGCTCAAAATGAATCAGGATATAAATCTATTTACATCCCAACACTAATGCCCAGCATCCTTTATGTGAGCAATGTCATTTCCCTGGGAACTAATCAAAATGATAAATGGACAGTGCCAAGGTAAAACACAGCGTCATAGCTCACTCTTTCTGTGTGTGTGTGTGTGTGTGTGTGTGTGTGTGTGTGTGTGTGTGTGTGTGTGTGTGTGTGTGTGTGAGGACAGAGTGGTACAGAAACCGCACTGAAATCTATTTCAGACTGCACAAGCATAAACTTTGCTTGGCAGGGAGGGGGGTTTGGGTGGATGAGGGGTTGGCAGTGGATATTTCTTGTTTTATGGCGCTGTACTCTCAGAGCAGCTCAAAAAATAGAAAAGTAAAAAACAAAACAACAACAACTACTGGCTGCTTTGCGATGATTGTGGAGGTCAGAGGGTTCCTCTGGCTTCATTAACCGATAAGACTTTAGTCAGATCTTGGCTCAGGTTTGTGCAAAATGTGCAACACATGCAGGGATGATGCATCCTATGATGCTGTCGTGACACGACTCTCTGCTTTTATTCCTGATGCCTTTGAAAACACATTTATTGCCTCATTATAAGCACAGCCATGGAGCCACATCATAGTTAGATTAGGTAATAATAAAGCGAAATGCAGCAGACTGGAGGATGTCTGCATAATAAGTAGGAAAATTAAATGTATGTGGAGGAAAAAAAAGCCTCGGGAAAGCTAAAAGCCAAGTGGCTGACAGGAATAATCATTTCACTCCATCCTCCTCCAGTCCTACTGACCAGACGCAGATACTGAAGCCGTTCAATTTTCCAGGACACAGCACAGGAGCAGACCTCATACTCGCCACAAACTACAAACAAGAGGGAGGCTGGCAGGTGTCAGAGAGGCTTTTCAAAGCCCAGCAGGGCCGGCTGATTGGCCAGGGCCACTTTCCCCCCTTCCCAAATGAGCCAAACACAGATGATGATGATGTAATGGGCACCATCAAAACCAGCATTGTTATTGCACCTTTATAGTTTTTCCTCAATGATCTTAATTGGCGTGGAGAGAGAGAAGCCGGGCAAGTCGCTGGTTCATCACACTTACCCGCTCAGCCACAGTATTGGCTGTGGGCATTTATGAGCCTCCAGATTGCACTTAC
This sequence comes from Caranx ignobilis, assembly GCA_021432705.1. NCBI lineage: Eukaryota > Metazoa > Chordata > Actinopteri > Carangiformes > Carangidae > Caranx > Caranx ignobilis. The sequence continues at coordinate 46,020,668 of MU269985.1, read as the reverse complement.
TGTAGGGGAAAAAATAAAAGGTGGTGTGTGTGTGTGTATGTGTTTGTGTGGGTCCTGACCTGACCGACAGTGGCACCATAGCAACTCTCCAAATTAAAAGCGATCAGTATAATAGATACAAGAGCCCACACTCCAGCTTTGTTGTGTTCGTTCAGAGCGAGGCGTCGACTCTTCGTGTCAAACCACCTGTCAGAGCGAAAACACACAACATTTCAGCTCTGACTTTTATTCACACAGTGAGGATGGAAGTAGCCTAGATTACGGTGGCCCCGAGAGCTCAAAACACTGAAAAGATACAACAACGTCACGGTTGCTATGAAGTCACGCAGACAGCCGCCTGGTACTGGTGTTTGTAGAATAATGTTTGCTAATGTCTAGGCTACCGTTAGCTTAGCATTACCATCACGACAAGACGTCCCACTACAAGCTGTTCAGATTCACTTTATATGCAGCCTGTGACATTTCAGGCTCATCAACAATCACCATCATCATTATCATCATGATATGACATCACACCTGCTGTGAGACTTCGTAATGTAAAATATGTGGCCGTGCCACTGCACATAATCCTGCTGGGACCATCAGTGTCTGATTGTTATGTATTCTGTTGCCTCCATCAGAGGTTCATCACTTCAGCAAGGTCTCTGCTGGACTGAGACGGTGTTGTAGACTGATGGACGGGTCATCGACAGTGCACTCAGCTCAGGGGGGAGAGGAACACACACCCAAAGGCCCCTCGATCACACCGGGACAGCAGCTGATGACGGTCTGTATCTGAATAAAGCTCAGTTCTGTCAGGCCGATGTGACAGAGGTTGACTCAGGTGAAAATTCATATTCATGATCTATAGTATGGATTTTTAATTTAGGGGGAAAACATCCCCTAAAATAGCGAAGGCATTGATTGTGGTGACATCTCCATCATTTGCATGTTATCGTCCAAATAACAGTTGGACAGCGCTGACCCGAGCCGACCCCAGTAACACTGATATTGATCATTCACACACAGGTGCTTGCCTTGGGCCAGCTCTGCTATCTCTCATTTGAACCACTATAGCTTTCGTCCTTCAAATGCAGGACGGCTTTAGCACATTTCCTCACAGAAATGTTGAAAGTGGCACTGGGGGCATTGCCAAGGTGCAATCTCTGTCAACATGAGATTCGAACTCATGGCCTTAAAATCAGGAGTCACGCATTGTACAGACAGAGCTAAACAGACGCATGGTCATCTCATTCTCTCTGACCACTGACATGAAGGAGCTGTTGACCTGTCTGTGTGTGTTTGTATGAGTGTGTGTGGAGTCGGAGGAGTCCCTGATCGACACATTCATCTGGACAGCTCCATGGGTGACGGTACTGGCTTTGGATTGGGAGGCTCAAGGTTTGAGGAGAGGCGACAGGCAAAGGGGCAGTTTCTTTACTGTGACCACACAGCGGCGGGGACGATGTGGCCTGGGGCTCGTTCCAGTGCGCGTTTCACATGGTGAACAAGGAGGCACAGATGAAGAGTTTGAGTGAGTAAACGTAAAAAGTGACACTTATGCTGGTACCATGACATTCACTGGTAAATGCATGGAATAATGTGCAGTGTATCAACATGATGAGATATAAGGAAGGCGAGACGAATACTCAGGACACAGAGCAAGTTTAAAAGAGAAAGAGAATAAAAAGGTGATTTTTACCGTGCATTTCTGTGACGGTCTGTTGTACTGGAGCGATGATCACGAGCTGATAGCTGTGTTTACATATCTGATCACGTCAGGAGTGTTTAGACACGTGACAACAGATTTAAAGGGATTTAAAGATCCACTTTTCATGGACTATTGGTCCAAAACATCAGTTTTTCATGGTCCAGAGAAGCTTCTGGTGAATTTCATTAACAGGTCAGAGACTGTACTTACTCACAGCATGTCAGTATCTTCTGCAGTGCACGACCTGGCTCTTGTCACGATGGATACGTCTCTGTTTTCATGATATTCCAGAGCGATTAAATTAAGCGATTAAATCACACTGATGAATAGTTAGAAGCTCAGTTCTTTGGTTCCCAGCACACGGCAGCCTGCCAGCTGCTCCTTCCTTAAAACATCCATTACCTCGCTAGTGCAGATGTTACTGTACTTCAGCCTCCAGCGAGGCCGCCCTGTCTCCCAAAAAGCAAATTATGCACAACAAATGAGTGGTTTATAACGAGGAGACGGGGGTTGGGAGAGGAGACCTGTGGTGCGTGAAGATATGAGGCAAATACAGCCTCATAATTCACACAGTTAATGTTTATTAATTATTGGGAGGATCTGCTTCTCTTGAAGACATACTGTAAACACAACAACAAACACAACCTGATACATGAAACAATCTGTGTGACTGTGAAAACGTTGGAAATGCCAAAACAGACACTGTATATGTGCAACAAAACACCTGATTGGAGTGTGATTACACATTCTCAGCAGCATCACTGACTATTCAACAATTTGGCTGGAAGAGCATCGTCGTCCATTAACTGTGTAAAAGTTGCCAAAAACTGAAGGAACGAAGACTTTGATTTAATGCGGGTTTTGTCAGAAGAAGATGTTTAATATTCAACCAGTGGACGAGACAGTTTAGACACTTAATTATAGTCCAACTGATCTAAATAACATTAAAACTTGACCCTATACAAGAGACCACCACCGTATCATTTAAACTCATACACACCAATGTTCAGTCCAAAATTTGAGCAAAGTGTAATTCTCCATTTGTTCATCATCTGCAGGGTCACAGCGGTCGGCTCTGGAGTCTGGTCCTAACATGAAGTGGAGGAGACCGGAGCTGGTTTCGTTCTGGACAAGGTGCCAATCAATCACAGCACAAACACATCCACATCCACACCCTCAGACAGTTCAGGGCCTCCAGTTCACATGCGATGGGGATGCTTCAAGTGGAGAGAGCTGCAGAGACACAGTGAGCACAGGCACACACTTTAAACAAAAAACTAAACAGCATCACAACAGGGAACGTCGTACAGTACCATCAGGACTGGGAGCTGACGTATTAGCCGCGAGGAGGATGGTAAAGTGTGTCAGACTGTGAAGGAGCTCAACAGTCGTTTGATGGACTGACATTAAATCTTATAACAGACATTGATGATTCTCAGAAAGATCAGTCCTAGAGAGTCTGATGATCCCCTGCCTTTTTCCTCCAGCGCCACCGAGGCTGACATTTGTGGTTCATGAGTGAACAACTGCTTATCCTCGCTAGGGTCGCAGGTGACAGGTCGTATGTGTGGATTACTTGGTGTATATTATTAGGAATGTATTGGCGCAGTGCACTGCTGGATTTCTGGGAAAGTCTAATAAGATTCAATTGTATTAGATGCTGAGGTCGCGACCCCAAGGATTGTGTAAATGATTCTCATTTCTCGTAATAACTTTGACGTTTTTCTCTTTAAACCAATGGGTCATAGCTGCACCAAGAAATGTTCCATGTTAGGAGTCGACAGAGGGAATCATTTAGTATTTTCTTGCAAAATCCAGTCATAGTGGTGTTGGGAGACAGATGTGAAAGTCCAGGTGCTGATTTCGGATACTGTGTGATGACTCACAAACTGAACAGTGAAACAGGGAGATGTTAAAGCCGGAGAGAAAATACTGTGCACTTTCCTTCTTTTTCTGATAGATATCTCTTCTAGATTAGATACAACAGGCTGAATAATACGACACAAACTGTGACTGAAACGTCCTTTTTAAAGCCACTAAATATAAAATTCAGTTTCGTCGTGCTTTTATGCTTCCTCTGTCACCAGCAGCTCCTCTCAGGATTATCAAACCTCTCCTGTTTTCTCAAACGTTCATGCATCACCGGCTCCTCTGTTAACAACACGCCACTGTTCGATGCACCACGGCTGCAACAGATATAAAATCTCTGTTCACAAACAATCAACAGGACAAACAAACCTCTGCTGACGCTGAGCCCATCACCACTTCACTGACATTTTCAATCTTCTCCCTCTCTTCACTTTAAACCATCTTAATGCATCTCTGAGCTCTCCTCCTCCTCCTTTCCTTTTAATATTGCACTGTGCTTGCTGTGGGCACCTACACCTGTGCAACAGTGGCACTTGACAAATACGCAGTGTATCTTACTATGAATGATTTTTATTACTTACTTCTATTACTTAATGTCTCAGCTGAGGAAAAAATGAGGACAAATGACTATTCCTCATGTCGTCACGTATGTCTTATTTCAGCACGCCTGTCCTGACTGTTTGCCACCCAAAAGAGAAAAATGAGCATTTACAGACTCCATTTGTGGTCACAGTTTCCTCAAACATGGTCAGACGTTGATTTATATTCTCCTGACGTCCATCTGGACCAGGGTCTATTAGCTGCTACATAGAAACGGACCTTGAGTGCGTTCAAGGCGAAAACAGTAAATATCATTTGTCACAAATGTGCTGATTCACTCACTTACAGGACATAACGTTACGCTGCCTGTATTTTCACATTGAGAACATACTGTGTTTATATCTGTGGAAAACAGACTTGGTATTTTCTCACACTGTTTTAGCCAAAACAAAGTCATTTTCAACAGAATTCCAGACAACAAGGGGCGGAGGAGAAGGAACGCAGCTCTGTACAAAATGTCAACAATGACACAAGAGACTGAAATGAGTCCCTCTGGAATAAACCCACTTTAAGTCCCGGTCCAAAACACAGTCCTTGGAGAATCAACCAGCACAAAACGAATGGTACGTTTTCTGTTCTGTGATTATTTCAGCTCCTCCAGTGAAATGACTTTATTGTGGTTTGTTTGTTATGAATGAGGTTTTAAAAAAAGTCAATTAGCCGACTGAACACGCGCTTGTAAAGTGTATTCAGGATCAGATCCAGTTTAACCAGACCACAAGATCAGCTCCTGTATTCAGGTCAAGCAATGTAACTTTGAGTCCAGTTGTACAAGATGTGGGTTAAATGGGGCTTAAGATTGTTAAAATAAACTAGGTGACTTCTTTGTGATAGAAATAGAAAGAAAACACTCAGGTTTAAAATGCCATGATCCCACAACACCGCGCTGCCTCTGAGCAACAGGTGGGTAAAAGAAAACCATAAAACTAAAGGCCGAATGTTGGAGGACCAGCCGTTATCCCACATGCACGTCCTCTCACACCCTCACACTGTAAACAGCTGCCCTTAAAAGTTGCATAATACGTATCTGCCCCCCCCCCCCTGCAGCACAGCTCGAATCAACTCAAACACAGACACAACAGCACTAGGATGTTTTTAAAAAGATGGAGAGGGAGCAGGGGATTCAACTCACAGGGCACAAACAGAGAGTTAAATATATTACATTTCATTACACGTTGTAGGCAAATCACAAAGCACAAAACACTGGATTTAAGACCAAGCAAGAATAAAAAAGTCAAAAACATGCTGACGGCAAAACAGTGGCATGTTTCACCAAGAGGCCTCATCAGGTCCGACTGACTCGTGTTAAGTCCAACTGCATTTGAACGTGTCATTTCAAATTTGCATTAACTTGCTGTTTGGAAACAGTGACAGTCTCAGGAGGAGGCTACTGAATAAAAACATCCCACACAGTTTCTTCCAGTAACATATACCTCATATAGACACATTGCTAATTTCACTAGATGAGCTTTATGCTGGTAAATGTGAACATATGGGGCACTCGTGAACTAAACTTCACAGAGATGAAGTGCATAAACATACAAACGTACACAAAGATGCATATATTTACTCTCACACTCAGTTTTTTAAAAAGGAGCATAGTTGGAAAACGTCGTTTTATAAAAGTACAAGATATAAAAGATGGGACCTGACAATCAGTTTGAAGGCTGCGTGATGAAGGATGCGGTGAGATGGTGATTCAGTGTTTCGAGGGAAGAATCACTTCAATTTACAAAAGAAAGTTGCGAAATTTAACTATGAACATGTAGTTTCAGGTTCAGGAATAAGGAACCCACAGACATCAGATCTGATCACATCCCACAGACGTGATCAGCTATTGACAGAATCATCTCCATAAAACAACTGTCAAGTCTTGACAGTCTCACACTTGTGTCTGTGCTGTGAGGATGTCTGTGGTTTCACTGAATGACTCAGCTGAGTCTGTGCTGAGCTGAGAGCTGTTGAAATCGATAGGAACTTTACGGTGGTGCCAGAAAAAGCAGAAGATGCTTGTTAACACGGTCCAGATAAAATGAACTGTAGAATTTGTCGCTCAGCTGTTGCTGATCTGAGTTCAGGAGATAAAATAAAAATATATCCGAGATAATAGTTTCTTAATCAGGAATCAAACAGTCTCCCTTTGTTTATGCCATCAAACTCATTATTGATTGGACTTGACATTTTCACACAGTCTTGCACATAGTGCAGATCACGTATAACACTGAATCCTGCCTCGACAGTATAATATTTTCACATTGACACTCGACACTCGCTGTCATGTTGTGGTTTGTTGACACTTGATGTCATTTGGTTGTTTAACTGTATGTGCAGCTGAAAAACGTCTTCTCCATATTCTGTTAATGTTGTTGTTTGTATCTTTTGCATTTTCTAGCCATGAACTGTCTCGTCCATAACTCCCCATATGGTGCCTTGTGTTTGGCAGCTGTGGCTCTGGGGGTAGGGCGGGTTGTCCAGGTCCTAGCAACTAAAACAGCATTATGCAAATGCAAGTCCATTTACCATCTACTTGTAATGCACACAGCAGACCACGCATGATATGCAATGAAATCCTACCTGAGTGCTTTGACAGTAAAAACCCTGCCACTTCATATATATGCTGTAGGGTTAGGCCAAAACAGGTATTAACACTAACAACAACTTGAGGTTTTGAATGCAACACAGCTACAGAGGCAAGTCTCCAAAGTTTGCCAGCAGCGGGTATCAAGAACCTTAGTTCGCCAGCTGACTCTGGTACAGGAATGAGCCATGCACCCATGTGTCAACAGTCTCAATAGCATGTGTCTACATCAAATACGTGATACAGCGAATCCATGATCTTTTAGGGTGTTCACATCTGTAAGGCTCTGACACTTAAGATGTTTGCCTTTGGTTTCACCTGCACAACTTAACTAATGTTTCACTGGATCTCAGGATTATTGGCTCCAGAGTATGTCAACACTGGCCAAACAGTGACTTCAGGAACTGCACGTCCTGCACATTTCAGCGTCAGCTCGCACTGCGCACCGCGTCCTGTGTAGGTCACCCAAATGAAGTGCTTGTGACAGGAGGCTCATCCCAGCAGTGAAGTGTCTGAACAATTGCCTCCATTTAGTGCTGGAGAGGGTTGATGAGGAGCTGCACGTTCTCTCCCCTAAATTATCATGCTTCAGCTGCCACCACACAGATTCTGAACAATGGACCTCACTGCTCGCTGGGAAACACTCGCCGAGTCCTTCTTGGAAAGACAGGAACAGACGGGAGTGTTGTTTCTGTCACAGTGTGGATTTACCTGTAGAGTAAATGGAAATTTGATTATTGGCCAATTCAAGTCAGGTCAGGTCAGGTCAGGTCAGGTCTGCTCTCTGTACAAACAGGTGCAGCAATAACGTACAGTCACATAAAGCATTGATGAGACCAGATCAGGATCAAAGGGAGGGGTTATATCAGAGCGTCCATTACGATTGGACTATTGGACTACCGTTTGCTCATTGCACACTGTCAAATTGAAACTGTAAGGTTTTTATTTTTAGAGAGACAGCTGTTTGATTACACCAATGTGTGTGTGAATGTGACTAACAATGCCATACTACAGCTATAAATGTATGTATCTGAATTGACAACAGCTTCCAGATAATGTCAGACTCTACTGGGGCGGCTGTTGCTCATTGTTTCTGTAAATGAAAGACGAAACAGTGATGGAAGACGGAAATGTAAAAAAAAAACAACAAAACCCTCCTCGATAAATACAGCTGTTGAGTGGGATGTTAAAAAGAGTGTTTGTGTGTGTCATAGATTTGGGATTTGTTCATCACAGGCTTATCTGGAGGAGTTGTTCCTGATACTTCTGATGTGACGAGCTGCAGAAGGTCAAAGCCAAACTTGGAAATACTCAAGGTGTGTATTGTCATTATGATTTTTTTTTTTTTTGATCCAAGCTCCTGGAGATGTACACCGTAAACACTCATCAAACTGATACAGACCATCCAGACGCTGAGAGGCAGAGCCAGAGTCCTGTTTTACAGGCATTCACTTTCATCTGCAGCAGTAATTCAGTTCTTCTCTTAAATGATGCTCAAACCTGACACACACGCACACACACACACACACACACACACACATCAACTGATCACTTCCTGTATGATGTGCTTTGGCCCATTACGTCATAGTTATGGTGCAGAAATGAACCTCTGAACTCATCCAGGGTGATTCAGTGACAATGATTAACAACAGAGTTATAATCGGTATCGATAATGTTAAATCATGATGTATTGATATCAGCTTCGATCCATATGGTCGCTTATTCACATGGCGTTGCTCCATAAATCTCCAGATTGTTCCAAACTGTGAAAAAATTTTTATTTTAAAGCTGCATGTGCTTTTATTGTTATAATACAAAACTGCAACACTTTGTGTCTGTGGTTGGTGGGTTATTACTGTAGATGTCACCTTTACTGTACTGTTATTTGACCTGGACACAGACACAGACGAGACGGGGAAGGGACGTGTTATCATGATGTCATGTGTTGACTAAAAAGTAGACATCTGTGAAGCTCCTGCTGTTTTGATTTATAGTGTGAGTACAGATTTAAAACAATATTGCACATGCTTACATCATTAAGACAAAGGATTACTTTATCTCCCACGTCTTATCACCATGGGATGCTTTTCCAGCTCCGAGGTGAATTGTTGAATTGACTCACTATAGACCATGATGTGAAAGTGAATTGGTTTCAGAGTGGCTGGTGTCCCTGGTTTTGAACAGCTCTGATCAGGAGTGGTGGAAACGATGCTGCTGCTGCTGCTGCTGCTGCTGCTGCTGCTGATGCTGATGCTGATGACGAAAGTCACAGAGGAGCTGCAGACAGATGACTGTGGGTGCAGCCAGACGTAAATCACTGCCAGGAGGAAGCACCTTCACTGTAGCCAAGGAGAGGGAGAGATGATTGATTGATCACTTTCTGTCTGTTAACAGGTTGTTAAGAGTTGTGACGGAGACTTTGTCCAAATCAAAAACCTGCAGTCACTGCATGACGTGTACCTGAACAGTAGGTGTGTGTGTGTGTGTGTGTGTGTGTGTGTGTGTGTGTGTGTGCATTCACTCAGCTTCTTTTTGATTCTCATTTGCATCTATATAGGTTTGTTTGTGAGCTTTCTGTCTCGCAGCTGAGTCCTGCTGTTTTGCACTGATACCGAGCAGTCGTCGTCCACTTCTGTTTTATTGCCCCCCCCCCTCCCAACACACAGCCTGTGACCATTTGTCTTCATCCAACTTCCTTTCTCCAGTGTGCCACGAGCTTCTCAAGCCTCCACACATTCCTCACCTCAGCCTGAAACTGCAGCCACACTGAGCAGAAGCCATCAGGTCTCTAATCCCTCTTTATAAGCACATTCCTGGCAGCTCGGTGCTGCTCTACAGTGTTTTCTCATCACAGAATGAAAGTGATAAGATGCACCTTTATGTTTGATCCTGTCCTCTTCATGACTCACTGTCTCTACTCCCATAGAGGGCGAGGTTTCAGTCACACATGACTTTGCAGGAGGATTTATCATTAACGTTAATAATGATCTGAACTCCCTGCTTGGCCCGAAAGCAGCATATACCTGCAGAGGAACAAGCAGCAGTTGAGCCAGCTCTGTCCACACAGAGGGACTGAACCGGACTGAGTGAGGCTGATGGCGCAATGACCAAAAAAAATGACTAATTCCTGCTCCACAGTCACTGTTTGGGACTATTTGTGTGTTTGACACATGCCTCACGTTGAGGGAGAGCAGCGCTGCTAATCCCTGATTTGGGGAGCTACTGGTGACTCATTCAAGTCTCCCCTGGTCCGTCAGTCCCTGGTCCGTCCTGCCAACAGGGCTCCAGGGACCACTTCATTCTCGGAATCACCGCCTCGCCGCGTATACGGAGACCAAGTTCTGCGTCAGGCGCGCATGCAGCTCCATGTCCTGGACAGCTACATCCCCCTGAAATACTTAAGAGCAACACGCACTACGCACCTCTACCTCCGTGGGACTTAAAAACATGCGAAGCCTCCTCCTCAGTCTTGGGGTTTCAGTCGGCACCCACAAACTCCAACAGGGAACTCCCTCGGTGTGTTTCGGCTGTTTCTCCGCTGCTGCGCGCACACTCATCCAGCCTCATCCGTGATCATGACTTCGGGTCTGCCTCCCTCTAAAGCCCTCTACATCGGGATGGAGGTGGTGATCGCCGTGTCCTCGGTCATCGGGAACGTGATGGTGGTCTGGGCTGTTCGTATCAACCGGTCTCTGAGAGACACCACGTTTTGTTTCATCGTCTCCCTGGCCTTGGCTGACATTGCGGTCGGGGCTCTTGTCATCCCGCTCGCCATAACCATCAGCATCGGACTCCAGACGCACTTCTACAGCTGCCTGCTGGTCGCCTGCACAGTGCTCGTCCTCACTCAAAGTTCAATCCTGGCGTTGCTGGCCATCGCCATCGACCGCTATCTGAGAGTCAAAATACCCATGAGGTAGGCCCAAAGGTGAATCCCTCTAGTTTTCAATATCTTGTCTCGTTTACAGTAAAAAGCCTTTGTGTCTGGTCGGACCAAGGACACTGACCAAAGAAGAAAAACGCTCGTCCACCAACACACACTGTGTCTGCGGGGCTTTTTTCTTTCTTTGATTTTACATGCGTGGGGTTCAAAGACAGTGTGTCTGTTCATTTTAACCAGATCACAGTAACCTCAGTGCACGGCTGCATTCATCTGCTTTAACATCCCTACTGCACATCACAGCGTGTCTGTGAGAAAGACAAAGACATGTGATGTGTTCGTGCCTGAGTTTTTGATCGTCTCACTCACGCTCTTCATTCATTCCTTCATCCATTCATCCATTATTGATATTTAATCACTTGACTGATGACTATACGTTTCCATCAGCGTCCCCTGATTGGATTAGAATATATATATATATATATATTCTTATAAATAATACAAGTATCGATGATCTGACTCTGCTGGTAGTTTATTGTTAAATGCACTTCACTAGATAGATAGGTAGATTAATTGATAGATTGATTTTCCATCTGGCACTTTTTAATCTGTGAGGACATGAGCTTTCTCCCAGCTGGACATAAACACATCAGTGTTGCACTTGATCTTCAGCCCTCCTGCTGTGGGCTGGTTTGGAGACAACATCATGATGGAGACAGGTTTTTGTTGTTGTGTGGCAGCAGCAGCAGCACAGGAGAAAACTATGACTGTTTTTTTTTTTTTCTTGTCGTCTGCTTTTGTCTCTTATTAACTAGTTTTCACTTCAGATTGGCTCCTTTGACAATAAGCCTGGCAGAGTCAGGCAGGGAATGCATGATTGGTCAATAGCCTCATGGTGGCTGGTTGATAGATTGCATAATTTCTTAAACTGGCCACCAGCACACACACACACACATACATACACACAACGTGTACACACTGCACGCTGTCACTGAGAAAGTGTTAATACAGACTGCAGTGACAGGAACCATTTAAAAGACAATGTGTATTGTGTGAGTGCTGCAGGTTTAATGGATTCTCAGCCTCTGTTTATCCGACAGTGGTGAGCATGCACTGGATTAGAGTGAGTTTTTCACAAAGTAAAACAGAACTGTGTGGATTTATGTCGTGAAAAGCTGCACTATATCTTTATTTTTCTGCTTCAAGGTCTGAAGAATTTCTCTTCAGGAATGACACTGGCAGCAGAAATAAGAGTTACGGGTGCTTCCCCCACAAAGGAAAAAAGAAAGAAGCACATTTTATAGACTCAGGGAGTTTACTACCACCAAGCACCAGCAAGTTCAAGTTTCAAACACCAGTGAATAGTTTTGTTGCTGCCTTGTGGTAAGATGATAATGTGTGAGCCAGAAACTGAGTTCCCCTCCCGAAACCTCCCCTGAGATTGTGCAGGGGCGAACTATAACAAGCACTGATGATGGCTTTTTATAGCACACAGAGTCACGATAAGCGTGGGGGGTCTGTCGGAGATTTGAAAACGTCCCAAGTATAGAGGATGGGATGTTCAGGTGGGGCGACGAGGATCAAAAACCCCACAGGAAAATACACATAGATGGACGACAGTCAAATCCAGGAAAGAGCAGACAGCTAATCTGCATTCAGGCAGACAAACAAGCTTTACAGGCAGCTGTGCAGAGGGTTATGAGTGCACAAATTGAGATAAAAACTGACGTCACATATGGGAAAGCTCTCTTTAAATGATGTTTCAGTCATTCGTCCAGCGCTGCTGTGTCTGCCTCACTCTGGCTGTGTGTGCACTTTATACAACTTTATGAGTGTGTGAAGCAAGGCCAACTGAGAAAAAGCAATGAAGGATGAGGGGGGGGGGGGGAATTGTGAAAGTTTGGCTCTGGTGCACATGTCAGTGGTGTCTCTTCCTGCGTTGGCCAGAGAGCAGGCGTGATAAGAGAGAGGAAAAAATGTGGCGAGTGTGAGTGGATCGTCAGCTTTGAGTCAGCTCTCACTGTTTAGAAATCAAGGCTGACTTCAAAAAGATCAGTCTGCCACAGTTCCTTCAACAGTGACTAATTCACAGACCTGTCCAACAGCAGACCACTGTGTGTGTGGGAGAGACAGGACGGCTGACGTCCCAGTCTGAAATGCACGCTGAGATTCAACAGATATTTCATTAACGGTTATGATATAATCCAGCCCAGCCCTGCAAACTGCAGCCTTGAAGCAGTTAAGAAAAAATAAACATTGTTCCATCCTCTAACATGATATGTCTTGAATTGATAGCTTATGATAATTATTGGGTAATAGTAGCAAGCCATGGTGAGATATCGCTGCATAAGTCACATTACTAAACCAACTTTCATCATAAGAAGCACAGCATCATCGCCACATTATCAGATCACAGAGATTTCTTTCCTCAGTGTTTCATCTTCTCCCTTTCCCCTAGCTACAAGCGAGTCGTGACCCCGCGGCGAGCCGGCACGGCCGTGTTGTTGTGTTGGCTGGTGTCCATCGTGGTGGGCCTTGCGCCTATGTTCGGCTGGAATAATTTGCAGCGTCTGCATGACAACGGCTCCCTGATCACCGACGACCTCCTGGTGACCTGCGAGTTCGAGACGGTCATCAGCATGGACTACATGGTCTATTTCAACTTCTTCGGCTGGGTGCTGCCCCCTCTTCTGCTCATGCTGGCCATCTACACTGAGATTTTCTACATGATCCACAAGCAGCTCAACAAGAAGGTGAGATTTTCTTCCTCTTGGTGGTTTGGTTTGACATGTAGCAATCAGAACAGACTGAATGTGAATGGATCAGACTGGATCTAAACCTATATGCTGACGATGTTCTCTTATAACTCTACAGGTGACAGCGAGCCACACGGACCCAAGACGTTACTTTGGCAAGGAGCTCAAGCTGGCCAAGTCGCTCGCCCTAGTTCTCCTCCTCTTTGCTGTCAGCTGGCTCCCTCTTCACATCCTCAACTGCATCACACTCTTCTGTCCTGCCTGTAACAAGCCAGTGTTCCTCATTTACATCGCCATCATCCTCACACATGGCAACTCAGCCGTCAACCCCATAGTGTATGCTTTCCGCATCAAAAAATTCCGCACAGCTTTCTGGAAAATCTGGAAACAGTACGTGCTCTGTCAGGATCCAGTCGGTCGGCTGCCTCAGAGAGGGAGCCAGAGAGGACAGAGTCACGAGAGGAGGCTGAGGCAGAATGACGACGACGACGACGATGTGTGACCTTTGGAGACTGATTGTACTGCTGTGTCACTGTAAAGTTTCACTTCAAGAGTTCACAGAATGAGAAAGATTCAGGCTTTATATCCACGCTTGAGGGATTTATAGTCAAACTTGCCTCAGTGGCATCGAAGGACGTCAGAGGGGTGAAATAAATAGACGAGGTGGGCTGAACAATTTCATCCATCCATCGTTTTTCTAAGAGGACAGAGCATCAAGTGCAAATGGAGACAAGATAAACATCCACATCAGGCTTTTGTTAGATAAGACTGATTGTTGGCTCTCCAGTTGGCTGACAAATGATGATGTCATATGGGATAAGGGGCTTCTCATCAGTTTCAACATCAACCTGTTGAACTTGAATCAGTGTACACTGTACCCGTAGCACATATGGAACAATAGTAATGTATCCTTTACTGTTTGTTTTGTTTTTTTAATCCGGTCTACAGCTCATGACCTTTTTCATGTGAGTGCTCTCAGCTAGTTAAACATTTTATGTGCTACGTTAAATTTGCTAATTTCTGTGGCCTTATGGACAGGAAATGAAGAGAAGAGGAGCTAGGAGGAACAGAGGAAGCATTTAGCATCATGCTAAAAATAGTAATCTGGTACAAGTTTGTGCAATCAGCTTGGTGCATTGAGAAGGACCAGGATACAGGATGTAACTAAACTAACTCACTTGGTGTTAAAAACCCAGGATCCTTGGTGTGATGAACATCTGGTCCCCAGCTGTGTTGATGGTAAAGTTTTGCAGTAACTTGTCAGACTCATGGACGTTTCCCACATGGTCTGTTGTGCACATGCACATGTGAAGTTTTTGTTTTTTGTAATTTCTGACACCATCTGACCAACAGAATGACTGATACTAGCTAGTAGTTGTAGCTAAAAACAGCATCAGTGTTAGAGAAACTTTTACTTGATGTTATGCATTAAATATTTATGACTATGGACAATGGAAAAACAAAAAAACAAAACATGCAGCCACCTATAGTAACTCTGTGACTGTAGCTACATCAGTGTTGTTCAATGGAAAACTGTGAAACTCAAGAATGTTTGAGCTCCTCCATCTAATGAGCTTCATTATAATCATTGAACTCTGATAACGTACCTCTTCTGTACATGTATCCACAGGCCATTTCCAATACTTGCAGGGGTTGATGATGATGATGATGATGATGATGATGATGAAGGTTTACTCTTCATCGTATCCTCTCTGTTGTTTCCTTGTTACAGAACTGACTTAAACTGAGCTGTGTCGCCCTTTAAAATGAACAAGATCCTACATGAAGTATCACCGATGAAAATGTAGTACTGTAACTGATGTACGTATAAACGTTAATGAGAGACTGTGTAAGCCTATGTGAAGTTTACCTCACTAAGCCAACAGCTGTGTATCTGTAATTAGAGCTGCTGATTGAGGGAGCAGACTGGGAAATCCACACTCTATGGACTCATTTGATTTTTGTTTAATGACAACAAAACAAGCAAAACACAGCATATGGTGAGCTAAAGTCAGCTAAATGCTGTATGTGCATTAGCAGGTGGAAACGTTAAAATGCGCTCGGTGCTTTATGACAGAAATAGCATTTCACTCTCCCATCCGTGCTACTCGGTATCAGGGCCATCAGTGGTGGTGGGGAGGCAATTTTTCTGCACCCACATCGATCTTATGTCGCTCAGCAGAGAGTGGGCTCGTGTGAGTGAGTGACAAGGCTGTGAAGGCGAAGGGGAGGAAGACCAGAGGGATTATTCCGTTTACAAGGGGAATCAGAGGGTGAGAGCTCATCTGAGGAATTCATCAAGAGTTTACGTCTCTGTGGAGGTCAACATCAAGGCTGCTGTGATGCTCTCCCATCAACAAAGCACGGCTGTTAATGTGGCCTGGTTGATGTCCGTGTTAACCTGCTGTAGCATTGTATTATGACATTATAGCACACACACACACACACACACACACACATTTTATATCTTCGCCTGATTACTATATCTCTAGTGCTGCTCTTGTAATAATGTGATTCTCTGCTGCTGAATGCTTGAAAAGCCACTATGTGTAGGACTAACATATCGCTGACGGCTATGATGACGACAAATCTCCAGGTTGCGCCAGTATTTGTGTGTAGAATTGCTTCATCTCAATGAAATCATTTTCTGTGTGAGTTTACATCTTTGACTAATAACAAACTATCTTGACAGTGCAAGACCTTTACGAGGACAGAGAGTTCAAAATAGAGGAAGCTATCTTCTTGCTTATTAGCACTGTTGCAACATTCACTTTTGTTTTTAACCCTCGAGTAAAAGGTGTTCTGCAAAAGAGCAGTGGTTTGTTGACAGTAGAATAAATAACCTTAAATAAACTGTGAAGATATTTTTCCATCGGCAGAGCTGAGCTTACAATCTAATGAATGATCCAGTGTTTGCTACAGAACCGGCCCAAGGCACAAGCGAGCGAAGCACCTGCTTAGGGCAACTTGATATAAAGAAGGAAGCTCTTACTGCTATTGTGACTGATGAGTGCTAGCCTACCTATGCTGTGTTAGCATGTTAGCTGGCTTTGTGCAGCAGCGCCCCTGTTCCATCCACTTCATATGGACAACTGAATGTGATTTTGTGGCGTGACTGCCGCTCAACAAAGTGACTGTTTTCAGAATTGGGGTGTCAAAGTGTTTTAATCATACACATAAGTGGCTTTAAGTTTTAATCTGTTATCTTCTGCTGAACCCATGTGATAAATGAAACCTGACTTGTGCAATATTCTGAGATGTACAGTAGATTAACAATAAGAAAATCTAGAGCTTAGGTAATACTGTACATGTAGACATGCTAATCATAGTGCTCACAGCAGTTAAATGCTAATATGGTGAGCTGCTTATTTCTTGTTTATAATTTTGAAGGAGGAAGTGAACCAACAGGGTGAGCAGATGGCGTCACATCACAGAAAGCAGCTGTTTTATTTTGTTTAATACACTGATTCAGTGACGTCGTTGGCGTTATCTGCTGTTGGAAAATACACTTGCATCATAAAATCACATTTATCATGGATGCTGACTACAAGGAATGTGATGACGTACAGTCGGCCTAGTTTTGAAATTCAACAGAAAATCTTACAAGGATGCAAGTCAATCATTACTCACTTTGGTCATTTTTCACATACCAGAGTATTTCAGTCTCTGCCTCTGTTCTCCGCGCTCCTGTCAAATCCACACACTGATACAGATTATACATTTATTTATAGAGCCTGAAATCACAGGTGTGTCACAATGTGTATGATACAAACACAGCTCAGTGTGTTTTTGTTTGTTTATTTGTTTTCAACAAAATGTTGATCTGATTTATTTCTAGTGGGAGAGAAAAGAAAAACGGGTGACTCTTATATATGAAGAAACTAATATATACATGAAGAAGCTGATCTAGATCTGAAGTTCGTTGTGTTTTATGTGTAAAATCACTGGCAGTTTGAATAAAGTAGCATTATGTTTATTTGTACTACAGAAACAAATGAAGAACTGAGAGCTGCTGCTTTCATGCTGTTGTAACATGTAGTTTTCACCTTTAATGAACTCTGTATTTATTCTCAATTAAGTGTGTCATGTTTGGTACTTTTAAATGGAAACACAGACTTTTGGACTCAGACACAGTGACTGTTTGAAATACTCATCTAACGAAAAAATGCTTTTGCCCATCACACTAAAATGTGTCAGGCTCTGGATCCACCGACCAGCTGGTTTCATGGCTGGTGGCTCCAGATCTCCCTCCTCGTGTCTCATGGGTCAGTGTGGAGTTGGTGCAGACTGACAGAGATCAGTGTTTCTGTGCAAACAGCTTGACTTTGGGAGTGGTTGTGAATATCTGCTAAAGCAAGACGGCAACAGCTGTATATTACTTCAGTTTAAATAAACACAAGATAAGCAAATTCATGTGACTTCAGGTTTATTGCTCTGTGAAGAAAGAACTCGGTGTGTGTGTGTCAAGACTGTCAGCAAGAATTTCACATATTTATGTGCACCCCTGACTTCCCTCCTTCCTCACAGAGGTGAAAATCTACAGTCAGATGCCTTTACATCCCAGTGTGAACTGCAGCCACGGAGCTGCAGGCTCTGCGATCACAACAACAGAGGAAAACAGAAAAGACTCAGTTCTTACAAAAAGGAAGCGAAATTTGCCAACACCACACAAAAGTATGTGTTGGATGTTTCATTTTTGTTCTTCTTTTTGCACCTGTATGACCACAAACTCTCACTTTTTACACCACTGTCTAGTGATTGAAAGTGTTCAGTGCTGCACTCTGCTGGTTACGGTGCAGAAATGAAGCAACATAGGAGTCATCACAGGTCAATGGAGGAACGTTAAAACAAGAAAAGCTTTGTTATTCATGTGTTGGATTCAGATCTGCACACTTCAACTGGGTGTGGAATAAAGTTAATACAAACAGTGTCCTCTCTAATCCAATTTATGATGAACTTTTCCCACTTTTCCCATCACTGCTGGTTAGCCAACTATAAACATGCAGGCTAAGAGGGCCAGTGTAAAGTGAAAACATCTGTTACCAGTAGTTTCATCTTCACAGACACCTGGATGAGACAATTTGTGAGGTTTTGAATGGTCACATCCATATTAAAGTGACATTTCACTGTATTTATTCCATGAACGGATGACCTTCCCCCAATTGAGACAGCTTTTCCTCAGACAGGAAACTATTTATTAGGCTTTACATTTATCACATCTCTGGGCGTCTGTTGGCTTTATTTCTCCCCTCTGACTAATGTCTCCTTTAAAACCTGCTCTGTTGTATCTCACATAATCCATCTAATTGAAATGCAGTGAACAATGGTCGCTCGTTTATCTTCTTTTGGATGAACTGTGTATTAAGTCTCTCAAGATCCTAGATCAACAGGCTGTCCAACAATTTGGAAACAAAAGGCCAGGGTCACAAGTTGACGCTTGTGATTTACTGAAGATGCTTTGTCAGATCTATTCTGAGTCTGGTTGTCCTACAGCACTTTTACAAAGCTGTCAGTACGTGGCTGTGTAATGTCAATTACTGCATGAACACATGGTGATTGCTGTGATACTGACAGAGGAATCATTATGATCCTTTACTCAGACAAGATCTTTATTGCAAGTGAAGGCGCTGCATCAAAGCTGTTGGACTGTTTTGATGAGCTGATCACTTTTGATTGATACTGATGCATTGATTTGCAAATAATGTTTTAATGTTGCGTTCGGTTGAGCAGTACAGCAGCAGTGCATCTTCTTCTATATGCATATTATAGATCACTAATATCTCTGCTTTGTACTGGGGTATAAGTAAATGGTATGAAATTCAAATACTTAAACTTCCTTTGAATTGCATGAATACTGTAGTTGAATAAATCTGCTTCCTTGCACCATAAACTACTGAGGCCTCCTCAGATTCTGCATCTGAAACGCTGCACCAGTAAGACAAACTGGACAGGTATATTCTTGCATGTGTAGCGTGGGAAACGTCTGCTTGTTTGCACAGAGAGCGTGCTTGTTAATCAACATCTGACCGGTTATTGCCTTACAGCCCAGCTCCAATGCTGAGGGCCAAACTCAAACATCCAGGTGGTATGTTCTCTAGTCTTAAGTCTTTGTACGATTTACTGAACAGTTTTTATTGTATACTATTTTAAAATATAGATAGTGTACTTCCACTTTTAAAATGCCAGTGCCATAATAAAAAATAGTGATACACATCATTTTTACATTTTTATTAAAATTATTACAAAAGCTGAAAAGTTGTAAAAGAGAAAAAGAAAACATTGCAGTGAAATGATTTGATGCCTTCATTTTGTGTTGTTCATGGTGTCAGTGACAAATCTTAAATATCAAAGTTCCCACATATTACACAACTTCAGTATCAAAGTCATATTAAAACAATGGCAGCAGTACACCTGCGTTTGCATTATTGCATTTGGATTGTCATTTGTAAACGGTTGGCAGATGGTTTTCCAAAACAGTCAGAAATGCAGAAGCTGAATTTGACGTGACTGTATCACTCAGCAGAGAAGTGAATAAAAGAAAAACTGAGAGGAAATATCAGAATACCCGTACATTAAAAAAAATAAAATAAAATAAAAGTGTGATGCAAAAGAATTCAAGTATTTTCCACATCTTCATTGAGCCCCAGTTAAGCACATATTGATCAGACACCCACAGCTTAGATGCATGTGGATGGGGACGTGGTGGGTTTAATGTTATGACTTATCACTGCAGAAATTACATTTGCTCGAAATTGCACTGGCAGTGTTAATTTCATAAGAAGCAGGCAACACAGACATGAACAAAACTTAACTTTAAATTAAAAATGGATAAATGCTTAATTCTAAGAAAAATGCCTAAGCCCAAGAGAGTAACAGACATTAATAAACAAACCACTGATCACTCGTGACTTTTCTGCCTATCATGATTTTTTTTACACTGCTAAAAACAATGATGTAGTGGAGATTGAATTTATCATGTATAGATGTTCAAGTGTTTTTTAATAATTAATGAGACTTCAAGCCATTTAATCATTGATGTCCTTACAATATAAATATCTGAGATAATAATTAATCCTGTTATTCATTAACCTATTGGGTGAGTGGAGTGCAGCAGGGCAGGGAACTGAACTACCTTCACACTCTCACTAATGCATGGGGGTAATATCTCACCGTGTGAATGTAACCTTAGAGAGCTAAACTTCTGAGGTGGCTTAGTGTGTGATTCAACCTTCAACAGACAGAATTACAGACTGATTCAGTGGCTCCATGTTGTCATCTGGTGATATAGTGGTGTCTGTGGTGGTGCATTTCATTCCCAGTGGGCTGGTTCTGGCCAAAGTCAGACTCAAATGGATGACACTTTGGTCTGGTGGGGGGAAAAAATAACACACAAAAACAAAATTAGAAACTTCCAGTGTCATTTTGAGTGAATGAAACTGACAGTCATCCTGACACTTGATTACAAGTTCAAAGTGCACAATAAAAATGTTGCTCTGGTCACTTCCTCAATCTCATGTTGTGCAGTTGATCTTACAACACTTTAATTGCTCTGCAGTCTAAAGTGGCTGGTATTCATGTCATAATTGGCTGCAGTGTGACTGGAAGATGAGGTCACATGTTCATGCAAAGAAATTCCTATGTAGAATCTGCATCTGTCAGTTTCAGTTTCTACAGTGAGTAAGAAAAAACCACACATTGCGTAAGTATCTGTTGTCATGCATGTTTTGTTTTCTTTGGTACTGGTGACACAGAGAAATGACACAGCAAATCCTGTTAGACACAAGTAAGATTTGCCAGACATTTATAGCATGATATCCAAATTCAATGATAAGAATAACATTTTCTCAGTATAAAAACTATAATAAGTTCATCAGCATACGCTGTAGTCAAATCAGCCTTATCAGTAATTAGCCTAAACAAATTTAGAGCCGTTTCGTTTCAGAAGAATCCAACTGGTAACCTGGCAGTTTGTATAAAGAAGGAAGTTGCAAAGTAACTGAGAATGAGGGCACCAAAACCAGAATGCAGTTTTCATATTAGTCATTCACAGCCAAAGCAGCGTTGCACAAGATAATTTCTTGTAAAGGAAGGAGGTTCACGAAATGAAAGAGAAACTTTATTCATACGTACAGTATTGATCTATAGGAGAATAGCTTAACCTGCTGAACTGACACCACTTGATCTGCATGGTATTTACAATGTTTGCACCTCTGGGTTTGGTGTCGCGTGCAAAGGTCAGTCCAAAACCTTGACCCTTACAGGAATTAACAATGCTCCAAAACTAACCTTGCACTTCGTTTAAATCAGCCCTGATGTGGCTCCTACTGAACTGATCCTAAAATTCAAGTGAAATGATATCTAAAGTAAGTGATCTAAGTACAAACATACTCACCCATCCTCCATTCTCAGCTAGCCATGACCCAACACGCCTGTCGAGGAATGCAAACATGGCGTTCTGGACCCTGCTTTTCAGCTCTGGGCATGATTTCTTGATATAGAGCCCAAATGCTACTGAAGCTCTGATGAGCTGCATCTCTGGGGCCACCTCAGCTCTCTGGATGGCGGCAGACTGGCACAAGGCCTCCACACCAGTGCTGAACGCTGCCTCTGCAGCCTGTGGAGGGATGACACAACAGTTACATATTTTAATTGTAAACACACGGGTGGAGACACACAACACTTTGACTTTTTCAGTCAGACTTTAAACTGAAAAAGTAACTCGTGCTGTTGAGGGTGAAAGTATGTGTAATTATAATAACCTTTTTGAAATGTAGAGACTTTGACTGTGTAACTCCAACAAGACTACCCAAAACATAAATTGAGGGAGACTTACTAATGTTTTTAGTCAATGTTAGAGTATTCGTCAGAGTTTTGGTTTCATTTGATCCAGTTTTGAAAATGTGGGATTTTTCATTTTCT
This sequence comes from Caranx ignobilis, assembly GCA_021432705.1. Taxonomy (NCBI): domain Eukaryota; kingdom Metazoa; phylum Chordata; class Actinopteri; order Carangiformes; family Carangidae; genus Caranx; species Caranx ignobilis. The sequence goes on along the minus strand of MU269985.1, from coordinate 45,998,376 downwards.
TTTTACCAGCTCCCTGTACTGTGCAATGGGGAGAGATTTTGTTTGCTGTTGTTTCCAGGAACAATGACCTTTTTATTCTGGATATTCACTTACCTTATTTATTGACTGCGGACAAAAGTGAATATCTTTATAAGGAAGTTTGTAATCTACAGAAATTTTTCTCTAAATGTTTTTCTATTAGTATTTGAATCACCTTTGCAGTCTTTGGATTTGCATACATAACAAAGTTCATTTAATGTTCATTTCTTTTCATAATAAAAGTCTGCCACCATCTTAAAAAAGCTACTACACTTTCCAGTATGTACAATGGTTATAATGGAAACAGAACTGTGAGTTTTTCACAAAATCTGTGTTGTTAAATAAGAGGAAACTGATTTTATTGGCCGTGGTTAAAGTTGGGCAAGTCACAGTGAAAGCGCGTGTGTACCTCGTTTACCACAGCTTGCTTCATGCCAGCCAGTGCAGCCTTAAATGCGACGTCGTCGTTCAGGGCATCGGCTATAGTTCTGAGTTTATCAGCGATCAAAACGGGGTCAAAATCATCATCTAAAGACAAACAAACAAACAAACAAACAACGTCATGTGAGTTGGTCATTGATCACTTCAATTAGCGTAAACTAGCTTGTTTGGTGTGTTCATATTTGGAGGAGTTACCAAACGTCTTTTCCGACACCACTTGAACGCAGCATTGTTTACACAGAGGGGAATAAATAGGATCAATCGTTAATATTTAGGGTTTTATAAACACAACGACTAATATAAAAATACCGCACAAACAAAGACACACCACACCCTGTGACTGTACGTGTATTATTAACACCACATCGCCTCACACTTGCAGTTCCTGAGCTTAAATTAAGTGTGAAACAAAACAACGAAAAGAAAGATGAACTAAAAAAAAACCCACTTTCACCCCTTCGACCTACAGCCACCAAACCGAAACTACACCTACTGTAACAGGTGTTACACAACCTACACAGCTGTATGTCTCCCACTCATACACACACCGGTACATTCATATTACACCACTCTTACACATATTAACAAACAAGCTAACAAACCTGGCCCGTCGACCTCCAGACCGTCAGACTGACCGAAACCTCGACAGTCGGCACCGTCGCCATCATCAAACAGACATTCAATGATATTGTAAGTCTGCAGCTTCACTTGCTCTTGGGTTATTGGCGCCATCGTTGCTTACTAACTGACGTGAAGGCAGACAGGCGACTCATGTACAGTGCTTCCGGCCTGCGCGCTGACGTCACGCCCACCTGACGTTATTGGCTGGGCGCATAGGCTGGGCGGTCTTATTTCTACATTTCAGCACCCAGAAAGAATAAAAAAGTGTTTTAACTGGTTTGAATGACATTTAAGAAAAGAAAAGAAAAGAGAAAAATACAACATATAATCACTTAAAGCACAGAAAATCAAATAAACCATAAAGAATCACTCACATAAGGAACACATGACTCAAAGCAGGACAGTTGATGCAAAAGATAGACACAAAACAACTACAAAGCGACACAAAAAGAATGAAACTGGACACAAAGTCATTACAAACACATGTAAAATGAGTTGCGCTCCTCTCCACTTCCTCCTATTATGTGGGGGAGTCTACATGACTGCAGGAGCCCATTGTTTCATGATCCAGGGGGAAGAAAGACACACAAACAAACAACATATCTAAGGAACAGGTTGTTAAAACTTGGCACACTGTACCCACCCAGATCTGTGCTGATTTTCACTTCACAATCAACAATGACCCAAGACCAGCTCCATTCAGTGGCCTGGCCAATATTAGATCACAGGCCCAACCTCAGTGTGGTACAGTGGTTGGCACTGTCACCTCTTAAGGTGTTGGGGTCGCTTCCTGGGCTTTGGGCCCCTTTCTGGGTGGAGTTTGCACGATCTCCCAGTGCCTGTGTACCCACAGAGGTGGAAGCACCTTGCAAAGGTATCTCCACTTTTCTGTCTATGGTCGGTACCTGCTTGGTGTTTCAGGTGGCTCGTTCTGGAGGAGAGGAACCAGGCTGACCGCCAGTACAACTGTACTACACCGAGGCGGAGCCGCACCACATGGACTCTGACCTGGCTTTTCTTCTTTACATGTGAGTAACTTGACGGCTTTGTAACATGGATGTATTATATGAACATGCTTTGTAACATTTCATGTCTGTGGTCAGTAGTAGCCGCCCAGGCTACAGGTGTCAGCTACCTGGCTGCTACCAGTTATGAATGCGTGCTATCGCTAGCTAGCTAACTGTTGTTCAGCGGCTGCGGTTTGACGGCTGGCTTTGCTTGTTGTGCGCTTTGACAGGACTCTACGTTGTGTATTTTCCAACTTGTTTCTAGTTTGTTCTTTATTCATTTATTCGGTACTTATACAGGCTTTGTGTGTTGTATGCCGGCTGCTGTGGCACAGTTATTTCTCAATGTCTCAAAGTAAGTCTTGAAGATCAGCCTGACAGCTAGTAGGCGTGGCTAGTGACGTTGACGTTGACGTTTACGTGGTTCGGCCGATGCCTTGCATGGCAGCTCTCTGCTTCTGCCCTGTGAGTGAGTGAATGTGTAAACAAGAGGCATATTGTAATGTGCTTCGGATAGTCCATAAAACATTTCCACTGAAACACTTACATTTATCCTGAGTTTTTGCAGCATGTTTGTGCATTTGCACGTGTTGTGTTGTGTGAGTTTGCAAATCAAATTGATGGAGTTGTTTTCCTCAACTTGTTGCGTATTTGTGTCTTTGTATGTGTTTTCTTATGCTGCAGTGCGTTGAGCCCTCAGGGCCACCATAGGAGTTTTCTCAGAGGACCAGTGGGGGTTGGCAACCATGGCACAGATGAAAAGACAAGCTGAAAACATAGCCCCGTGTTTCTCTCTATAAGTCAATGGAAAATACTTTTGTACGTGCTCATTTTGTTGGTTAAATGTGCATGTTAAAATGCTGCGACAAACACTTTTCAAGACAGAAACAGTAGTTCACAGACAGGGTGACAGCCACAGGGAAGGATAAACTGTATCAGCTGCAACTCACTGCTTTCATATGCTAATGTTATTGTTGTTGCTCACATCAAGGGAATTCAGGCCCACGCAGAGCCAAGGCAACGTTAATAATTCACAGAAAAGCATGGCTGCGTATGGAAAAGTTTGAATACTTTTATACTTGATTACTTAATGTAAATGAATGTGGATGACAGTTTGACCCAAAACTGACCCCTGATCACCTGAGGGATGGTCAAACACACATGAATACATACAATCAGTGTTTGTGTGTGTGTCTGTGTGTGCATTTTGCCTCCACAAGGTGGAGACAATCACCTACTGATGCTGTTTTTTAGTGAGCACTGCCCCACCCTGGTACACACACACACACACACATGCACACACACTATAAAACAAAACCAATCTACTTTTTCAGCAGCATATACATTATTCACATTCCTAATACAACAGTTGTACACAAGTGGTCATGCATATATGTGCGAGCCTGCTGTGCACACATCAGGATGATTACCTGCACAGACAAGCAGTACCTTAAGACCACGTTATAACAAAATGCACACACACCGGCATGCTTTTCAAATGTCGACGAAGCGTACTCTATTATTTCCACCTGTTGAATGCTGCGTCCATGTTGTGGCAGCGATGTCAATGTCCAACCACAACCTCTGCCACTGCTGTCAGCAGCCCAGGCTCCAGTCAGGCTCAGTTTTATAAAGACAAAGTTATTCCACAGACCAATAATGGAGTTAACAGCACAGTGACCGTCTACCATCTATTCTGCATCTTATAAAAATTCATTATCTAAGAGCTTGTCTCATTTGATTGAAAAAGAGCTGCTGGCTTCTCATCAGATTTTATTCTTGTTGAAAATGTGTCCTGTTTTTGCAGCACGGTGGTGGCGGATGCTTTGCAAATGAGGACTGACACACATGATGAAAACAATAAAAAAGAGTGTGTTTCATCCACACGCTGTACTCTGGGATGTCAGAAGATGAGATGAAAATTGGGTTGCTCAGTCATGCAATGCTATCTCCTCTGGAAAGAATAAAAGCTTGATTAGGAATCATGCACCAGGATAATCAGCGGGGATGTCACAGTCACTTCTGTGCCATGTGATGCACTAGAATCGGTGCAACCACAACACACACAACACTCGTTTTCTATAACAAACCCATTTACCCCTTTATGCCAGTTATCTCCATATCATAATTTACACCGAGTGATCACTGCGGGAGGACTACTTTGTTTGATTGAGATGCAAATGATAAGTTAAACACCTCAAGGCTGTGATGAAAGTTAATCGGAAGAAAACAAATGAAATGACATATTATTGATTACCTTTGTCAGATTGGCAGCGCTGGGCAGCTCACTGAGGCTGGTACTGGTGGTGAAAAGGTAAATAACCAGGTGTGAAATGAGAGGATATTGATTAAACAAAACAAGAAAAGGATGAATTATTACCACCAATAATGATAATCAATAACTGTGACCCAGAGAGACACGAGACATGTTGAATAAATACACAAAGATAAAGAGGCGAGGCTCTTCTTCAAGCTCTCCAGGGAGTAACATATTAAAATGGGAATGCTAACTGTGTGTGTGTGTGTGTGTGCGACGTTAGTGCTGTTTTGCAGTGGAAGGTGGGATTGCTGCTGCAGCCGGCATCAGTTTGTTTTCTGGCTTTGTGATTGTAGGACCAAAGGGAGTCATTTCTGTGGCTTTTGAATCAGTATAGAGGAAACAGGGAAGCTGGAGAAGAGAGGCTTTCAATTCTTTTCAGCTTAGCTGGGATCCTCTCCTTGGGCTCTGTGTAATGAAATACCTGATCAATAGCTGCAGGTGATGTTGCTTTTCATTAGTTTTTTTTTTTTTTTAGTGTTGATGTTTTTCCCTCCAATGTTGTCTCTATAGTCGCAGCATCCCACCCTGCATCATCCCACCCTGGTTCACCTGTGTGTTTTGGTTCCCTTGTGATCCCTGTTATCTTCTCAACGTCTAATTTAATTCTTCTCACAATACACGTCTAATGTTTGTACATATATTTTGTGCCGTGGTGTACTGTGGGTCCCTTTGTTTACTGCACAGATAATGCAAAGATAATAGGCCTGTTCAGTCAGACTTGCTGTGACAGACTTTATATAAAACCCCTTTTGCAGTCTGTCATCGCTGCAGCTGCATTAATCTTTTGAGAACTACCCGCTGCATATGCTGAGTGTATTTGCAATCAGAGTTTCTCATCAGCAAGGAAGGTTTATGTTGTAGGAATAAGCCAACGTTTTGGCTCTGTTACACTGGTCTTTGTTTGATTTGTGAGGCTGTGAATGCTGCTGCTGCTGCTGCTGTGCAGCCTGTGTGCAGTTGTGTGCTGTGTTGCATGACCTTGTTTTGCTTTGTTGTTGTTTTTTTTTTTTCTTCTTCTTTTTTTCTTCCATGCTTATCGATGCCTCATTATGATGCTTCCCCCTGCTGTTACAGTAAATAACCTAATGGTGAAATATTAATATTCATGTTTGATTCTTACGAGTGTTGTCGGCTGAATTGATTTCCCTTAGGTTGGTGTCTTTGTTTTGAGGAATTTTCTATTAGCTCACTGCAAACTCACGTCTCCTCTGGTCAAGGTTAATTGCATTGCCAACAGTGGCCTCTGTCAGACTTTGGACACTTTATCCACACATTATGTTCACTCGAGCCACATACACTGTAAACTGTTGAGCTCTGGTTCTGCTGCTGCTTAACACAATCACATAAGATATAGTCCATGTTGGAGTTGCTTTGCTGGGAATGATGATGGTTTCCGGCCGCAGTATCCTAACAATAATAGCTGATGGTGAGCTCGGTATCTGATGTTGTTTATTTCTGTCAGTCCCCAGTCTCAGTCGCTGTGTTGTGGTGAATTTGTGTTTTCTTGTTGGCAGTAATATGATTGCCAAATTATACCGTTGGCACCTCAGATGGACGTCTTGCTGCTAAAAGGAGGAGGTATTTTAGTGTTTTTTATTCGGATCCTGAAGTATTTTCTGCCTAAATATGTTCACTTCCCATTTCTAAATGAGGCTCATACACAGTATATCATTTAACACCTTCATAAGGAGTACAGCTTCATTAAGTCCTACACAGTGGTGTTGCTGTGGCTCATGAATAATTAAGAACTGGACAATGACCGACAGTGAGGTTGCATTAACATGATACAGTAACACACTGTTGATGATAAAGTGGCTTATCTTTTAATTGTGTATTTTGGTTTGTTGATTCTCTGGAGGAAACAGACATGGACGTTCAAGTCAATTCATTAATTCAAGGATTAGACTCTTACCTCTGTCGGATACTTGTTTGTTGCTAATTATCTCCTTGTCATAACAGTTCTCACTTCCACTGCAGTTAATCTACACCGTGCACTATACAGCATATCTCTGGGTAATTGGATGGAAAGTTAGGAAATGGTCAGAGCTGGAGTCCTGCACAGCTTGTTCTTTGTACCTTTGTACTTGGAGCTTTGAGTAAGAGCAAAATGTTTTTCTTTTTGTTTGCCTCTCTTGTCAAGTTGAATATCTGAAGCCACTGTGACCTTGCTGTGTCATCCTACATGTATTATGTTGTTTATGATCCAGTCCCACATGGACTCAGTAGCTGCCCTTTTTGTCTGGATGCGACTGCCCTTTTCAAATGGCAAAACATTTTTTTTTCTTATTTGTTGTATAAAGTTTATTTTATGAGTTGTGTTTTCTGCCAACAAAAGTAGACAAAGACGCTTTCAGACAAAAGTCACCAGGTAATCCCTAAAACTAAAACACCTGTAAGTCTGGAAAGTTGAACACAACACAGATTTTTGCCTCTTAAAGGCGCCCCCTGTCAAGTGTGAAAAAACCTCACATGTGGGTTTACCTGCAGTCCTGTCCATGCAGGTTGTGTTTGACAATCCTCACCTCAGCTAGCACCTCTCAGTGTGAGGGAAGCAGCTGTGAAATCCAGTTGTTCTGCACAGGAGCTTGACCTTGTATCTGCACTTCCTTTCAGGTGCTCGGCAGGAGCTGTAACTACACAGACTGAACGTGTGAGTTTGCAGCTGCTGCTGTCAGGAGCATAAACGGCGACATCTTGGTGATACAGTAAACTGCATCAGGACTGCTAGTTCCCAATTCTACTCATCTGATGCCCTCATCCCAAAAAGACCTGCCTCTTTAGGTAGCATTAGCTTTTTTCAAATATTAGCATTTGAAGCGTGGGGCCTTGTGATTTCATTAGACATTGGTGCACAGAGCTTTGACCCAAAGGAAGGACTTAGCAAATGGCTTAGAAACTAGTCCTAGGATATCTATCCATCCCCACTGTCCAAACTCTTTGGGACTGAATGTCTCTGAGGACAGAGGGCTAATGCGTGGACAGGGATTGTAAAGACAAGCACAAGATGGACCGACAGAGACAGCAGAGAGTCGGAAAGACTTTAGAAACAGGCTTCATCGTGACAGGAATGATGCAGGGTAAAGATCCCAGGGAGAATTTGAATCCACCCAGGTTTGAAAACTGCCCCAGGACAGACTGGGGCAACAAAAGAAGTCGCCTTTAGCAAAAACAATCAGGCCTCTCTGTGGATAAGATAAGCTCAAGTGTTGTAAAAGAATTGTCTTGGGGTATTTGTAACTCTATGGAAACATGTTTAATGACTGTTTTGGATTACGTTTCATAAAAATGCATTCAACTGCTCAAACTTATCTACCTGTTGTTGATTTTTCACTGCATTGAGAATAAAACTGTCCGGAGACAGAACGACCTCATAAAGTTTTAAAGGCTCCAGTGATATGAATATCTATAAATACAAATATTCGGGGTTAGCACTGTGTTATGGCCAATATTAATGCTATCAGTTATCAAACTGTGAGAGCATCATTGCATGGATAACAACCCATCTCTCTGTGATAGTTACATGCTCTTCAAAGATGTAAGTCGACTGTGCCAGCATGACAGAGGCAAAGGAGGAAGTCAGGTGACAAAGTCTAAAGAGCATCAGTCCATGTAATGAGGGGGTTGGGATGGATGAGTCATCAAAACACTTGTTTGTTTCCTGTTGCAAACCGACTGTCAACTCTGTCTCATTTCACCGTGACCTTTAAATGCCATGTATAGGCACAAGTGACGTGCAGGGTTATCCAGGTCGGAGGACTTGATTGACTCAGATATTATGGCCAACAAGGGCTCTGCGCAGGTTGAATAGTAAAAGCACTGAAGTTAAACTGGAATCAATCACATACAGGTGGTAATTGACTGCTCTAAGTGTCTTTTAGTGGAATTATCATCTGTAGACACCATTTAAAATACACTGTGATCTGGCAGGTAATCAGTGAGATGGAAGATGGACTACTGGGGTGTTTTACTAAAAAAACAACAAAAAACAGGGAGTTTGACGTCGACCTGGGACTTGAAACCATACCTGCTCATCTGATTGATCATTATAGTGATTAGCTCATGAGGAAATATGTATTTACTTATTGGCTGGGTGGGTTTACATCCATAGTAATGTGAGGTTTTCACTGCTGTGTTCAGGGCTCAGTTAAGGTGCTCTGGGCCTAATTCAGATGAGCATCTGTGATATTAAGCACTCATTTGATGACACCAGTGACTGCCAAGTCAGATAACTGCTTTTTTTGGCAGTCGTCAGATAATTGTTAACATCCCAGCTGCTTCTGCCATCATCAGCATATCATTTGTAGTAGACTGAGACAGCCCTTGAGTGCGGCTATATGACTGCTGCAGAAAGGTTTGAAGGCCAGTCTGCTGTCAACACGCTGTGTTGTTTGAGACCTGCCATGCATAAGACAACACAGTCGGGGCCAAGAGTAAATGTGAGTGAACTGAGGAAGACGTGTCAAACTGTTAGAGGTGTTAATTTCTCTGAAACACTTGAGCGGTCAGAGTAGAGGCTGAGGGGATGAACCTTTCAGAGGAATTTGCCTTGATAAAACATTTAGGACGTGAGACTCTTAGTTAATGTAGTTTTTTGTCTGAGAGGATGGGGGCTTGTACCTTAGCACGGCTTGGTCAAAAAATCATAATGTCAATCTACCACCGCCTCATTAGTCAAATGAGTGAGTGTGTGGAGCAGAGTGGTAAAGGACACCTGCAAACATCTGAAGAGACTTTCCCTTTTCATTAACAGTATCCTAATTACTTTTTTTTTTTTGCTGCAGTACTTTTTCATTGACAAGTGAGCCTGGGCATCCCTGTGGGCATCCCTGCGTTTTTGTTGTTTGGGCAACCTTTCATGCTTATTAGTTTCAGTCTGTCTCTTCTTTCAGCCTCTGAACTATATAAACAAAGTTGTCAGGTACAAGAAAGTGCATCCAAAAACTCTTTTCTGCACCACTACCCTGTTATTTATTTTTGACCCAGAAACTAAATATACTGCAGCAATCCCTGGAGTGTTTTGATGTGTGTGTTTTTCAGACACTAAATTCTGCTTGAAACGTGGCCAGAAAAGTTTAGTGGCATGCTTTTCACATATTAAATTGTTTAATGAGAGTTTCTATTGGAAAGTTGATGAGGTGAGTGGTCGATATTTCTTGTTAGATTACAATAAGGCATTTTTCTTACATACACACCTTCTGCTATGTTGAGAGCTGCAGCTCTCTGCTGCAGAGAGAGACCACTGTCAGCTGAAGGGAATCTATTTCTTCTTTTTTTCCCACTCAGTTTTGGGTTTGATTCAGTTTTGTGACAGCTGTCACCCCTGCACCTCCACCGCAGACTGCTGAGATAAGACATGCATATAGAATATAATGCAAACTGAATATTTTAAGAAGAGAAAACTTGTGTAAGTTGGAAAAGAATTCAAAGACGTTTCCAAGTTTCCTCCCTGTGTTGGAGTGAAAGGACTTTGAGGAAACTTGGAGACCTACCAGTTCCTGTTTCATTTGCACTCAACCACAGTATATCAGAGCCTGCAAAACACTCATGGTAATCGGGGGAAGAGTGATCAAGACTTTTGTAAGTCAAAACTTTCAGTCCATTTCAAGTCAAATGATACTAATGTACTTTTAGGACAGCGAAAATACCTTGAGTCTGTGTCGAAGCAGACTCACAGTGGGCAGCACGAATAAGGCCTGATTATGATGAAAACTTACGGCCTTCGTCCTTAATCGAACTGCTTGGTGACAACATGCTTTGAATTCATCATCCAGCATCTTGAACTCTTCCACTGATTGTAATGACCCATTAGGACAGAGGATCGCCTCTGTGCTGTCTCATCATCTGTCTCTTTCTTTGACGGACACTAAAATCAAGAACGCATTTACTATCAAGGGCAAATGATGCTGGATCTTGTTAAGACGCTGTAGGGTCATTGTGATTAAGATGGGTTACACTGATTTTTACATGTCATTTTATCCAAATATGATACGAAGGCCTAGTGTGACCCTCGGTGGTGAAGTCCTAGAAAATGTAGATGTAAACAAACTTTATCAAGCAACAAGTTGGCAACTTTTTTTTGCAAGTTTTTTTGTCATTTCGGCGTTGCGTCCACACGAAGATGGCGTTTTGGGGGGGTGAAACCGGTATTTTTTTTTTGAAACGGGTCCCTGTGTGGGAAAATCTGGAGACGCTGCTCCGGCGTTTTTGTCTGGATGCCGAAAACTGATATTTTCTGAAACAATGATGTCATACCCCCCATCGCTCTAACCTGTAACCTGAGTCACACCGCTGATGTATACAGTCTATGGACATAACATAACAACAATGGCTGACTAGTGTCGGCTCCCTCGGACACTGCAGCTGAATATATATATGATATATATATTTTTAAAGAGGAACAAGAAAAAGATGGACTTAATCTGAACGTCATGAAACCTCATGTGTTTTGTAACTTTGACTTTAGCAGATATTAATAAACAAGTCACTGTGTTGTGTCAGACAGGAGCTTATTCTGATGTGCAGCACAATATGTGACAAATAACATGTCTAAACTCTGGCTGGTTCTCCAATATTTTGTTTTTCTTATTTTGCAGGAATATGATATGGAAGCGGTGAGTTTCTCTCGAGCTGTTATAGGACTCAGCTCCTCTCAGCTAATCAGCAACCAGCGGCTTCACTCGGGTTTTAAAATCAAGGTCCTCGACGCTGCTTTCGAGTCGTAAATTACAACAAGGATGGCCACTGAAATCAAAGTATAAGTCTCCAAGATCTTTTATAAAAGTAATCATTTTTTAATTAATTTTCATTTAAGGCAATCCAATACAAAGCATTTCACAACCCACCATATGACAATAATCATGTACAATAAAAACCCATTTAAAGGAAAGTAGGGATTCATGCAAATCAGAAAACTCAAAGAGTTATAAACAACAAAGAGAAATTGTGGGATTAGACAAAAATAAATAAATAAATCTGTTAAAAAAAAAAAAAAGAAGTGTGTTAACTGTAACATGCTAATTAGCTACAGTTTTTTTTAAACCACTGGTGAGACAAGAAATGTTTGAAGAACCAGGCACAAGAGAGAAGAAATAGCAAACAGTCCACAGAGCTTACTGCCATGTTTGGCACAGACATGCATGTAATCTGGTTGGGCTGGTTCCTATTTTACAGATGGCGGCACCGTGTGTGAAACACTCTCATTGTACCCCGAGAAAACATGCAGTCGATTCATCACGCTAGTATAAACCGGGGCTTTAAGGGGGGGGGGGGCAATAAGTGAGCGCAGTGACATGGACAGGAGTGACGGTGTGCTCGTACGCACCCTGTAAATAAATAAATATCTTCAATTCAGTGATCATCCCAAAAATATATTGAACATATACAAGCAGCACTGTGATGGGATCTCTATGCAAACCTGATGCATCTTCCATTCTCACAGAAACCTCTTCACCCTCAGCTGTTTCCTCTCCTGCATCTACACACAGACCTTCAAGCAGATTGGTGTTTGCCATTTTGACCACGATTAACCAGTTTTGTCTCTCCACCTAGAAGCCACACTCATCCACCTGAACTGCGTCTCAACACAGGACTAAATGAGATGGAGTGACTGCCTTTCATGTCATTAAGGCCTTTAGTTTGCTACATTAGACATTTGAATGCAGGTCCTTTCAGCTCAGATTAATTCTGCCTCTGCCTTACTTTGTCAGTTTAAAAGGAAAGGACACCTTTTCCAGTCCATTATCGTCGCTGTAGCATTGTTTTTGCTTTTTTTTTCTACACCGGTGATGGGAACATGAAGGTTAGGTAGTAAACAAAACCAAAGTGAAACAGGAATAATCAAGAGAAGAAGAGTCGCAGCAAAGACGGGGAAAAGTGGAGCAAAAATGTTTTCATGGACATGCTATCATGCTCAGCAGGTGGTGGTGACCGTCTTCCTTTAGCAGGTGCCTCTAGCATGCCATTAGTTTTGAACGCATGTGATCAAAAGCGCTCAAATTCCTCCTTTGGGAACCATGAATGTGGAAATCTAATTCAAGAACAAACTGTCCAGCTTTAGACTAAACTGTTTTGAAAGATTGAAAGTAGAAAGACTATTGATGAAGCTGTTATGTCAATATAAACAATGAGTAAACAGTGAATCTCCTCTCCTTGATGCTGTTACAGTCCTGTGGCCTTACTGGAGTAGAGGATGAAATCATTTTTACATGAGTCACCGTCTTTAAATTCTTTCGTTGTTTTTATCGCTGCATTTTTGTAAGGCAGCACATGTTGCATCACTGTGCACAGACACATCTTGTATCAAAAGCTTCATTACCCATGTGGTGAAACTGTATTTGCTCCGTGTAAACTGCTTTGCTTTTGTCTCTTAACACCAAACAGATGTCTCAGGTGGCAGCCGACCGCAGAAAGCCCAAGTTTAGCACAAAAGGTGGTATGGACAGACTGTTAATGGCTTCACGCTACACCAAAGAATTACTCAGATCCATAATGTAGTGAATGTTAATGAAGCTCTGGAGACCACTTGTGAACTTTCTCTCTCCAGAGACTTGTAATACACTGCAAGGGCGGCGCTGTATTAAAAGAAAGCTCTGGAGGAGCACTGGCTGTGACGGGACAGACTTGCAGTGTGAAGCTTATGACAGCGGAGGTTACGTGGCTGCTGATGTGTGGCCGCCGGGGGCTCGCAGATTTCCACTGACATACAAGTCTCTGGTTTGATGAAGTGGTGTGTGTGTGTGTGTGTGTGATAATAGCAAGGGTGGACGAACCCACTTTTGAGTCATGGGGCATAAATGTAGCCAGGAGCCCTTTAATTCACTGACCACCTCACCAGCTCCAACCTGTTTCCCAGTGCTCCTACAAAATAAAACCACCCGTCCTTAGATTGTGATATTATGATTAATAGAAATGTCTAATATGTACTGAAACAGCATTAAAACTGGATTTTGATATATTACAGACAGGTCTGGTCATTAACATTAGGCTCCTTTATCTGTGTGTATTGTGCTATAGTGGTGTAAATCACAGAACAGTGTGATTGGCTGCTTGGTAATCCAGGCTTGGATCGTACAGTGTATATCATTGGTGATATTATGTGCGCTCTCTCCCTCCCTTTTAAACATTCTGTCTTTTATTTATGTGCTAAATATATATTTTGTACTTACATGTAACAAAAGCAATAATATAAAATAGTTTTGAGGGTTAAAAGAGTTAATGAATAATCAGGTAATACTCTGTTTGTGCAACACCCCCTGAAATGGGAAGGTGTCTGGATCGAGTGAGAATCATAAACATGCCTATTTCAAACAATATTTCATATTAAATCATAGCTTCAGTACAAATGTGTTTGACTTACATGACTACGTTGGTACTTTGTTCATAGCAGCACTCAAAAGGATTAAATATGAGGAACCTGGTAGCATCATCATACTGTAAGTCTTGGTGTATAGACAGTTTGTGCTTCTTATGTGCATCAACTAAAAAGTTAATTAGTGCTCACTTCGAAATAAATAAAGTTTATGGGATTCAAAACAGATCTATCAAATGTCCATGCCACTCTGAATAACATCCGAGAATAAATATACTGATTATGGGGAATTAAATCCTCTAACAACATGCTCTTATAAACATTTAGTTACTCAAGAAGATAGGAGGTGATACTTCATGGTATGAAAAGCCTGATTAATGTTCAACATAACAAACTATAAACTACACAGCTGTAGTTTCTCCTCCGTCAGAACTGATGCATTAGCAGATATGTAGATCATCCCCAAGTATAAAAACTAATTCCAGAAGGGAAAACCTGCCTAAAAAATATCACTGCATTAGGCCACACAGATGACTGACGAGCAAGGCGTAGGTCAAAGTTCACATGTCCTGATACACTTAGAGAAACAACCACAGACAGGCACAAGTTTTAACCACAACATGACCTTTTTGAACCAACCTGCTGTCAAATTAGATGTGAAACAGTCACTGCCTCAGTGTCGATTAAAAGGCTTTCACCGATGAGTCCCTTAAAGACTGCAGCCTCTCTTCAAGAGAAACCAGCCAAATGAACAATTCACAGATAAACAAAAAACAATTAAAAAAAACAAAACAAAAACATTGCTCCAATTGTCACTGGGAGGATACGGCACGAAATTCAACACCCATTTCCTCGGTGCCTCGTCTCCTGTTTGCACCAAAAAAACAGGAGGTAGAGAGTTCTCCGTGGACTCTGAGTGGCCGCTGCATGCTGTCAGTCCTCAGCAGGAGGGGGCTTCAGATCTGTGTGTGGTGATGTGTGTGTCCAGGAGGTGTGTAGGGAGGCGGCGCCGGGTTGGGTTTGATCCCTCGGCTTTTCATGTAGGAGATGAACTGGTCGGGGATCTCTGCGAGCACGTCTTTGGCGAGCCGTGCCATGCTTAATACGTGGTTGCCTGTCCGGTCCATATAATCTCTGAAGGGAACAAACTGTGTGGAGGAAAAAGGAGAAGAAACTGTGACACACGCGTGCACAAACACCTAGGGATTTTTCAGAGTGCCATTGTGATTCATGGAAAGCTTGCAATTCTGTTTTTTAACAACGTATACTACAAGGCTTTAGGAGCAGCGTTGTATACTGATTGGAGAAATCCAGAGGGATCATGTTTAAGCCCCAATGGTAGTCAACATTTGCTGGATCCTGTCAGCTTTAGGATGCTGCTCTGTCACTAATCCTTTGCTCTGGCTTCCCTCAGGAGTGAGAGAAAAGAAATCAGCCCAAGTGGAAAGATAAATCTTACTTATCCGCACTAATTCAGTTCTCTGATTTTTTTTTCTTCTTCTTCTCTCTTTTGTATTATTTGTTGTAACGCAATAAGAAAATTATTTAGCAGCCACCCAAACCCTGACACATCACATTCAATCTCATTAGTAGATGAAGGATTAAACATTTGGCAATACGGCTCATCCATCATGAAGCACTATACAACTTTGTTGCTTGATAGTTTTTCAATGAGATACATCAAGTTTCTTATAATGACACATATCAAGTTTTTCAGTCCAGCAGGAGCCACACAGATGTCCTAATCTGTCAGATTTGCAAACGCTCACAGATGGTGCTTTGTCAGAAACAGGCACTTTAATGCACCAGCCTGACTGAGATAACAGCATGAATATAAATCGTACAACATGAAACAGTAAATAGTGTATAACATCATCAGTTATAGCTGGATAAACTTTTCTCATCAGTGCTGTATGTGGATGTTTTGGTCCAGAAGTTACTCCTCAAAACTCTGTGAACTTTGACCCCCACTCTTGCTTCTGTGTCTCCGTATCTGCAGGGAGCTCGGTCAAAGTTTCTTTCATGCTTTGAAGGGCAGTCACCTGAACAATGTCTCTTTCTGCCAGTTTCCCCCGAGATGAGATCCTGATGTCATCGCCATCCAGCTCCACCATAGCTGCAAGCCACAGTCACACACACACACACACACATCACTGCCTTTAGCACAGAGACATAGCTGATATACTGCGGATGTTGTTATAACTATTATACAGTGGGTCATATTAATACCATACATTTTTAGCCTTAGCATTTGTAAAAGAGAAAAGCATACTGCGCTGTGCAGCTGTAATCTGTCCTTATTGCATGTCTAATCAACTAATAAGTCCTTTGTTATTGTCTCTATGCAATTTAGAATCACTGCACTAAACACTGCAAACCCAGCAATTAACCTCAGCCATTTCTTCTACAATTATGCCCATATCCACCTACACATTCCCCTCTCTACCGACTCAAATGAGTTTGTACAGCAATTTTCTCTTGGGCATTTCTTGTTTGTTGTGCTCTGCTCGTTTTATCAATGTAGATGTTTTAAAAACGACTGAATGTCTTTTTTTTTCTCTTGAATATTTTACCTCAGATTTGCCTGTCGTATATAATTACTGGGATATTTGAGAATTGCGATCATGCAGTGGTTAAAAAAAAAAAAAAATTCAAATACGTACCGTCAAACTCAGCCTGACCAACTCCAACTATGATTATGGACATGGGAAGCTTGGCACCCTGCACAGAGATAGTAATAATAATGGAATAAACGAAACAAACAACAACAACAAAAAAACACAGGAAGACATTTCTGTTATTGGAGGAGAGGAGAGAGGCTTGTCCACATCACCACTGACCTGTAATGCTCATTACTGCATATCGCACATTATGGCAGTTACATGCTCAGCCATGTAGGTTACAACCTCACTAATGTTCTGTATCACCCTTTAACTAGCTGAATGACCTTTTCTGTCTGCAGTGCACTGGGAGAAAAGAGGGAGATTTAGAGACAGCAAGTCCATTCTGGTTCTGCTTTCCTTATCCCAGATGTCCCTGAATCCAATTTTTCTATCATATGAATTCCCCTGGTTCTTATCTGGACATTAAATGCACTGATAACACTGCTGAGGTATTGGGTTAATGGGGCAGTAGTATCAATACTCAAGCTCTTTGGATGGTTAAAAACACAATGTGAACATAAGCTGATTTTTTCATATGAACAAAGATATGATCAAATGTTTCCTCATCTGGATATGGACAAAGCGAACCTGCTTGAGACTCTGGTTAAAGACAAAAACAGACATTTGTACACAGGGGGGCGGAGATAAGATCGTACATGGCAGAGGGTGGGTGTAGGTATTTGTGAGTCAGGAGAGGAGGGGAGGAAGGAGGAGGCGCCAGCTTCAGTCAGTACAGCGACCATCCTCAGTTACCTGCCCAGCCACTCCCAACCACACCTCCAGTCAGTTAATAACACACTCTACTCTGCCTATAAACAAGAAGTGTCCTGATATTGTTTTTCTTCTTCCTCACACCAACTTTGATATTGGTTGATCCAGAGAGCAAATCCAATACCACTGTTTAACAGCTTTATACTAACACTGTATGGATGTGAAACTGTAAAGTTTATTATCGGATCGATGCAAAGACTTGTGGTCTCACTGATATCAGATACAGTATTTTAAGCAGGATTAGAGGAATATATTAGGAACATATTAATATTTTTGATGTTATGACATATTAGCGTTTGATGCAATTGCTTTGTGAGAATATCCTGTTGCTGTGTTGTAATTTAACAAGACTAAGTTAGAGTCTACAGCCGTCTGCTGCACCACATCCTGTGCTGATCTTATAACTTATAACTGATGGTAATGGCATTGTCACTGGTTTTGCAGGTGTGTCCTGATTATTCATTTCATATACATCCAGATTTTTTTCTTTCAATGCTGCCTGAGTGTCAGCGGCTGCATTGCTCTCTGGCTCACCATTGCCCGTTGATGTAATTTCCAGATAGATGGCAACATAAATGCTCAGTGCAAAAGCTGCTATTATGTGTTATGAGTCTCCTGCAGTCACATATTTTCACAAAGCCGTTACAACAAGTGCAGTTTCATCTCTGGCACAAGACAAATGTACTGTGGCAAATCAGGCAACCTCTCATTGCCACGGGGGTGAAAGCCATTTTTGTTGACACCACGTCAGCAGCAGCACATCAGCGCTATTATCAGTGTTCAACACAACTGCTGTCAGTGCCTGTCCTCCCACGCACACATACACACATGAACACACACTTGCAGGCATATATGTGTATGTGCATTTCTGAAGATGTACACACACATCAGAACTTCAAATGCCACCAAAAATAACCTGGCACTCCACCATGCCCCACTTTTGCCATTCTCCTGTCACCCTGACTGGCAGCTGAGATCCAGTCTAATGAGACAATAAAACAAAGTGTCCATCAGCACTCATTACCCCAACAACTTACTCTTAAACCAAAATGTCATGCATGTGCATGCTTTGATGGCTCTGTGTTTATGGCTCCACACATGCACACACACACACAGTCACAGGTTTATGTGTTTGGAGTGTGTGTCCTGGCCACACAGAGGATCACCTGAGTCACTAGACCATATCTCTCATTGGCATTCTCAGAGCTCAAAGCAGCAGACTGAGGGACGCTCTAAACCAGCTATTACTAAATGCAGATAATAACTGTTAGCTGACATCCATTTGCACAATGACAATAAAGCGTCAGACATAATGGCCCTCTGTCATACACAGTCCGCTGCTTTTCACATCGTGACAGAAATGATTTAATGTGAGAGAAAAAAGCTGTTAACGTTTAATATTTGTTAATGGTCAACAAACTAGTGTTTCTCCTTTTGCACCGGCAGCAAATCACTAGAAGACCATTGATATTAATGAGCGTGTGAGATTTTACTGGCACTTATGATTTAGCAACGACGGCGGCGGTGTGCCAGCATATATTTAAAAATAATAATAATAATCTTTGGCCTATTGTTGGCCTGGTGTGAGGTGTTGTTGCCATCCATGATCACATTTTTATTTATGACCTCGGTTTTTGTAAGTGCTCCGCTTCAATTATTTTACTTTTAATAACCGTGATTCGTCTCATTTCATCATTCATATTCCAGTTAAACTGAGAACACTCCCAGGGAGTGGAGGCCTCTGCCAAGAGAGCACAGTTCTTAAATTATGTTTTTAATATATTTTTTTTTCATTTTATAACTAAAGCATCTGCCACATTAATGTCTCGGAGCTGCTTCACAAATCACATAGTGAACCTGCTGCTAGTTACTGGTGGTTTATTATTGGCATTGATGAGAACAATTGCAAATCAAAGAGTGAAGTGAAGTGAAGCCCTGACTTACTGATTTAGTAACTTGTAACTTGTTCATGTTGTTAAGTGTCTATGAAACTGACACTAATGTAAGAGGAGTGACAGTGGAGGTCACATGAAGGCCCTTTGTATAAACGCTTTTGTTGACTTGCATTTCAATTGCATCTCCCAACAGAAACAGCTGACTGTTCACTGAAACCCTCCCTCAAACAGCATTTGTCCAGCCACGAGGTTTCACACTTTAAATTTCTCCACATATTGAAGTTTTGTTGTCAGTACTCTGTGTTTAAAAAGTCTGTAGAGAAAGTCTAAGGAGTGGATTAAGCAGGATTTATCTGCACTGATCTCACCTGCAGTCGGTATCATGACCAGGTAAGAAGCTTTGACGAACATTACTTCTACAGAGAGACTGTGTCCTGATTCTTTGAAGGGGAATTGCCACTTAGATATGTTTAAGTTATTTTTAACTGCAGCGTTCAAATTGCTTCATGAATCAGAGAGTGCAGTAAGGTTGATGGAGGCACTGAGTTTGAGTTTTTAGGTCACATAAGAAGGAAAAAAAACAACCTCAAAGTCTTAATCACTTCCACTTCCACCATCCAAGAACTTTCCCACTGTGAGGGGACTGGTCCTGCACGCCGCATACATTCTGCATGGATGAGAGTCCAGGCTAATGTTAGCAGCTCTGTCCTGCACTTTACTGCATTTAGAGAAGTTAAAACTGTGATTGTGTCACTTCTGCTGATCACATCACCTTTCCCCTGAAATCACAGCCTGATTTTATGTTGCTCCTCATTAATGTTTTCATGTGCAGCCTAGCTGGATCTATAGCAACACAAGAACAATGCTGTTTACTTATTTACATATCTTCATAAATAGATGACAAACTGGCTTTGATGTGTAGCGTTAGCTTCAACTTTCATCATCATGATCATGTATGTAGGCATCGTGAGCATGTTTGGGACTTTCGCTAAGTCAATGAGAGAAACATGGTTTTTCTACCAATGCATGGAGCTAACATCAGCTTAATTAGGAAGCCAATTATAGTTCATAAAATCTGCTGGCAACAGTTGTCATTTCAGCTGGAAAATTGCTGATTGTCGGCCACAGATGACAAGTTGCTTTTTTGTCTTGCACTGAAATCAGTCACTCATTTGTTTTAAATTACAGACGATTGTGATGGAAAATCTGCCACTGGCATCACTGTCACTGACTTGAGCTTGACAGGCAAATGAAGGGTTGCAAGCTTGGCAAACAGTCACTTATTATAGGATATGCCTAACTTTATTATGTGCAGAAAGTGAGGTTGTGGAATCACGGCATGAATGGGAACTGTTACAAATGGCATTTGGATATTTGAGAACAGTAAATGCTTTATACAGAGCTGTGTAGTCTGTGCACGTCGATGTGCTGTAACCTATATATGGAGATGCTGCACTCATTAATGCTGCTTCTGGATTCAGTCGACAACAACATGTCTGTTCGATCAAAGAGTTGCCATCTTTAATGCCCCTCTCCTCTTCCACACTGTAACCTCTGGTTCACGTCACCATTACCTCCTACACAACACAGTTCAGCCCCTAATACAAAGTGAAAATGGGGGTAAAATGGTCTGAAGTGAAGT
Organism: Caranx ignobilis; assembly: GCA_021432705.1. NCBI lineage: Eukaryota > Metazoa > Chordata > Actinopteri > Carangiformes > Carangidae > Caranx > Caranx ignobilis. The sequence goes on along the minus strand of MU269985.1, from coordinate 45,977,691 downwards.
GCTTTTGGTGGGTCTTGGCACTGATAAAGAGATGACACACAAAGCACTGACAGATAACAAGTAGGAGATGAGAAAGAGGGGAAGAAAAAAGAAGAAGTCAAAGGCAGCAGAGGATTTTGTTATAAACGGAGTGTGGTGACAGAAGTATGGAGAGAGCAGATGAAAACAAAGAGATTCAGGTCTTTGAAAGAAGATGAGATGGAAAGATAGCAAACGTCTTTGTATTTGTGAGTGAAGGAGTCGAAGCTCCAGAGAGACAGAGAGAGAGAGAGGCAGCAGAGGGACCCAGGCTGTGAGCAGAGGAGGGAGGATGCTGAGTGACTGATGGATGATCTTCTGTAGTGTGGGACTGATAGATCCTCACTATTCTGCCACATGGGTATTTTATACTGAAAACATGTGGGGTTGACACTCCCAAAGTGTCCTGGCACATGTGCACACTTTGACCAAGACACATAATAAAACAAAACAAAACAAAACAAAACAAAAAGCCTGCACACACACACACACACACACACACACACACACTTTCAATGCTCAAAGTTGTGCACATTCAGGCTTCCTCTCACTCTGCTTCTCGCACTCTTTCTTGAAGACATATTCCGGCATGAATAAGTATGAGGAAACACTTATATAACCTCAGCACTGTGTCCTCCCTCGCCCCAGGATCCGTAGAGAGTAAAAGGGAGAAGCAGTGGAAGCACTGAGCATCAGTAGACAGTCAAGAGTGGAAGCAGTGAGATAGAGCAGCAGGCAAGATCTTAAAAGGAAGGTGTGGCTGTTCTAATGTTTTGACTAACAGTCGCAAATTCCCTTTAAATCCAGTCTGCTGGGTGTTCTGAGCCTGCGGCAGGTTGGAGAGGAGGAGCGCAGAAAAAAAAAAAAAAGGGAAAAGACCAAGGAAAAGGGGAAGGAAGCCAGCTACCTGCTATTTAAAGCCAGGAGAAGAAAATAAGGAGTTAGGACAGGTTTTGGGGAATGCTCAGAGGATTAAATCACAATATTGTTTTTTTTATTTACTGAGGCAGCAATATCTTTTCAGCTGCTGCATTTCATAACCATGCTCTCTGCCGTTTTAATAGTGTTATGTTTCTCTGGTGTGAAGGGAACACATTGATCCACAATGACAGAAGATGATCTGCTCTCTACCTTGACCTACTTTGGTGTAGTTGTTGCTGCTCTACAGCCTGGAGGACAACTGCTGCTTCAACTGATTCACAGTAAATCAATCAACATCAGCACTGATGATTAACTAATCATTTTAGTGATGTGATATAATGCCACTGATTGATTGACGAGAGATTTATCGTTCCTGGTCTTGTGTTGATTGGCTGGTTAGCTGGTTAGCTTAGCTTAGCATAAAGTCAGAGGACAATCAGATCAACAAGTTTGTTGTATCTCATTTGTTTAAATTGCACTGAGTTGTGAAGAAGTGAAGGGAAAAATCAGAAACTCTACAGTTCACCGACTCTTTTTCTTGGCTGGAAGCAGAACCTTCCAAATCCTGTCATCACCAAACAGTTGCCAGGCAACCAGTATCCCAAAACATCAAGCTGTACATTCAGACCTGTCACAGCACTTTTCACTTTAACCTCTCCCCCCGTTTCCCTCCCCATTCTTACATTTACGATGGCCTCTTTGGTCTGGGCCATGTCGGAAATGACACCGTCTGTGATGATGAGGAGCACGAAGTACTGAGAGCCGTCCTGCACTGCTGCTGCGTACCTACACACACACACACACACACACACACACACAGATACAGACATCAAATAAGAGTGCAGTTTCATCTCAGTTACAAAAACACACTGTGCACAGAATCCCAAGATATAATTGCTACATCTAGGACCCCATATATAATACAATCTGGACGGGACATGCTGCAGCTGCAGCATTGTGAGATGTCGCATCAAAAAATCTCCAGTTTCCTTCAAAAACCTAAAGAGGAAATCTCAGTTCTTGGGATTTTTGGCACAGCGACAAGTCTTACATCTAAACACTGATATAGAAAATAAATCCATGACAACACACGCCTTGACCTGCGCCCTCACAACATGAGAATTAAATACAAATGCTCTTTGCTGTGTGATTAACCAGGCCAAGCCATTGGGTGTAAGACAAAGCAGGTTTACGCTGTTTGATTCGCAGATTAACACCTTTTGTTGAAATCTCTTCCTACTTGACTTCACCTATTCAGATGCTAAACACTAATGATGGTTGTGTGTTCCCACTGCGCAGTATGAAAAGTGTGACTCCATTTTATCGCACTGACATTTTTAATTACAACAGAGCACCGGTGTAATCAGATGGAGAATTGTTTGGCTGTGGCTCAACAAATGAGACAGTGTGAGAAGCACCGGCAGTGGGAGGAGGTGGGGGGTCATGTCACACTTTGTGTACTTTGTGTGTGCTGCTAACTGCGACTGATATGTCAGTATACGTTAATGGCTAAAGGCCCATTTGTCATTTGTTCCATCAGCTATATCTGCCACTCTTTGGAGAGCTGTCAGCCGATCTAAATTCATATTCAAGCATGTCACATCCTGTTTATTGTGTCTGGCAGGAAAGATATTGTCAGAGCACCAGGTCAGAGAAGCAGTGGCACAAGAAACCAAAGCCTCACAACATGGCAGTAAAACCTCGATGACTTCAGTTTTATGGATCGGTGACGTTAACAGTGAATGTTAACACTTTCAAAATAAAAATGTGAGTGTTTTATTGTTTTTATCTTCTTGATTTTGGTATTTAATTGAAATAATCTTAACGACAGATCCATAAAAAGAAAGTTTCCACATAAGGAACGTGCACAGGAAAGAACTGAACTGTATGTTTAATGATGACAAATGGAAGCAGGAAGTGGATGAAGTAAACTGTACAGGTCAATAAAGCTTGCATTGTTCTCTCACCTGGCCACATGGTTCACCACAGGAGCAAAGTTAGTCGGCCCATAGAGCTGCACTGTCTTCAGACTTTGGTGGTACGCCTCTAAGATCCCTTCAATGCCGTTACAATATGGATTTTCCATGTTTCCATTCTAGAGAGGAGGACAAAACAGGACAGAGAGGAAAAATAAACACATTTCATGGTCTGTGTCAAAAACATTTATCAAACAAAGACGCAGTAAGATCTTAAACTGCACTGGTTTAATCTTTAATCTTTTAGTCAAGTCACAGTGACCAAATCCCATGTTTTATCATGAGCACATCAAATTAGAAGGAGAACCCAGTGGTGAGATTTTGGTATTCATGATAACATCGCCTTGAGAGAAGCAGATTAATCAGAGCTGAGACGGGGTGAGGTTGACTTCACCAGGGGGAATTCATGTGACACCCGTCCATCAGGGGGCAGCTTGGCTCCGAAGCCCAGAGCGGGGAACATCTTGTCACTGTCGTAGTCCTGAATGATCTCGCCGACCGCCTTCAGGGCCATGGCGTAGGCGTTGAGCTGGTACGGGTTCATGTAGTGTAGTGAAGTGGACTGAGAGGGGTTACCTGTTGATCGATCAATAGGTAAGAGGTACAAAGATTGACAGGGCATTAAAGAAGCTTTTCTTATTTGCAGCTGCTGATGAAAATGAACATGATTCCTGCTCAGATCCTCAGTGGTTTATAGCACAAAACCCAGATGTGATATTGTGAGTGTGAGTCATGCAGATGTTTGCACTGCACCAAGTGAGGCGACCTGTGCTCAGCATTCGATTATGTGTACCTGTTGTTATCTGACGCCCTGCTGTTTGCCTGCTCAGGCTGTCTTGTAATGCCACTGATCTTATCTGGACTCCAGCAAATTGTATCTCACCTTGACCAGCACTAAAGTCTCCAAACAGAATGGAGAAATTCACCCAATACAGCTGCCTCTACATCTGTCGAGCCTCCCGTTCTAGTACATTTACTATCGTTTCTGGTAGCTGGTAATGATTTACTGCTTATACATCATAGTCATTTTTTGAAAAGATGGATTTTCAAAGGAGTAAAAGAACAGGTTTATCATTTCTAAATATTGTAGGCTGGAATGACAAACTTAATCAGCCGTAACTACCTCATTAATTAAAACCGACAGTGGTGGTGTTGGTCGAAAAGGCTGAACAGGTGCATGGACACGCACATGTGGAAAAACTAGCACTAACCTGACGATAAACATTGTTCAGTAAATAATACAAGTTAACCACTGTGGGTCAGAATAAGGCTACAAAGCACCTACGCATCACCTTTAAACAAAATAAGAGTGAACCTGTCAGTAGAAAATGTGTCTTCTGTCTACAAGTAGAGAGAGAGAAAAACAGTAGACATATGACTGGAGCTCTCCTCTGGTGCCTGACCCTGCAGCATCCTCGTCCAAACAACTTGTCAGTCATTGCAGAGCCTTTATTACCTCCACTAAGGAGGTTATGTTTTCAGCCATGTTTGTCTGTTTGTTGCTTTATCTCTCAGCAGAATTATGCAAAAAAGCACTGCACTGGTTTTGCATTGAAGCTGAAGGAGGGATGGAGGAACAGGCCAGAGAGAAACCCAGTGACCTTTAGGGCAGATCCAGATTTTTTTTTTTTTTTTTTTTTTAAGTTTGTTTCTCTGAAGTCTGGTGCAGTTTGACATTAGCTTTGGCAGCGGTTTGCGCTCTCGTACTGTCTTTGCAGTTTAGAGTGTATTGACACAGCTTTTAGGAGGAAGCACTTTCCAGGAAAGGCTATTGTTTATAGGTGATGCTGTGTGTGTACCACCCTGTGTGCCTGCGTGTGTGTGTGTGTGTTGTGTGATTGATTTTAAAATCGGACATGCCACAGCCAAAGAGCACAACAATCTGTTCTTTCACCCACCCACACACACACACACATACACACATACACACTTTGCCGTTAGTATCACTCACCATTAGATGCTGTGAAATCGATGGCCACAGTGAAATTGATCTGAGTCCTAGAAGGGGGATGGAGAGAGGGACATGGAAAAACATCAATGACAGGGAACAACCACCCATAACAACATGCCAGGCCTCATTAAATTCCAGTACACACACACACACACACACACACACATGAGGTGATGATACTTAAAACATTAGCAACATCGCACGCTTAAAATGGCAATTATTTCTTATGATGATATACAAAGAAATCAATATTTAATATCATTGCCAGCTCTTGGCTTCAGGCTCTAATGTGCAGTTGCTGAGTTGTTACATCTAAAAAACATTTAAGCGACTGCACTTTAAACGTTGGTGCTGGTTTATCTGACTTTCACCTCCATGAGGAGGAGTAGCAGGAGGTGCTGAAAAGCCCGAGCTTGGTAACAAGCAATTAGTCTGATGGAGCACTTAAGAGCAAATCATAATCCAATTTTCCCTGCTGATGAAGCACTCCCCTCTTCTTGCTAATTTTGCTAATTTACGACAATGAGACGAGGCCTTCAGGGGCTGAACGACAGCCTCTCGTTATCTACGAGAGCCACCAGAGAGGAAGACTGGGAGAATGATAAATAAAATGAATGAGTTAAAGACTCGCATTAACCTTTCAGTTTGGGTGGGGATGGAGAATATGCCACAGTCTGACCCTGCTGACCTCAGCATTAATTAAACCTGGTTTTATTAATTCATGAATACTCTGGCATGTATTACCATCTCTGCATGAGCGGGCAGATTGGGATTGTGTACATGTACCACACAGGGTAATGGTGGACGTTGTTTTTCTGTTGTTCTGTTTCTTTTTGTCCTTGTTGCCTTTTTGTTTTTGCTGAAATGTAGGAAGGTAGGAAATGTGTGTGTGTGTGTGTGTGTGGTTAAGCCTTTGAACTAAAAGTCACTGTTAGAAAAATCTCAGACATGTTTGTTTGACTCTTGACACCCTTTTGACCCTTTATCGAATGAGGCAGTCTCGTTATTTGATTTAGTTTCACTCTTGTCTTTCATTTTCCCTCCATCTTTCCTACAACTATAACAGCACTCTTACATTTCTCTGCAGGCAAAATCAACTTTTTCTGCAAAAATGTTCTCAGGCTGAACTAAATGCTCTTAGCTTTTCCCAATTTTAGCTTTTCCCCCGTACGGCACCACTTCAGCCTTATTCAAATTCAAGGCTGGTAAAAGGTAATGTTCCAATTATTAACCTGATATAAGGGCAGTGAACTATAATCAGTGTGGAGAGATGGCCCCTATCATTATGTCTGAAGCATATCTTGTCCTCGCTCCTGAACCGTCCCGGTGCTGCAGACTGTGAGAGGGAGAAAAATCAACAGTCTGACTACTTTTCATTTTACCTCAGAGTGAAATGCTTTTGAGCTATTTGAACAGCCAAATTATTATTGTCCGCTCATGATTCCCGTGGTTGTCAAATTAGACATAAAAGCTGCCAGAGTTCACTCTTCATCATGATGAAAGCTGTAATACTAAACATTATAGAGAAGTGCTTTAACAGCTACATGCATAGAAAAGATTTTTATGTGTCATGCAGCCAACAGCACTTTTTTAAACTGTGATCCATCCTTTACATTTGCAAGGACCAGCTCTCAGATACATCAGCGCAATGTTGCTGCTAAACCTTAAAGTTATTGTATTATAGATCAGCCAGAGCCAGAAACTTTCAATGAAACCTGTCACAGTTGTCAGCCCTGCTACAGCCCAGAACCCCCCCCCCCCCGACAGCCAACCCGCTGTGATGGGACAGGACACATCAAAGTACCACCCAGCTTTGGCTGAAAGGCACACTTCACCTGAGAAGTACTTGATATTCACACGTCAACCTCCCTCGCTAAAACTGAACTGAGGTCCGAGGGCTGGATCTCTCTTTGAAGACGGCTTCGTTTCAGCCTGCTCACTTCAAATACAGTTGGAGTTTTTAATGCTACAGGCCGCTGCCACTCAACCTATAAATGAGTTTAACAAAGTTGGTTCATGGTGCCATTACATTCAACATAACGAGACAGACACATGTTTTTTAATACTTGTTGAGTTACTAATATATTGTTTTTTTATAATTATCAAGTAATTAACTATGAAGAGGACAGTTGTGCATTTGTCATTAATGCTTTTAAAGCTTTTTAATTAAGCAGATTTGTGCTTTTAAAGCTGCAGTATTTTTGTTGTTGCTAAAATTGCTAGATGTAGTTGAAAGGGTTAGCGTGTACATGCAGTAACAAACAGATTGATGGCTAACGTTTTAGTGTTTTTCAGCCTGTTGTTTTGGTTCCATGTCTCTGAACTCTTTCAGTGTTATTGACAGATGCAGCAGGATAAACAACACACTGTAACAATAAAACCATCACTACAGTTTTTCAAGTATTCCTGCCTTTTTGCCCCTCTTATTTAACCAGGCATTTAGAATCTGCCCTTCACTGATCTGCCCCCCCATCATGTTATGTTTAACCACAACAGGATTGCGTCACATAAGGAATTCAATAGGCTGCTGATGGTTTCCTTTAAGTATGCAGACCGTCGTTTCCACTCACCCTCCTTTGATGTAATCTAAGAACGTGAACTCTGACTCCACTGAGAACGAGAGCAGGGTCACCTGAAATTACAGACAAGGAGAGATTTGATTAAACACAGTGGTCCTGTTGTTTTCCTCTTAAATCCACACAAAAACCTTCACATCTCGACTGGGTTCAGCCCTTGACGTGCGCTCTCTCGGTAAAAAGATGTGAGGCAGCTGCTTTCTGATGATTGATTCATTTACATGGCCAGAGGACAAATTTGAAGAGAGGATGAGACACATTTGTATGCATTACTTGCACATGCCCACACTGCTGGGTAAGTTGTGTGAAAATTTCTGTCTCAATTGGTTTTTGGTGTCACCCACTCTGATCTCTCAGATCTCATGTCCTTCAGCTTCTGCGGCGCCTTCATCCTTCATTTTGTCCCACTTACTGCTTCCAGTTTTCTTTACTAACAACATCAGTGCACGAAGCCTTTTAAACCCAAACAGAGTTTCCATCACTACCTACAGCGCCTTATAGTGTCACACAACACAACAGTGCATGCACAGGTAGTCCACGTGCACAACGAAGCTTCTTATTTTTTAAACCAAAATCTATGATTAATTGGTGTGTGATATGCAAATTAATGAGGGAATCTGTTTCTTTTCCTTTCACAACATAGTCCAGATTGGCGTTTTCATCCGAGGAGCCGAGACTCGCGTGATAATTAAAGAAGGAATCATTTATCTAAAGGGGAACTAGGTGTGGAGCAGAGAGGAGGCACAGTGCCAGTCCTGATTAGCTGCTGGAGCCGTACTCACTGTTCCAGAGTTGACATATTTCTTTTTCTTCATTTTCTTCTTGGTATTAATAACCTAAAACATAAACAACAAACACACACGTGATCTTGAATTAGAACAAAAATATTTGAGCCTATACACAGTATATTTTGTACCATATATACATATGCATGGTATTTTTAAGTAAAAGCATATTAAGGTCTTCACATTTTATTCAAACTGTGACACAACCGCTCAACCTTTAATCCCTCTGACGAATGTCTGCATTCATTATAGGAATCCCTGGAATTTCTTCCTTGCAGGAATTTGGCTGGTAACGATGTATTTCTACATGTGTTAAAAGAGAGTTCCCCGACTTATCTCCCAGCCTTTTCACACATGCACTCCTTGTGCTTTACTATGTAATTCCTTTCCAACCGGGAGCAGCAAATATAATGACAGAGAGTGTAGGTGGGTGTGATGAGAAGTACATGCCATCAAGCAAGAATGTATGTAGTATGTGGGTTGAACAATTGGTTTATGTGCAACTAATGGAAAAAATATCAGGGGCTGTAAGGTGTTTGTGCACGACGGAATAGATAGGTATCATGGGAGAGTGCAGCTCATGTATGAAAATATAATCTAACCCTTTATCCTTCAGTCGCACTCTTAAATGGAAGAAGACTGGAAATTAAAACATGAATCTCAGGCCATGAAAAAAATCGATGGGCGAGGGAGGCTTAAGGTGTGCGACTTACATTTACTGCAGCAGCATTGTATCGGCTCCAGAACAAGAGAGAAATGTCAATTCAGAGACCAAAGACGTCTCAGCTCATTACCTTGATTCTCTATGGCTGCTAGGCATGAAAGTGACAGGCCCTAATTTAACATGGAGGGATGGCAATTTGTCTGACACACTGAACAATCTGCTGATGCAAAAACTAAAGGGCCTTTCAGTCTCACTGGGAGGTAGAGAAGAATCAAGAGGAGCATATAATGGAGTTGACATCCAAACGACAGGTATTTGTCCTTCAGCTGAAAGCCACCAAACCACAGGGGCATGTACGCATCGACGTGTCCTCCTTTTATTGCTAATATTTTGACTTATAAAGGGATTCATTTTCAGCGGTGACCAACCAGAGCACCCGCTCATAGATTTATAAAATAGGTTCCTCTGCACAGAATAAGTGGTGTTTTCCATAAATGTAGGACACGTTTTCAAGCCTCGCCCTCAACCTCTGAATCGTGGGTGAGACATTTAAAAGAGTTGTGTTCATAATTTGCCTACAGAGCTGCATTGTGTGCTATTAAGAGACACGGTAAGCTATCCCATGAGAAGTATTGAGAAATTGCTATGATCATTCTAAATCCCTGGATTGTTCTGCTATTAATCCTGTTTCACGCTGCTGCTAATAGCTCTATTTCCATGTGTGTCAGCATCCAGGTGATTATAATAGCAAAATAAATCTTGGATTTTGAAAAGAGGAACATGGGCTGAAGAAAAATCTGAAAATGGGGAGACATGCACAGGCAGTCCAGTATACAGATGCCCAGAATAGGGAATGTATGGAGAAGATTATTTTGTAACCGTTGAACGCATGCATTCGTTTTTGACAGAAGAAGAAGAAGGTTTCCACACACATGAATTTACCAGAGTAATGGGAAACGGTGCAACAGTGATGTCAGAGATAGAAATGTCACTCGTGTCAGAAATGGGATCCAAGATATCTGACGTACAGGGAATCCAGATCTCAGGAGCCGTGAAAACGTGTTTGAACTGAGGAAACAGTGAAATTACTCACTTCGTATACATTGAACTGGCTCTGCCCTCGAGCTAGCTCTCGGTAGCTGGTCGTAAAATCCCCAATGAAGTCATGGCTGCGAGAAGGAATAAAGGTGGAGAAACACCAGTGAGGCTATGAAAGATCAGGCGTAAATAACAGGACAAGATGGAGCTTCATGCGAGTAAATTCTTATTTTGGATAAAATGCTCATAAAAAAGTTTGTCCCTCCACTTGAATGGCATTATCAACAGCTGAGCCACATTTTGGTAGTCTCGCTCACCTGCCATCCCGGTCCCAGTCATACACCTCCACCTTGATTGTTCTGGAAAGAAAAGAAACACCAAGCACACAGCCAGTTAGGATCTGGGTCTTATTGTTAGATCCTCATAAACTGTCTAACTAAAGTATAGTCAGACCTTCAAGTTAGTCAGTAGTTCGATGTCGTGTATAATGCAAAAGACAAGGACTGACAGTTCAATAAGAAAAAGTACAAGAAATGCAATAGCAGATATGAATAAAGAAGAAACTATTGTAACAAGTATATGTACAATATATAGAGAGATGTGCAGCATTTACAGGGATTACATTTTGAGTCTGCTGGTCACAAGAAACATCTGCAGATATGAACCGTGGCTCATACAAACAGATCTCAGAGGACACATGAACCAGAGTTGTTGATTTTAATAAAGCTGAAAGACGAGTTCAGATGCTCACAGTCCACAGAGAGACAAATAAACTGTCTGTAAAAGCAGATGATAGTTCTAGGGCAACTCTCCCTAGAAGTGAATAAGTAGTTAAGATGAGACCAAAAGCACAACACAGACTGATCAGCAATGTAACAGAGACCTTCAGAATAACAGCTCGAGGCTCAAAGGGATCACTGGAGCTGGTTATCTCTGTTCATGAGTTTACTAGGTACAAACCAGCAAAAGGAAGCTGCTGTGCCCCTGGAGCTCACCAAAGAGCAGCTTGACACTCCACTAGGCTGCTGGGAAAGTGTTCTTTGAATTGCTGAAGCTCAAGTTTAATTGTGTGGGAAGAACTTGCAGCAGTATGGACGGTGCCAAAGGGCACTCTATAACAACATGGACACATCCCAGTGGTGGAGAGAGACTCATGGCCAGGGGTTTTCCTGCCTTTAGGCCTGGACAGCTCAACATCATCGAGGGGAGGACGAATCCCCAAGTTTATCAAACCGTCTTACAGGGCACTTGTTAATAAGTACTTTAGTGATCTAACTGTTGAAGTAGAAAAGGTTAAATCCTCTCAGGGCACCTTTTAAACACTCTACATCACAGATTCATTCACTATCTGCAAAAACAATGTAAGAAATGGGGGGGGGGAATGCAGTGTACCTCTCAACCACAACCTCATTAGACAAGGCTTTTGTAATTAACAAGGACTGGAGACAACAAACAACAGTGTCAGCTGCTTCCTGTCTGATCACATCAGCCCTACAAGTCTAATGGCCCTTTTCCAATAGCACTACTCAGCTCAGCTCGACTCATTGTTTTTGCTTTTCCACTAGGGATAGCAGCCTTCCTGGTAACGCCAGGAAGGGTACTCTCTTTTCTTTTTATGGTAACATTTCAGGTGAGGTTTCAAGTGAGCCTTTCTGATACTAAAACGTGACGTCAGCTGACCGCCGGCCACTGATTGGCCAGAGTTTCGTCACTGGATGAGTCCTGAGCGTGATGTCTGACTCGAGAATGAAACCCGCGCTTTTAAAAACCCACCAGCAACAGTGACCAGTGATCTGTGCTGCGACTGTTGTTATTCTTTCACTTGGGTTAAACGGCTGCAGTGCAGAAAACCACCGCGGTTCGTTGACGAGGTGCAGACGAGTGTTTGGTGGCTGATGAAAGGATCGATAAAAAGAGAGCTAGACGGAGCGACCCTAACAGCCATGCTATGACAACCCCGCCCACATCGAGGAGGTACATTGATGTACTCAATTGTAAAGGAAAATGACCTAAACCGAGTCAAGTCAAGCTGTAAATGTGGAATGGAAAAGGGCCACAGTGACTGATTCACCAGACTGATCTTAATCTAAATGCAGAAAACGTGAGACTTTTTTGAACAAGGCTGTGTTGTGAAAGAGAAGATGTCAACTTACATAAAGTACTCGCTCCAAAAACTGTAACTTGAAAACTGCAGCATATGTAAACTCCCAGCATTTAAAAGAAACGTCAAAAAAAAAGACACGCTGATGACATTTTACACAAATGCAGCAGAAACAATGTCCCTGCAGAGTGAGGAGGGAAAAAAAGAAAAAACTTTTCTGGCACTTTCATTCCTGAGTCACATTGATCTCACCCCCATGTCTCCCCTCTCTCTCCCCCACTTCGTCTTACACAAGTACTGACATCAGCCCAGATCCAAAGAAAATAAAAGCAAGCGGCACATCAGAGACTCTTTTCTGTCACTGTGGAATTGAAAGATGCCTGAAATAAGCCCAACTTCCTCGCTGCCACCTGGCCCCTGTCGTTCCTTGGTGACAGTTTGTTCTTTTGAGGTTATCTTCAAGGCTGTGAGCGAGAGAAAATGTGCCTGTCACCTAGGAGGTAGAGACATGATGCGTCTCATCCACCATGGCAAAATAAAGGGAATGGGTATAGAGTTAAGACGGATAGAAAGGGGAGATAGTAGAAGAAGAAACACAGAGGACAAGTCAGAGAAAAGACTCAGGGCGTATTCACACCAGGTTTGTTTAGCTCACTTGAAACAGACTTTTTCCTTGGTGCAGACCTTCTCGGTAGGTGTGAATACAAACCACCGGACTCTGCTGCAGACCAAACAAGTGAACCCAGACCACCTCTTCAGCTGGGACTCGGTTCACTTGTTTGGTCCACACCCAGAATCCGAAACGAACCCTGGTACAATTCATTTGTGCTGTGAGCAACACTCGTTAGCAACATGCCAGCCAAAATGAACCGTGGGTCAACATGGAGCACAGAAGAGACACGATATGAGCCCTCCGCATGACACCCGCACATCACACACAACACAATGCAGTCTCCGGGTGCTTAGAGGCCATAGCACACTGACTGGGTTATATATGGCCGGCTAGACAGTGACAGTGACAGTGACAGTGTCATAACACCCACAAGGGTATTCATCACATAGTTGAGCAGCTCAGCTTCATAGCCTACCTGATCTGTTCTCTGCTGATGAAACCTGCTGTTGTAATCGTATAGTAGGCATTGATGACGTCCTGCACCAAAGGGCAGCGAGAAACGCATGCACGACCTCCATTGTGCACTTTTTATGCAAGATCTCGCTGATAATTTTTATCCAATGATTGCGCAAATGTGGGACACACGTACTTTTGTTTACAAAGTTAGTCCACTTGTAAAAAAAAAAAAAAAAATGTAATGTCAATACGAACCGCACCAAGTAAAAAAAAATTTGGTCCACACCCAAACAAGTGAACTCTCGGACATTCCAGGTGACGTCTTTCCCCCTGGATCCACAGGAATGAAATGAAGTGCTTAATGTAAGTGGTGCAGTCTCACTGTACACCATGCTGCAAGAAATAACGGAGGTGGAAACTCTTGTCACATCGACTTTTCCCGTCATTTTATTCCGAATCTTTCGCGTCCTAACTTCCAGCTGCATCAAAGGACTCAGGTGCTCCGGTCCTCAAGTGGCCCCTCGAACCCTCAGAATAATATACACTCCAAAAGTAATCTGATCTCCGCAGATATCTTCGACTACTATTCAGAGGAATCTTTAATGAACATGACTCATCTTCAGTAATGGAGGCGCATATAATTTAGGGGGGGGAGAAGGAGACTGTGTTTGACGCTGAACAATCCTTCAGCTCCAATTACACAGATCTGGCTCTGATCTTTTGCCAGGGACCAAAATAGACCGTGTTTGAGTGGGGCTACCATTTTAATGAGGAAGAATTGATTCTTTTGATGTTTTTAATGAATTATAACCTTTCAAATATATATATATGTGTGTGTGTGTGTGTGTGTGTGTGTGTGTATATATATATATATATATATATATATATATATATATATATATACCTTGGGTGCCATAGTGTATATGGAAAGAATAGAAAGAAAGAAGGCAAGAATTTGAAATTTCCCAACTTGGAAGTAGCTTTGATTTTTCTGCTAGTTTCACATTCACTCTTCTCCGTGACTCACTCATTTGGAGCACGGCCTTTGACATATTGGATTTCTTTTTCTTTTTCCGTTTGTTGCACTCGCCTTCGCTGCCTGTTATCTGTTATTCTCGTCTCCTTCATTTCTCCTCTCCCCCTGTCGTCTCCTCTCCTATTAGTTTCCCTGTTTTGTTTGCCTTCCCCTTGCACTTTCCTCCTCTTCGCCAAAATGTAGTCGGCTGTCACCCGGGATTCAACTGGATCCTGTCACTTGAAGGACAGTCGGCCTAATGAAAGCGCCACCCTGACACCAGCCAACAAAGTTGGAGGGTGGTGGTTAACAACAGATCTGATAGCCCTTGGCAATGAATCAGATCTGGGACATATTGTTTTCTCTTTCCCTATGACAGATCTGTGTTGGAGAATTACAGAGGCTCTGTATATTTGCACCTTTTTTCACAGCTGCTGTTGTGAATTGGGCATCACTGCATGATCACTGTGCCATTCCATTCTGGGGAGCTGTCATGAAAACAGGAGATGTGAGCCAAGGATTTCAGTAAACAAGATAAATCTTTTGGGTTTTGTGACATTCAAAACTTTTAATTTTGAATACTGCTTCAAACATGTTCCTGTGTTTGTGAACGGCACTAATCACCCCACAGAAATGAATACTCAACACCACACTGGCCTTAGAAAAGGTCTGTGACTGGACAGGACAGGCTGTCGGCTCAAATGAGGTGCAACTGTCAACGAGAGATGTACAGTTGGCTCTACATGTCCCACAGGGACAGTCATTGTTGTAGGTTACAAGACAGTCAAGTGCGCTGTCTTCCAGACATTGTTAGCATATAAAAAAGAAAGAAAGAATAAAGACAAGTTTAAAAGTGATCTCACATTTAAAACCCATCAAAGTAAATGGCACAAGCCGGAGGAATAGAACAGCACCATTGTTCAGCTGCTGAGATAACAGCACTTATTTGTCTGATTCAAGAGACGAGAGTCATGCAATCGGTGGAAAGTATGCATCATCTCTTTTAGCCGGTGCGTTTCGTCTTCTTTTGTGACTTCAAGAGCCGTCTGTCGGGAGAGCAGCTGAGTACGCGGTTTAGAAATCTTTAGTGATCTTTGTTGAGCTAACTACAGATTCTTCTCCCTCTTTGCAGCATCAAACGAGCAAAACACATCCCAGCTCCAGCTTAAGAATCTAATTAGAGCAAAGTAAATGACCTGTAGCTCGTCCACTGACATGCTTGTGCAAGCTCGTACTCTCAGCACCTTCTCCAGCATGTGCACGACTTGAAATGTGTGTTGGTGCCAACACAGATAACGTGTAGTTGAAGCAACAAGCACCACCCCCTCCCATGTAGATACACCAGCAGTAAACATGTGGATGTTTCATGTACACGTCATCTTTACCTCATGTGACTCCAACCATCACCATTCAGGTGCATTTTAGAAGCTGAGAGCTTGCACTTGGAGACAAAGTCACAGCTGATACAGGGAGCTCCTTCTCATTATGAATCCATTTTATGCATATTTCAATTTGCAAATATAAACGTTGCATCCTAACAATAAAAACTAAATGCAACCGAGTGTAATGGAAAGAGACTGAGTGAATCGATCATGAAGCGCGCGTGACTTAAATATCTACTGAAGCTTCTGCTCGAGTGCAGAGACTGAAACAGACAAACACATCACATGTGCCGAGCAATGAGGAGACTAATACAGCCAAATCAACATATGAGACAAACACCCTGTATTCTCCTCATGTTTTCCACCGTTTGAGATTCATCTGATGCTGTAGTTGAACACTGAATCGCTGATTTTCTGGATATTTGGACAGACACCAAGTCAGGACAGCTGAGTCCAGTGAGTCCTGGGCCAAATCAAATGTTCAAACTTTCCCTGCTTCCCGTCTAAATCTATAGGAGTCACAACTGCTGCCTTACAGAGAGATCATACAGTCTGTAGGTTTAATGTAAATACTATATGAATCGATCAATATGTATGCTACATAAACCAACATCCAGAACATTAAGAGGTGTTCAGAAAACTACTTTGAGATGGGGCTCTGATATTTCAGTTCATCACCATGGAAACAAAGTCTTAAGTCAAGTCGCGCAGTGCATTTTCCCACTTTGATGCTCAGCACCCACAGACTTGATGTGATCATGGCGAGCATGTCACAAGACGTACAACAGGAGACTCTGAGGGCTCGGCCTGAAACGTCTGGAGGGCGGACATTTGGATTCAGACTCTTCTGGAAGACTAAAGGCAACAACAGTCTTCCAGGGAGGTCTTGGTCTAATGCTGCGTTCAGTCACTGAGTTCAAGTCAGTCAGCCAGAACCATCTCTTTCATGATCTTAACTAGGTCATGTTTTATCTCCGTGTGTATATTTGCAGTATTTCCTGTTTTAGTCTTGTTTCTTTTACTGTTTCATCTCCTCTTCCTGCCATTGTGTATTTCCAAACACTCTGGTTGTCTGTCCCACCCCTGACTGGTTTTACCCGTGTCTCATTTCCCACCTCATCCTTGTGTATTTAATCTCTGTGCTTCCCCAGTGCCACTTCATCTTCAAGTTCTCTGGCATCTTCTCTATAGTGCTAGTGTTGCTGGTTTCCTGCTCTTTGCTTGGCTGCACCTCTGACTGCTGTTTTCATGCTTTTTGATGGGAACGGCCTTGATTTTATTTTACATTTCTGTTTTGTTTCTTCTTAGTGAAAGGCTCCTGAGCCATACTATTGAGCCCTGTCAAGGCAGTTTTATGCACTTTCTCTGAACAACAAGGTGATCTTTAACTTGTAAAGATCCCACCCCCATTCTTTATTATACTTATTAGTGCGAGCTGATTTAGCATTTATTTTTATGGACATCACATTAGTATTTTTAAAATCACTGGAAGCTTTAATTTCCTTGATGGATGTAAACAATAATTGCACAGATCAGAAGAAGTGACAGTCTGAGGAGCTGCGTCCGAGGCATAAATGTGCTTGAAAAAATAATTTACTAGCGTGTCTCAAGAACTATATAATTAAAAAGACAGACAGACAGACCTTCCCACTCGCACCTCGCAGGAATATGGACACGAGAAACAAGCAAACACCAGACACACCAAGTTTACTCCTCCTCACCCACGCACCAGTATAGAACCCGTTTATAGCACGGTCCTGGTGATATTTCAAGTCTTGCAGCATTTTAGGCTGTTTCTGCTTGTGGCTTGTCACATTTCATTATACTCTCCTCCTTCTCTCGCTCTCTCCGTGCATTTTTGCATGGCACAGGCTCATTTCAGGAATGCCTTTGATGCCCTGCTCAGTCCCCTGTGTATTATTGGCACTGACAGGGAAGTGACCCCTTCTCGGGCTCATGTGTGATTGGCTGGGTCACAAGGTTTCACCTAATATTTCCCAAGTATCAAAACACTTCCTGAGGCAAGCCCATCAGTGGCTGTAGTCCCTGTCTGTCTGTCTGTCCGTCCGATGGAGAGACAGGAGTGTGGAGAGACAGAAAAAGATGCAGTCTGCCACGTGAAATATTTTCTCCTTCTCTAGAAAACTAATCTGTCTGTCACTCCGTTTTCATCTTCCCTCACAGCTCCTTCATGATTTAGCTTGTTTTCCCAGCACTGTCTTTTAAATTAGAGACAGTCAGATAAACTGGGCGAGAAATGAATTCCTATCCACTCTGACACAACGTGTCTACATTAATCATGGTCCTGCTGAGAGAGGAACCTGTTATTATTGTAGATACTTAGCCTGCACTCCCGTGTTGATAGAGCACAGAGATCAAGACAAACTGTTATGAACCAATCAAATCAGTCGTGAAAATCTCTTTATAATTATACATTTGCATGTTCAGTTATCATTTATCATATCATTTTAAAAAATATTGTTTTTGGTGTTTGGGTTATTCAATTAACTGATAATAATGAATAATGAAGTGGTTTCATTAGTCGGCTGAAAATGCTGATGTCTCTGGCTGAGGTTTTAATGTTCCCTGTTGTTTTGCACTGGACTGATACAGTAGATAAGCTAAACAAGCAGGTGTCAGAAATTTAGCATCTTTATGGAAGAAACAGAAATAAACCAGCATCATTGTTACTAATATGGCAGAGCTACATTTAGTTAATCCTGAGATCTTAAAGCCCCTACAAGGAACTTTTAAATGGATATGCAAAAGTCTCCTGTTTCTGCTGCTGATGTCTCCGTGTGAGGTCGGTCCGGTGGACGGTCCGTCCACAGAGTATCCTGTAGCTCCATAAGAAAATGCTGTTCACTAGTTACTGGCGTTGGATGGTTTCAGTAGTAAACTACCAGTATTTTGTGCAGGATGCACAGTCAAACACATACTTCAGTCGATTTCCTCCACTTTCTCTGGTGTATTTGCCTTTAGGTTGGCAAAATTGAGCCCACACCAACCTCCAAACTCTGTAGCTGCTGTGTGTTGCTCGTGCACAAGGCTGCAACTGCACCATTCGATCAGTTTAATCTAGGAATGACTCAATGTTGAAAAATGGCTGTTACAGTTTCACACAGACCAAGGTGACATATACAGAAAGTTTGCCTGGTTACCGTTGCTAAGTTATGAATGAAGACTCGTTACATCTAAACACTTACATTGATCAGGGGCTTTGTGTAAAGACACAAGTGTTGATAACAGAAACGCCACAAGTAGGTGAGAGCAGATTAGCAGCGGCTCATTGTGCTGCTCTAACAAAGATCAATACTGAGGGATGTCCTCAGCACACTGCTCCTTTTGAAATAATTTAACAGTAGGAAAAATTGGAGGCTTAACTTTGCAGCACGCTGAACTGCTATTGATTTCTGCTGGTTTCAATCATTGACGCTCAGGCTGTAGTAATGGCCGTCATCAGTACGCCGTTTGTGAGTCAGAGAAAGTCTAATTAGAGCTATGAAGGCGGTCGATAGATCGAGGGAACAGAAATCAGTGAAGATGGAGGATGTCAATGGGGCCAGCATTGATTATTCAGTGTGTGTGTGTGTGTGTGTGTGTGTGATGAGGTGGGGCCAGAGGGGATGTAAAGTCCAAAGGGGATCAGAAAGTGCAAACAGCAGGCGGAGGTTTGCTTCGTACCTGTCGTAGTCTCCGTTGCAGAGCGCTCGTACTGGGATGGTGAAAGGCTGCCACACTGGATTTAATGTGTTCTTCACCACCTCTGTTTTATGGCAGATAGTAAACCTAGAGGACATTAGACAAAAGAGGCAGGGAAAGAAAATTAATTATTATTTGTACGTCGTACAATCTGGGAAAGCGGGTAATAAAAATGCAGATGAAGGGGCGGAGCATGCAGCCATGGAGGCGACAGGAAAGACGACGTCAAATCCTACAGTGACTGCAGAGATGCTTAAACCAGGGGCTGTCCGCCCCCCCCCGGCTCTGTGTGCTGCCTGGCCTGTATCTCAGCTTTATTGTATTTTAGATCGGTTTAATATGTCACCGTGGTGTTTGAAATTTTATCCCTCGACCACAAGTGTGACAATGATATGCAAATGGATTTCTCTGATATCTCAAAGTGTTCTGCAGAGCGGAGCCACATAAATTCCTATCAAATACCCACCAAATATCCCCTTGAAAAGCAACAATGCGTATCCCTTTTTTTTTTTTCCCACCTAAAGCCTTGGATTACTTGTGCTCCACTAAATGCCTCAAGCCTTTTAAAACCCTGTGAGTCCTTTAGCCACACAGCCCCTCTAATTTGTACCCCACTCTGGCATCAAGAAGATACTTCTAGCACCTCTGTGGGGATCCATTTCCCATCCTGTTATGTATGAAAAAAAAAAAAAAAGGTACTGAGAAAAGCTGCAAGACGACTAACAAAGCACTTGCTAAAGCATCCCTGGCTAGATTGGGCTGCCGCTGACGCAACTGGAGAGCCCCTTGGGAGACTGAGCAGCACTCTGGGAAGGCGTGAGGAGATGGGAGAGTGGTATGCATCCCGATGTGAATTCCTTCAGAAATCGACAGTGGTTTTCTTGTTGTTGGAAAATGCAGATGCTGTTTTTTTTTCCCACTTGCTTTTATGCTTTTTACATTAATTGCCTGTCTTCTTGCCTATTTGCTCTCCGGGAGTCATTTATGTAACGTGTTACAATGGGAGCTGTGGTTGTCGCTTCCCTCTTAAATTGTGCATGCCTCGGTAACCACTGTAGCTGCTCTCTCACTATATATATATGTATATATACTTTTTCTTTTTATTATGGCTTCACTGTGGCTTTACTGGCACAAACATGCAGCAGCTGTGGTGCTTTTGATAGCAGTTATTCCACTTTACTTCTGTATCTCTGGATTGAATGTGTCCCACAAAGTCTGCTCCCTCAGACACCTGCTGCTTCTTTCAAAACACATGGAGAGAAAAAAAGAAAGAAAACTACATCAAGCACTCACGTCCCGTCCTCGTTGCTTCTGTAGAAAACCATGAAAGGATCCGACTTGCCAAAGAAATCCTTCTTGTCCAGCTTGTTGGCACAGAACTGCATTGTGGCGCTGTCCTGCAGGGATGTATGGAGATGTAGGAGAGGAATTAGAGATGGGGGTGGGGGGAGTGTAAAACAACTTATTCATATTATTTATGTGCCCTAATTCACTCGTGTTCCCCCCTACGTCTTTCTCTTTTATCTCCGCAGCTTACAGTGGGACAGCAGATGGAGGCAGCTGTCTGTACTTCACACAATATGATTATGAATACTGCATGCAGGAAATGCCTCCTTTCATTTCAAAAGCAGGGATACTGCAGGGTATGTTTGTGCCTGTGTGTGTGTGTGTGTGTGTTAAGCCTTCAATATATTTCTTGACATATTGTACCTTTGGCCAGAGGCTGTTTCTAGTGAGGCTGACATCACCAAAACTGAAAAGTTTTATTTCCCACACAGCGCCACAGACTCAACATACGGCTCAACTATACATTCTTAGACGTTTGACAACTTGGTCAACCTCAAACATGCAGTATATTCAACTGCACCTACTTGGAGCAAGGTAACATATTAACATCTTGTATGTTACATCACCATTAAGAAGAATATTAATGATTAAATTACAGAGCATTGCTGATGAACATGAAGAGGAGACCTGAAAGACAACCCCGTCAGTGTTGGGTGATTATTTCAGTCTCTTTTATGTCAGCATGTCACATCAAACCACCACCATGAGTCACCACCTGCGTAACTGCTGGAGACGAGTACAATTAGTTTCAACAGGGGTGTAAAAATAGTAGGACTCGATGTTCTGTCCGGTGCCTCCTCACACACACACATACACGAACAGATAGTGGACCTCAACACACTCTACACAAATGCATTCAAACCGCAATAAACTGCAGGTGTAAAAAGGAACCAGTGGCTTGCAGCGGTATTTCATGAGTCATACTTTTAAAAGTGTTATAATGTACTTTAGAAAAATGCAGTTTTACTAATCTGCATGAGGACGTGTCTGTGTGTTGTTTCACTCTGGGTTGTGTTGTGTGAATGTCACCTGGTCATGTGCTCTTGATGAACCACTGGCACTCAGCCCACAACACACTCTAGCTTTATCTAGTTGTCCATAAACACAGCCTAATTGTCCACCAGTAGAGTGTGTGTGCGCGTGCATGTTCGTGTTCAAGTATGCAGGCACTGAAATACCAAACCATAGGCCTACATCCACCCACCAGCAAGTCATGCTAACATTAGTTTCAGCTGCTTACCAAGTCTAATTCTAGCATGAGTAATGGTCATCAAACTAACGTCTTCTGAAACCTGTCACAGCATCTGGGAAGCATCAGATACCTCGAGTGCGTTTCAGCCTCAGAGGAACATCAAACGTGACGCACACTTTCTTCAGGCCTTGTGGGGTTTTTTTTTTTAAGATGTTTCGAGGGCTGCTTTGCTTCTTGAATTAGAATTAATAACATGACGATGCGCCTGATGCTGCTCTCAGTTTAGGACCATGTGAAGATCTTGTTTATGCCATTCAAGTCAAATAATGTTATGTTCTACACGGTTTTGCACGAGGAGTTATTAAGCAGAGAACGGCATGATCAATCCGTCATTCTGTGAACAACATGTTTCCAGTAAGTGCTTCTACATCAAGGCTGTCGGATGATTTCTTGAATCACAGAATTTCTGTTATTTATGATGTAAGAGTCCATGATATGCTTGATAAAAAAAAAAAAAAACAACAAAAAACGTATTCTTGTTTCAATACTGTGTTTAAAATTGAATTAGAATATAAATATGAAGTTGTAAACACTGCAGTCTTTCCTGTCAAAACACAGTGTGACTAAACACCTGACACTTCGGGCAGAGATTTGTTCATTTGGCCTTTAACTGTAAATACGAGACAGAAATCCAAGGTCTGGGTTCTTTATACACCGCTTTCAGTCTTTCCACCTCACAGCACTCTTTATTTTTTCCTATATGTCTTTTCTCTTTTCAGAAATTGCCTGTTACATGATTGTATGAAACCAGACTTTTACATTTCGTCATATAATTGCATTTGGGTCCCTTTAATCTAAATGAAGCAGTCGCAGCCACAAACAGCAGCTTCAGTCTTCATGTTTAATGATGAGAATTACATGGTGCCATTATCATTAGCTTGGCCACATTTAATCCTTTAACAAAAGTCTTTATGCACAGTGAACTATCTTTATAAGTATTTACCGTGTGTGTGTGTGTGTGTGTGTGTGTGTGTGTGTGTGTGTGTGAAGGTGACCTAAGGCTATTGTGGATATAAAAGATAAACTAACAAACATCATAAAACAAAAAAACATAATATCTACCTCAAATAAATCAAAGAGCAGCAGCAGATGCTGGAAGATTAATTATCACTGCAAACTCACCACCCACCCACCCCCCCTCCCTCGCTCTAACACATAAGCCTGATGGTGCATTTTCACTACCAGTTGTTTATCATGAACTGTAGAGCTTTTACTAAACCCGAAATATAAATCACTCGTGTGCTGTTGAGACTTGTACCACTTGTGTACTATCACCCCTCCCAGCTCCGGGCTCTCCATGTGTGGTGGTGGTGCAGGGAAGGGACCCGACTTATCTCTGGCATATGGGTTGTAGTTAATCTCTGGAACACAGTGGGTTCATTACAGTACATTCAGATGTTAAAACAGTAGATTTGCTGTTGTTGTCAGAGCCCAAGGCTTTACACTGGGCAGCCACAGCGCCCGCTAATGATAGCTTAATAGCTTTTTAATGTTGCAGCTTGCACCTCGTGTCTGTTTTTTGCGAGCGGAGTGGCAAATCAGCAGAAGAATGTGTGTGTGTGTGTGTGTGTGTGTGTGAGGTTGCAAGTGTGAAAGACGACGTGTTGGATTGAAAGCAGGACTGCTTGTGTGCACATATGCTGACACCCATTTTAATTCCTGTGTGCATCCTGCCACTGTGTTCTCTGTTCCTTTATCACACACAGCCATGCAGTGTGCAGCACACACCTCCCCTGACACACACATGAACGCATCCACTCCACTCCAGCTGCAACAGGAACTTTATCTACTCTGCCCCCATCCTGAGGCCGCACACACACACACACACACACACACACACTTGTCATTTGACACAAGCAGGCCTTTACTTCCCCACTCAGTCTCATTATCTTTAAAACAGTCCGTTAAGCCTGTTGGGGACAGTGGGCTCCCATGTTGTTTGCTGATTGTCAGAAGCAGCTAAACGCTCGTATCATCTGAGCTGGGGGAACAGAAATATTTGCTGTAGCACCCGATTTCATTTTAATCCCTGTCTCTTTCAGTTTTTGTCTGTTTTCTCTTTCAACAAGTGCCTGACTTCAACAAGTGCTGACTGTGGCACTGTACTCTGAGTGCGCATGAAAACTGTGCTCAGTCCTCCAGATTACACTCCACCAGATTGCAGCACTTCTAAAGTTTTTAAAAGTCGGAGGACATATTGCAGCTGATAAAAGTGATTAAAGAAGCAGCCACAGGCTCCCGTGCCTCACTCCCAAGGCTGAAGTGCAACAGTGCTGTAAGATCACAACCCTCATTCAGTCTAATTTTAAAGGCAGCCACTTTTTTCCGGCTGAAAATATCTAACCGTGGTGCCTCTTCCTGCATGCACACATGGCATGGGCATAAAATATGTGCAGATTACAATATGAAGCACACAAATCCTCACATGCATGATGTAATTAAATGCTTTTTCTGGGATATTTTAGGTGTGAAAAATTGAGTGCATGAGAAAATAAAGAGACAGGCTCAGTGGTTCCTGCTCAGAGGTTTGTCACTTAGCAGTGACAGTAAATGGAGTTGACACATTCTACAGCAGATACGCTCACTGACAACATTTACAGTAAGTCTGTTCAGTCCTCAGGGACTGCTGTACATTCATCTGCTGCAGCCTGGCAGTTCCTATATTTCTTGTGTGTATGAAGTAAAATGTCATGTTGCCTTAGTAACCACAGTGACCATGTCATGTTAACCCCTACCACATGTACTGTTGCTCTTCTTGGAAAATATTTCAGGTAGATCAGTTTAACCATCGGGGGGAGAGCGACAAAACGTATTGTTCGGTCTGCGTCGGACTGATTAAGTTGTTCACGGTAGCGGACAGACAGAAGCTGACCACACGGCCGCTCTGAGTCCGGGGGTGGAAGGATCCACCAGGAAACCTCTGCAGAGCTAATAGCCACATAAAAGCATTTAAGATGATGGAATGTGTTGGGGGATATTAAATATGCATCTGCTCCTGCCTCATTACGCTTCTGTGGCACGAACACACTCTGTTGCAAAGGTCTGTGATCAACAGCCATTTGCTAATGTGGAGAGAATCAGAGTATCAATATTTAAAGAGGGGGGCCAGGCTAGGTAGAGACACATTCACACCCTCAGGGGAGTAATGACAGAGTGTTTGTGACAGGAGAGGAGAGCTGTGTGTGTGTGTGTGTGTGTGTGTGTGTGTGTGTGTGTGTGTATGCATATTCATGTTCCTATAACTGCTCCTCATGGTGCCTGAAGCCCAGCACTTGTGAGACAAAATATCATTCCTCATGGTTAAGGTGTGAGTTGAGATTTGGTTAAAAGTCGTAACCTGTTTCAGTGTTGTGTCTGATTTAGTGTACGTCCATGGCCTGTTCGTTTTGAACCATCACTAATGCAGCTTCAGCTGTAGTTTTTTCCGTCGTTGGCCTGATGAACGAGGTCAGTGCCTTCAGGGAAAAAAACCTGTCACTCAGCAACTATAATTAAGGGCTCACCTGTTGAGGTGGTCGAGCGCTACAGGCACCTGGGAACAGTGATCGACGACAGTGTGAACTTTGACATCCACACGTCCACAATCTGCATAAATGTTCTGCAAGATTGTCTCTGCATAGACTGTGGATGAGACGCTATTCCACAAAGAGTCCATCTTGACTTTGTCTGATTTCTTTCTGTGTGTATCTTACAAAAATCGACTTTCTAACGTTGTTGGTTTCTGGCAAAAATAATTGGCATGCAGCAGCTTTCTTCAGCAGTTATCTCTAATGGACAGGTTTAGAAGAAGGCACTGCTGGACTTGGCCGGTTCTGACCACCCACTCATGGAGTAATTTGTTCTTCTGGGCGGAGGTTCAGGTCCCGCAGCAATAGGTCTAAATATTCCTTTGTCCCAAGTGCAATAAATGTGCTTCATCTGCACTAAAGTTTTAACTGCACATCTCAGCAGCCTTTTATTCTGGCTGCCACTCCAATGGTTTTGGAGCCACTGACGAACAGATGCGTCTGTTTTTTGTTTCGCTTTGGTCGACGTCCAGTGTCACTACATTAAAACCATTTACTTGTTTTAATGTGGTTGTAGCTGCTCGGCCCGTTCTGGACGTCAGGGAACATCCCCGTTGGCTGTTTGTGGCCGAACACACAGGGAGCATCATAGTCCAATATGACCAGATACAGTGAAATGAAAATCCTCCTGGGGGTTGTATCGGCTTGTTCATGTGGTGGAGCTTTATCTTGAAGTGGGAGGGAACACAGAGAGGCACTTTAGGCAAAAATCATGTTGCTCTGCTCCCACTCTTCATGTCCTGCTCCAAATATGTTGGAAATACAATTTATACATGTACCAGGCTTAGATTGCTTTGCTTTGCTGCAACCGGACTGGGATCTCTGCCCTGCAGGATTCAGTAATAAAGTAATGTCAGGAGCATGCGGTGCTGTCAATGAAAGGCTTTTATAATTGTTTTAATCGTATGCATCCACATAATCCAGGATCTAGTTTGTAGCAGCAGCACGTTCAGTTCCCACTGTGCAGGTTGAAATGTTTTCTTATTTCTTCATTTCTTACCTCAATTAGTTTGCACATCTTTTTAATATTGGCTTAATAACATTTGAATGAAAAACAAACAATTGAGCGCATACATTTATTTTTTTATGTTGAGTTAAATCAGTCTGTCACTGAGGCTGTTTTAGAGAGAAGACCCCTTCAAAAATGTGATAGTGTTTGCTGAGAGTCGAAGCCGCCCGCGCATTTCTGTGGCTTCGGGTGTGTTGATAATGTTTGTAAGTGGGAGTTAATCGAATTTATGGAACCCAATATTTTGACAGTGACAGGGTTTAAATAGCTGCAAAAACTTTTAATAACCACCACATGAAGTTGTGAAAATATTGCAGTATACTTAAATTGATGACTTTGCTGCATGCCTCATAAACTTGATCAAATGGGAGAACAATCTTTTCCTCATTTGAAGCTCTGTTCTTGAAGCGCTCGTGGTATTTTTGTCCATATGGTTTAAATTTATCAAAGTCAATCTGTCGTGCTAATTGAAAATGATCAGACCTGCTTCCTCCTTCCCTTCATTTGGCTGCTGAATCTGTTGTGTACTCTGGGAATTCAAATGGTATCATAAATACCTGCAACAGAGTCAGTGAGTGTGGCACATAGGGAGGGGTAGGGTCATACACAGTGGGACGTTTGTTGCAATATTCATATTCAGTTTGTCTCCAGGTTACATGCTTGGAGAGTTAATGTTACTTTGTGTTAGAGAGAGAGTGTGTAAGATGGATGAGATGATGCTGAAGAGTTATGCTGTATCTCTGCAGAACTGCTGGTTGGATGGTTGAATAGCTTCAGTATCGTTTTTGACGTCAGGTCAGGGGGCGCTGGGTCTGACCATTTCAGTGACTCTCTAGAACTGACAGTCCAACCTCCACCCTGACTTCACACCTCACTGGACAGCTGCAAGGAGGTGAAAGAGGAACCAGGGCTTCAGCTTCCGCTTCTCTCTCTTAAGCGATCAGGCTTGAATTCTTCTCATGTCAAGCCATGGAGTGCAACACCTTGAATCCTTCTCAGGAGTCCTTCACATAACGGCACCTCCTCACCATCACTCTCAGTGATGACTGGTTTTCTGCTCCACCTTCCTGTGTGGCCATTTGGAACAACTATAACCACTTTTTCATCATGGTTGGACAGCGTGCTGTTACCTGACCCCTCTTCGAAGACCTTCCTTCCTCAACTCTTCTTTTTTTATCCACATTTTCCAATATGCTAAGCTGTATGCACGTTTTCTGGCACGGTGCCGGATTTCCGGCTCGGCACCGTTTTGGCACGGGCCATTTTGTAGTCGAAAATAGTCATGTCTATTGATTTAGCTGCTCCTCCTTTTTTTCTTTACCGCCTCTCTCTACAGAGCTTACAGACTTACAATGTCTGTCTGTGGTCTTGTTCAATGTCCCGCCAATCTGATTGGTTAAACATCACATAGTAAGAAGTAATGAGCCTATAAAAAGTGCAGGCTGTACATGGCTGAGAGCATGAGAGGTCCGACCTCTATTAATGTTTTTTGTACTTGCCAGCTGCCCAAGTTATGGAACATAAAAATGAATGAACGTTCTCTATCACGTTCAACATCTACAAGCGTCAGCATTAGCTGATGCTATTATGACCAATCAACATGAAAACAGCATCTTAAAGCACGTGTGGTCAGCTGAAGTTTCCTGTGACTGTTGTTATGAACTTGATAATGTTCTGCCTTTGCAAAGCTACTCACGCTTTCTAATAAACTCAGTTTATTATCTTTACCTGCTCCTCCTTTGATCACTATCCAAATGTTGTTCAACTTCTGAAGTTACACCGACCAAAAGAGGGATCCCAACAACGAAAGACTTGTTTATATCACACTTTAGAGAAGAAGAAACTCCTTTGACTTTTTTTTTTACTCTCATCTCGCAGTTCCTTTGTTTGTTCCCATGAGACTTTGAGACATTTGTAATGGTTTAAATCCTGCTATAGAGGAGTGTAAAACACCCCCTGAAACTTTAAAAAGCACTAACCAGTGTTGTTTGATGCATCCCCCCTTTCAAAGTAAAGCACTGCAGTAAAAGAAAAATATAGAAACAAACTGCACATCACACACTTTCTGCCCCGGCTGCATCATAAAGAGGGTTTAAAGTGAATTAGGTAAAGTGTCTGAGGGAAGCAAACAGAGGTGGGGGTTGTTCGGTGCTGCAGAGTAGTTCTTCATCTTCATCACGAATGGAAACTGATGAATAATATCGGTTCATGAATGCTTAAAGTGTGTTAACCTCTTGACCAGGCCCACTGCTGTGGCCCTCATCACAAACTCATGTTGTGCAGAAAACCCAGACAACTTTATTTTAGATTCTGGTCCAGATCTCACCACTTACCCCAGACAGCGAATGTGTCAGGCTGAATTACAGGGAAATGTGTAAAATTATGCACAAGGAAACTTGGTTTTGAATATTTTACTCAAAATGAGGATCATATAGCGTCAGCAAAGTGTTAGAACAAAAGAAAACACTTTTTTTTGTCATCAAGTCTGAATATAAATGGTAAAAGTCTCACTTGACAGTATAATTAAAAGTTTAAAGAGCTTGTGGGTCACATGCATCTCTAATGCATCTGTCTCCATGATGGTGTTAGCAAGAAATCAAAATGTAAGCAGCGCTCACGGTGAAGGGGAAGATGTGTCTAGGAGTGATATGGCTGTCAGCATGTTTTACAGTAATGAAGCAAAGTGGTTGTCACTTTTAAGCTGAAGCTACAATAGGCTAATGCTCAGAGCTCGGATGCTAACTGAAGCCAGAAGCCACTAAAGATCATGATGCTCCTTTTCAGCCAGTCCTTGACCAGCACTGAATGGCACCTGTCAAAACAGCTGCTCCCATTATTTTCTATGGGTTGACACTGTATCCCTTCTCACCAATGCTCCATTTCCAGGCACACTGCCCAAACATTTATCCATCACTATGTGTTGCACTTCAGACCTACAGTGATATATATATACGCAACTTGTAGCTCTGTTTTTGCTCCCCACCAACTCTCAAGAGAAACATCTAGTGGAGCTATGTGGTGGTGAATTTTACAACAGCACTCCAAATCTGTAGGGGGAGCGAGAAGAAAGGAAAAAAGTGACTACTTGCATAGTTCCCCCTTTAAACTTCTAGTAGCAAACTTTTTCTGTCTGTCGTTTGGTTTAGAGTTGGTGCTGTACAGTGGGACAGCACACTGTTTTAGTGCCGTGAGAAAGAGAGTAAACCAAAGCAGACAACACTGAGCTGAAAAACTTCACATCTGTAGAGCTGAGGCTGAACCTGAATTCATGGTTTTGTCACATGTGATCCATAACTGATAGAAGTGTATTGATTATAGCCACTGTAGCTGATAACAACACCAGTCTGCAGTATGTCCTCTAGGATTTCTTTAAAGATGTGGCGGCAGGACCCTGAACCCACCACCACCACCTGCACACACACACACACGCCTGCGCCCACACACCAGAGCAATGAGAAAACGCCTCAATGAACATCGGATAATTTAAACCCTGAGTCTGTGTCTCCATTAATTCAGGCTCTCACACTCACTAACCTACAGCAGACACTGTTTAAGTCAGTCAGGGTTCAGGGCCTGAGACGCAGAAGGGAACTGGGCCCTTGTGTCCCAGTTGTGTCACATGAAGTGTGTGAGTGTCACACCATCACGTCAGTTTATGTCCTGGTCCTGGTCCTGGTCCTGTCCCATTCCTATCACAGCATCTGGACCCTTTGACCCTTCTTCATATTTTTGGTGACATCAAATGAAACAATAGCGTTTTGCAGCTGGAGTCAGGCTTTCCACGTTAATGAGGGTGTTAGTATGAGAAAAAAGACAGGTTGTGAAGAAGTGTGGGAAAGAGGAAGTGTGTGTTTGTGTGTGTGTATACACTGTGCATATAATTGTTTGTCAATCTGTATGCGTATGTGTGTGTGTCCCACAGCCGTCAGGGACAAGGTCAGACAGGGCTGTGTTTTAATTAACTGCCGTTCGGTCTCACACCATCATCACCGGAGCTGGTTTTTTTTTCTTTTTTTATGACTCAGAGCTGGTGCACACCGAGCATGAAATAATCCTCTATTGATTCACTTCACTGTCTTTGTATCTGCCTCTATCTGTCTGACTAGTTCTCTCTCTCTTCTACTCACACTCACATCATTGCTCATTTGCTCTTTCATTTCCATTGTGCCATTTTTTTCTTTCTCATTTACTCCATCTCTCTCTTTCTCCCTCTGCCATTTGCTCTTTCGCACTCTCTTGCTTTTCAATATCCTGTTCTAATCTGCTCGCCGGGAGTCCAGTGAAGCATCCAACAGTTAACGCCACAGCGCTGGTTGAGGGGACCATCAGCACTCACCCCATGATGTTGCTGGGCCATTTCATTACACCGTGAGCCACTCCACAGAGTGAGAGCAGCTGCCTTCTCTGTTATGTGGTGAAATGGAGAGATTTTTGGATCCATTTCAATTATCCATTCCTTTCCAAATATATTTTTCAGATTCATGCACACCCCTTATAGATGGATGGATGGAGAGGTATCTTTGTTTGTACCTGGACTAAATGAAGTCAACATGAAGTTCCCTTGCTCGCCTCCTCCTCCTCCTCCTCCTCCTCCTCATTGGTCCTTCTACCTCCCATCCTGCCTCCAGTCCACTTCATGTGAGAGTTCTGTTTAACCAGGCTTTGCTGACAGCTGTTGTCCTGCTAATATATGTTTGGCAGAGAAGATTATTATGGTTTACTTACCCGACAGTTGCTCAGCTCTTCTGCAGACAGGATGATGGTGCCGCATTTCTTCCCTGGGATCCCCCTATGGAGGAAAGAGAGAGGAGAGGAAAAGCTCACAGAACTGAAATCAAAGCAAAAACACAAAAAACACATCTTCGTTCGTTTGATCAATCAATCCTCAGTATCAATCAGTGAGAACTAAGGCATATTCATTACTAAGTGAATTAGTCCAGAAGAAGTCCTTTTGATGTAGTTAATCCTCGACAGTTTTGGTATTTGCAGAAACACTCAACAAATTGTTTTCATTTTACATGTAGTTAAATTGTACTGTGTGCAGTTCAACCCAATGACCTCAGTCACAGCAGCAGATGAACAGTTTTTAAATGACTCATTCTGTGAAACATTTAAAGAAGCAACCAATCCAACTTCTTACTTGACCTCTCATTTTTTAGTGATCGTGCATCTTCTGTGAATCCAATGAACCTTGAGTCCTTGAGGGGTCAAGAAAACAAAGACACTGTGTGCTTCATCTGTCTTACAGTGTTGTTGTCTCATGCAGACTCATGTGAGCTCAGTGCTGGTTATAAAAAAAAAACTAACCGACGATGCACAGCTATGTTAAAATGTGACCTAGATGTTACTGATGATCAATCTCAGTAATGCAATGTAAATGGCCAGACATGAAAATATAATTATTCCCTGCATTCATAATCAATTTTGCCTAATTTGCATTAAGAATTACAGTGAGAGCTTTCTACTCATATGCAGAAGAGCTCATGACCTTTTTCTGTTCTTCATTTAGACTAAACGCTGTTATATTGATTGGAGTAAAATATAAAACACATTTGTTTTTACGTCTTTATGTCTCTGTCTTCAGCCTGAATGTGCTTGTGCTTTTTTTGAAACGCTGGCAGCCGATCAAATGAGTCTAAATCTCTTCAGCCCTTTTGTCTGCTCAAGGTGACAGGTGGAATTGAAATAAAATGCTCAGGAAATGGAATTCATATATTAGGACATGAGGAGTTATGAGTGGAAAATAAAAGCTATGAGGAAAAAAACATTATGTCAATGACAGCCATTTTGATATGATCCACAATGACTAATATCTTTGTTTTGCTGATGACACTCTAATCCATCTTGATGTAAAAGCCAAATAACGACACACTAACAGGACCCAATAGAGTAACTGCTTCCAGGAAACACAGTTTACTCATGAATTAAAGAAAGTCAGTCCATGATCCTCGAGGCTCAGTCACATCAGAAAGCTGACGTTGGTGAGCGAACCACCAGCGAAGCACATGAGTCATGTAAAACAGCTTCCTTTACCTTCTCTGTACATTCTCTAAAGTGGTGTTGTTTTACTTTTTGTTCCCATGATTTCATTTAATAAACAGAGAGGGAGAGAGAACTCTTTAAGTTCTTGAAGTGACAACTGCAAACTGTCAAACTAGCTAATTAGCTCTTTCTAATAATTTCACAAAGCACGTTTTTGTACTATCGTCTCCTCGTCTCAAAACTGTCAGAAAACCAAGGCTCCTCTCTGGAGCAATTTATACTTGGACAGAGGAGGATGATTTAATTAAAGTGAATGATGCAACACAGAGAATAAAGTAAAGCTACCATTTCCTTCTGGTATTGAAGTTGGCATTGAAGCAATTAAACTGTGCTTCCACCAGCTCTTTGCTCATTTCAGACTCAGGATCACTGTGTGATATGTGTCAGACTTGGAGACTCAAGTCATCAACACCTTCATATCCTTTTTATCGTTATTGTTGCTGTCTGTGTTTTGGTATTATTCACACATTTTCATTCAGTCTACAAATTGCTCGTAATGATGCAGCATTGTCAAGAATATAGAATTGATTGATAGTTTCTTGTTTTTATTGCCTTTGCTTGTATTTAGTGGACTAGTCTACTCATGTCACACTGTCAAGTAGTTATTTAATACTTCCAGCTTTTGTACTTTACTCTTGTGTTTGTCTGAGGCTGTATCCTTTGGACGTCTGAGGCTTTCATTTTGTTGTCGCTGTTTTCTGTATGGTTGTTTTTGGTCAATATTGGAAAGTTTGAACAAGTTGTGTTGTTTAAATTGTTTGAGTCGACTTAGCAAAGAAAAAGAACCCCCCTCTCTTGTCAGTATCAAACCTGTGCAGAAAATATAGTGTATTTTGCTCAGTATTAATATTATCATCATGACAGTTTTAACAAAACCTTCCTCTAGTGTGAAAATGTAGCACTTTCTATTCACCCACTTGTGTAATATCAGTGTATCTCCGATCATTAACTGTCTCACCTGAGGGCTGTGAAGTTTACT
Organism: Caranx ignobilis; assembly: GCA_021432705.1. Classification (NCBI taxonomy): domain Eukaryota; kingdom Metazoa; phylum Chordata; class Actinopteri; order Carangiformes; family Carangidae; genus Caranx; species Caranx ignobilis. Next base: position 45,944,298 of record MU269985.1, on the reverse strand, counting down.
GATGCTGTGGTTGCCAATATTAGTTTTCCAGTGCAGTACTCTCATCCTCCCTGATCATTTCTGCCATGCATGAGATTTCTTTTTACTCCATGTCCAAGAGCAGAGTTTCATAAATGGGTAGTCAGAGACACACAAAATATATTTTTTTGGATGTGCATTGTCTAAGTTGGCACATCATAAAACCTGGAGGAAAGCAGCATCGATTATACATGTACGGTTTGTCCAGTCCAGTGCAACTACTGGTTTTATTGAGGCGCCTCTAAACACAACTGCATCAGAATGGGATACATCCCATTAACTTTATTCCAAAAAAAACAAATCGATCCCAACACGTTCCCCTTGGTGTCTTTGCAGAATATGATAATAAACCTACATTCTTGGGTTGTGTAATTTGCAAGTAGATGTAGGCAGCAGCGATTTTTTTTCTTCCAAAACATCTTTGCCAAAGCAAAGCAGCAGTACAAACAAAAGCATATCTCATAGGAGACACTGTTAGAGAAGGAGACCCAAGAGATTTAAGACAAAGCCCAGTAGATGATGCCAAACACTCTCTGTGTCCAAGAGTCTGATGCGAGTGACAGTTCAATTACAAAGCTGTGTGAAGAACTTCTGCTCACATTTACATTGTACACACGGCAATTTTCCAACAGTTTCCACAAAAGTTTGACGGCTTGACATTTTGGACTCAGCTTTTTGCACACACAACATGCGAAGGTCAAAAGACTGGATGAAATGCTCTCCCGCTGTGTGTGTAAGTGCTTTCTGCTCTTTGTGCAGAGGGTGCATGTGTTTTAAGAAGCAGATGAAGACCTTTGATCCACACACTGAAAGACTCCCATCGATCCTCAGGTGGAGAAGCCGTCCTGATCACAGTGCAGGAAACATGAGTGTTTTCTTTTTTATTACCTAAAATCACACACTCAAAAGGCACTGTCTCAAAGATACAGGTTACAAAAAAGACAAATGGCTCCATGTCTACAGCTGTTCTCCCTTTGCTTCCTGCAACTGATCAATTCCCTCTCAGATCTTCCCAGAAATAGCCACAGAAAATCTAAAATCAACATCCAAGAGTTTGGGGTTACACAAATGACTCCTTGCTTGTGCTGTAGGGTAACTGCAGAATGAAGCAGCTAAAGCCACAGTAAATAGAGATCTTCAGGCTTTCATCCATTAACCAGTGTTTTCATCTTATTCGTTCCCAGAAAAGAAAAACAACACTTGACTATTTTACACAAGTTCTGTGTGAGGAACATGTTTTATATTGTACAGTTGATCATCAAAATGTTTCATCATTTTCTGTCTATTGACTCATCGTTTCAGCTGCATGTGGATAAAATCTGATTTAATTTCAGAGCTGTGCACAGAGATTTGATCAGCCCCTCCCTGCCCTGTTCTCTCTCTCTCTCTCTCTCTGTCTCTCTCCATCTCCCTCCCTCTCTTACAACACACCCGTCCGTCATAGTCAAGCTCAACCTCTGGGCTGAAGAATGAAGCTGTGTCTCTCCACTAGCTGTCTGCTAGACGTCACTTTGGCTAATTCAAGTCACAGTGTGTAATCTCAGGGCCGTGTTGTGTTGGTGTCAGTCATTCTTATATACGGTCTATGGTCTTTGGTTGGAGCAGCCACTGGGTGTCCAGCGACTGTCAGAAAATCCATATAGTTTTTCCCCAGCCCTCCCTGTGTGCCTGGTGTGCATGACAACGTGCTGCATGGGTCTGCTGGGTCTGGGCTCAGTGGCAAAGCACAGTGTGTTTTTTGTCTGACACAACATAAAACAGTCCAGCTGCATATTGTTCAGTAATTTATTTGTACTTGCTAATTAAAATATTTGCAGTGGAGCAGCTTACATATGGTGTTCGCCTGCCTGAGAGCATCCAAAGTTGTAAACAACCACACTAATATCAGTAGTACTTCACCCCATGGGTAACTCAGAGAGGAAAACATATCAGCTGGTTTTAAAGTGCAGTCTTAAAGGGATGACACATATGTATTGATGATGAAGTTGGTGCTGCCTTGTTTTAATGAATGTTGGGTCCTGTAATCGATCTTATATTTTCTAACAACATAACAATTTTATATACATCAGTGCAGCTGTACACATGTGACTTCCTGCGTTTAAGTCTTCTTCATAAGTCTTCTGTTATATCGAGATAATGGAAAAAAAAACGAATGCATTATCACGTGAAAACACACTTCGTTGTATCAAGATAACAAAAGAAGTAGTTATCACGAGAAAACGACAATAAAATAAAACAAAAAAGAACGTGGTAGGAAAAGGGCGGTGACCAAGTGAAGAAGAAGAAGATACGAAAGGCAGCAGAAAGGTAAAGTGACCATAGATGGTCACAAAGCACGAAGGAATGTTTTGCCAAATGTAAAAACAGCAGCAGAAGAAGAAGAAAAGAAGAGTAGAAGGAGTATTTACTGAAAAAAAATAAGACTAAATGACTAAATGTAAACTAACACTAACACAAAGATATGAAATCAGAGCAGCGTCCCTTCATCTGTCATGGAGTCCATTAGTTTTTGCTCAAGAAGCCCATTAAAACTTAACGTCAATCTCAATCCAAGCAGGACAGAACTACTGATTCATGAAGGAGTGAATGTATAAAATGAGCTTTGTTGCTCCTCTGATGAAGCAGTCCCTCATCCTGGGACAAATATTAACAGGAAGGTACTCTTTGAGAGTGGAAAGAGGGGCGGCCATTTTGAGAGCACTGAAGGGCTTGGGAGTACAGGTTCAGAGAAGAGTGAAGGGTCGAGAGGTGAATTGCAGGACTGTAGAGCTGAAGAAGTGGCCACTTTGACGACGGGGGGAACGCCTGAACGCAACTTCTCTGCGAAGTATGAGACAGCGCCGCCTACGGCCGAGGGCACGGCTTCCCAGGCCGAGGGACACGCAGTTAAAACGCCAACGGCAGTGCCCTCCACCAGGAGGACAGGGAGCTGGGGGGTTTGATGTGAGGGTTGCCCGTATGACTGGCTGACGGCTCGGGACAATCTGTCTGAGGTGTGGATTGTTGCAGGGGGAGGTCCACGCTGGCAGGTGTGATGACGCCCTGCACAGCTGAGACCAGGCTCCCAGCAACGTTACCGAAGATGGACATGTTGTGGCAGCACTGGTTGGTTCTTGGACGTGAAGACGGTTGAATGTCTCTGCTCTGGTTCTAAACTCTGCTGCTGTGAGTCAACAGAGAAGATCTCTGCTTCCATCTGATTAAACACACTGTGTGTTAATTTGTAGGATTAAACGCACGTTGTGTGTTTTTCTCTCTGATTAAACTCACTGTGTGTGTCACGGGCGTCAGAGGATCGCTGCAGAAAAACTACATAAAACGCTGCGTCACATAGATCGAGACCAAAGCAAACATGTGACATCACACACATCCATCAGACATGAGCTGTAAGAAAACAGCCAAATTCTGATGGCACTATAGCGTAGAGAACAATGGATGGGGGGTGGGGGGTGGGGGAGGTCTCACAAGATATTCTCCCCCTCATAATAGTGAAAATCTGAAATGTTAATCTGACAAATGTGTCAGGCTGCCAGAAAGTTTTTGTTCTTTGAAATGCACCTGGGTAAATTAGAGAGCTTTTCTTTCAGTAAGTTAAGGACGCCTGAAAAGAACGAACTTCTTTTTTGTCTGTTTTTTTTTTATTTTTTTTTTTATTAGAAACACTGAAGAGTCAGAGCGGTGGTGCATGCATAATGTGCATAATGTAACCCACCCATTAACACAAAGCTTCAAAGACCCACAGGGCACACACAGGAGTGTTTTTGAACCTCCGATATTAAACAAAAGAGCACTGTATATTGTGCACACACACACACACACACACACCACCCCCATACAATGACAGAGACATACGATTGCCTACAGGACGATGTATACCCTGAAATTACTTAGAGACAAACTCTCTCACACACACACACACACATACATAGAAACTATTTTTATTCACAGTGGTGAGAATCTGTAATTACAGAAATCTTCAGGGAGTGAAAGACTAAAGCAAACTAACAAACCTGCTGTGAATAAGGAACGGCGAAATGAATTTAGCCCGGGGCTCCATGAGAAGTACAATACAAGGAGGACAGAGTGAAATTACTGACTCTGTTTGAAAACCAGGCCACTCTCTCATTTTCTTTTTCTTTCTATTTTACATTTTGGCACTTGGTCATTGTACCACTGTGTCAGTGTGTCAGCACCTCAGAGTCTGTTACCTTCATCCTTTCACCACTCTGAGGTTTGACAGAGCTCATATTTCCAACACAAGAACCAGCCTGTTTGTTCTTGTAGTGAAATACATTTGTATTTGTAATGATAATTATAAGTTAATACCCACGCTAGCAGCTCTATGAGCTTGTGCTATGACCTATGGTGCTTTGAGCCTAATGTAAATACCCATATGCTGAGCTAGGGGGGGCATATATTAAAACCTCCCAATGTGGAGCCGTAAGTGCACCATAGGTTCATACACATGCATTTGTATGAGCTGCCACATGCATCATAGGGGTTTTCAATTATTTCAGCTCTTAACATGCCCACCGAGAGCACTGCACCTCTCCATCCCATGACCAGGGACCTTTATAAAGGAAGGAGTAAAAAGCCTCTCAGGGCAGATTGACACGTCCTGTCAGAAAGAGCTGTTAGCGCCACAGCCTGTGATATAAAATGTCATCTTGATGTTGAACGTTGTTTACTGCTCAGCTAATAACAAATCTGAGACAAGAAAAAGAAAAGTCAGACCCATGAAAGTAAAGCATAATGGACTTGAAACCAAATGTCCCACTTGTAGTCACACTATGTTATGAATTCTTAAACTGTATATGTAACAATATCAGTTCCTAAGTGGAAGCACGAAAAGAGTCAAGCTCGATGCATAAAAGCCTGTGTCCAGTGCCAAGAGCCACTGTACGTGTGCACATGATCACACTGGTGGAGAGTGACACTGCACTGGAGGCCTTCCAGAAGAGCACTCCACCAAAGGAGTCTACAGTAAAGAATAGCTTCCCATTGATTTGCTCTTAGCAACAGCTTGACTTGGAGCCGGGCAAATTCACCAGTGATAAACACAGAAAGATGAGAGGTTTGAGCTGAGGGAGAAGGACAAGAAGGTTACAGAAAGAATAAAGCCTTTAAAGGACAGAAAGACACATACGGTTTGAATTTCGCCCTCGCTGCAAATGTTCATTTGAATCTCTGTGTTTTTTGGGTTTTTTTGTCATCTGAAAAAACTTCACTGCTGCGTTTAAAGTTAAGTGGTGGTATATCTCCATCACACTCTGTATGCTGAGATTAGTCGAGCATATGCTTCACCTCAGATTGTCCTTTTAAGATTTCTACGTCTGCTTTCAAAGACAACATCAGTCACCACCCACCATGTTCACTTAAGGCCAGCCTTAAGACATAAGGACGTAACGAAGCTCTACTTCCCGAACAATGACTTTGAATATGTCTCAGCTCCACCGTTGGACCGCGTGTAGTTTCTCTACACGGAAAATGAGTCTGTGACATAATCGGCTTTTGACCTGGATTTTATCTTCACTCACCAGAACACTGATTGTTCCTGTACCATTTTATCAACTTCAGATTCCCGACTTAAGAGCTGTGTCGTAGATAAATCTGAGGATATGTCACCGTTCAGTCCGCCAGTGTTTTCTGATAGACGAATAAAGTTAGAACCTGACACGCGCCTTGCTCCATGTTTGTCAGCTTAACTCCAACACAAATGATTCCACATGCTAATACCCATCAGCCAAATTAATAGTTTGCGAATGACATCGCGCTTGTGAACCTCATTATTAACAATGATGAGTTCATGCACAGGAGACAGGCAGCTTACTCTACAACGTTGGCCGCTGTCATCACCTGCAGCTGAATTCTTATGAAGGTTTCCAGACTGTAATTAACTTCCTGTTGAAGTCTTGTGCTCACTTATGCCTGAAGAAGAATGGTCCAGGCAAAGGAGTGGAGTCACTCAACCACATATTAATCATGCTCCCAAGGACTTCCACCGATGACACCATCAAACAGAGTGAGAACCATTATCTGCTTAATCAAGAAATACAACTTTCCGCTACTCAGCCTGATCAAGTTTTAATCACTATAAACCATATTACAACTGAAATTAATTAAAATAGTGTTCATAGTATGCACAATATGCTTCTGGATTGCTCTCACAGCATACCAATGAGGAACTGACTGCAGATGGCATCCGATTTATACAGGGAAGACTGCAACCAGCCTTAAATATACAGACAGCCGTGTGCTGTAAAACAAAATATGAATAAAATTTTAAAAACTCCCCGAGGGCACGTGTGTTCTGCGCAAAAAAAATCCTCAAAACTGAAGCAAGAACTGGCACCTTTTCTACCCCGATTCCCCCAAGGATTGACTTTCTCTACACCACCCCAACAGAACCATCTGGAAGCAGCTGTTGGTTCACTTATTAGTGCACATCCAGCTGCATCTTTGCACTGTGCTGTCGATGGGGTTCTGGACTCTCAGATGAGCTTCTAATAGTGTTTTTCCACTCGCTTTCGGTACCAGGTACTTCTTTTCCCACTGCAGACAATACCTCGTCCTTGCAGTATTATCACTATAGAGATGACGCATCATGATGCCATCTTCAACGCAACACACATATGAATCACATTTAACCATAGGGTGGTTTTGTTGGTTGCCAAGCGTAAAGTATAGCACACTATAGGCTCATTACAGGCTACAGTGAGAGAGAACAGTAGCTTGACGTGAGCTCTGCAGAGGCGATACCATAAAGATATTACATAACAGGGGCGCCGTATAGCTCACTGGGACTCACTAGAGCAGGCGCCCATATGCAGAGGCTACAATCCTCACTGCAGCCGGCCCCACTTCGAATCCCCTGGTGGCCCTTTGCTGCCTGTCGTTCCCCCTCTCTGCCTCCCCATTTCCTCACTCTCTCAACTATCCTATCAATTGCTGACACACATGTAAGTCATATTATTCTCTTTGGTATGAACTATTGATGGTAGCTGTTGGGGGATCGGGGAAAAATTGTTACAGCATAGTATCTCGATATATTGCATGGCAGTATTTTATTGATATATGGATGCCAAGTATCGATCTGAACAGACTAAGAAGTTTATCCTTATAAAAAACCAGTAGCCTGTCATTGATATAATATATACAGTAACAGATTTTGGGCAGATATCTCAAATAGTGTTTTAATGATATCATAAAATAAGAATAAAAACTGTTGAGGTTGATCTGCTGATCACTTTTTGCTTTGGTTCATGACATCATTATTATTACGTCCCACAGACCAACTCCAATGAATATTTCTGGCCTGTTCAGCACTGTATGCTGTGCATTTGTCAGCTTGCACCAGTGTTTGAGTTTGCCTCATTGCCAGGTTCCCACCCACAGGTCACCTAATCCATTTCTCTCTGCAGCTTTTGTCTGAACCGGTGATCGAGAATAAAGGACAGCCAAGCGTTTAGCCTCCTGGTGACTTTCTACCGATCCTCAGGCCACATGCTGCACACTATGACTCTGTCAAGTGGAAGACAGGAAAGCAAAAGCTCCACGGGAGGCGTCCTTGAGGGAGCCAATCAGAGAGGGCGATAATGGACTGTCATTAAAAACAGACCAAATGCTTATGAGTATATCTGGAGAGCATAAAGGTAAATGGGTGGTGAAAGTGAGGCTTCAACTCTGGGAGGTTTTCACTAATGATGAGAGCTGCCTGCTGCTGCTGCTGTTGGAAAAGCATAACAAGAACTTGTATCAATCTCATTTTATGGACATTAGTGCTCACTAATTTTTGCAAATTGGATTCTTCTGAGAAGACAACACAGATGGTTATGCTTCATGAAAATGACAAAAAAAGAGGTTTATGCATTAGTTGTTTCAAAACGGCATAAATATCCGAAAATACAATGTGGCTGCAGAAAACTTTGACTGAGTCTCTCTGAGAAGTGAGACTGTCATTTGAATGCTGTCCTCTGTTTTTTGAGTTTTACTGAAAATTCAGGAGGAGGCTACCGTGTGGTTGACTCGACACAGCTTTTATCATCTGATCATTTCAGGATCACATGCGGGCGAACGCTGTCATGTCGGATTTGGTTTGTACAGTCTAATGAGTCGAACCACGACTGTGGGCAGCTTGGATTGTGTTTTGGATGATATCGAACTCATTCTGTGCAGCCAGACATAGCAGGTAGCTTGGAAATTGAGAGGAGTTCTCAAAGTTTGAAAGTTTTGGGGCTGTTGTGTGTAAAAACATCTGGAATATTCCCCTTGGGTGTAATGGTGCATCCATAAAACATGGCATTAAGGGGTTTGAATGTCTCGGTTCAATGAAGAGTGGGATCTCTAAGGAGCCTAAGAGGTAAAGGAGATGGAGAGGCAGAACATGAAAATGTGACATACCAATATTTCGCACTGAATTAAGCTCTATTTGTGGAAGTAGCTGAGGCTCACTGCAAATATTTTGATTCACAAGAACTTTATGACAAACACCTGAACAATGTGCACTGCTCCATGGCTGCACTTTGTGTCGAACAGTAAATAACAGCCACACTGATGCCCGACCTGAGTCGGTTCATATTGTTATTGGACAGTGGATGACAGGTACAGGAGAGGGCCGGTAAAAGCTTTATGGATTTTTTTTTTTTTTTTTTTTTGACAGTACGGTGCTCCACTGAAGCGACAGGGTTTCTCGCAGTGCTCCCAATGGCTGGCCTGATGATGACAGATGTGTTTGTTAGCGAAAGAAAGACAGGGGCAAAGAGGTTCTGAGCAGATCGATGTGCTTCCCACAGCTACAGTGAAATACAGTTTTCCTCATTTGAAACACTAAAAAAAACGTATATAGAGAAAATCAATACATGGCAGTCGATGCTGATGTTTTGGCTGTAATGAGAAGAAGCTACAAAAACTGTTAACGCATCACTTTTTTGGGAGAATTTGAGAGAATAATCACTATATGAGGTTTTGCATTTTACTGCAATAACTACACCGAAGTAACAATCAGCGAATTGAATGTGGAGCTGTTACGAGCTGGCTGTTGATTATTTCCTCTCTGCGACATTAAGCTCTTTACAGTCTGTCAGAATGATCTTTTTATTATTTAATATTGGAGTGTAGGACGGATTAGCTTTTGTCCTAATAACCTAGAAAACACTTCAGAGCTGCAAAGGGACACTGCAGCGTATTGAAAGATTCATGAAGTCACTTCAGGGGAGCTGTCCGTTCAGCACCACCACAACACAAATCATGTTGATGTGCAAGTGATTGGTTATTTTCTCGAAAGAAGAAGTTCACGGGGAGAAATAGTTCATAAGCGTCAGCGTGAGTGATGGTGGAGATTTTGATATCAAATAGACCCATAAACAGTCAGACCTGCCACAGTCATGAGTTGCTGTGTTCGCTCTATCTTTAGGTCAGTTTGTCTGAGTGCACCTGTGCTTTGTTGTTTCTGCAGAATGGACTGAACTTGAGCCAGAGAGACAGAGAGAAAGAGAGAGAGGGAAATACCGGTGAGCCTTATCCCCAGCAGGAACGGGGTGCTCTGCAACACCTGGTACCTATTAAATTCCCAAATAGCCCTCTTTGGTACCACAGACAATCCTGTATAAAAGCTAAGTACCTGCGCACAACAGGGAGAAATCTTGCCTGGTGAAAGGAGATACAGAGGATTACCAGGTTTCAGGCAGGATTTCTCCGGATATTCCCCGACAGATTTCAGCCTGGGAAGCCAATCATGTCTCTCTGACAAAGGAATATCGTCGTCGGTTAAAGAAGATGCCGTGGATTACGGTTTCAGTTATCACTCCTCTGCCGTTGTATTATTCAGGAGACAAACTGCGCACACTTTGATATGCTCGGAGATGAGGCGTGTTCCTTCCATGCTACCAGCTCTGTAACCTTTAAAGCTGAGCAGGAGCACAAACCATGCAAACGTACAGCGATGTGCAGTGAAGCAGGGCCTCTCTAACACAATTACTGACTTCACTAACTCTGCCAGAGGGAAAAGTGAAACACTATTTCATTGCCATGAGGACAGGGAGCAGACATGGAGCCTCACCTGAGACATCCACCTCCTCAATTACCCACTGCTGATTCTACAAAGCCTGAGCCATTCGAGACCTCATTTGACTTTATTACAATGGCCACCGGAGAGATGGTGCCATTAATCAAACAGAAGAGAGAAAGAGTGAGAGGCCGCCCAGGAAAGCAAAGAAGAAATGAACTGAAATGGCTGCTGTAGCTTCTCTGTTCCACTTGTGGGAGAGTGACCGAGCATCCATCATGCCTCAAATGAAGCACATACTGCATCAGAGGATGAGGCTGCCATGTCTCTCCAAGAAGGAGATGCTAAAGCCTTTTCATCTGCCTGAGAGGAAACTGTCAAAGCAAACATCTGGAAATGTAAAATATAGAGACGAGGCCGAGGCTGAAGAAACGTGAGATGAAAAGACATATTAAATATTCAAAGAGGAGTGTGGTTTGACAAGCCACAAGTTAAAAACATCCCTCTTTAGTTTGAGTAACATTTGTTGTACTTAAACCATGTAATGTCACATGTCATCGTTTTGTATATGTTGTGTTTGTGTTGTGTGTGTGATCGCAGTGTCGAGCCACATAAATTAAGATGCATGTGTTCTCTCTTTGTTTTCATTAGTTTATTCCCACAAACACAAAAGGTAAAAATGAAAAAAAACAAACACTTTCCCTCTTTTTGTTGGAGAACAAATGACACTTCAGACAATTATCATCGTAACAACAGCAGCCAATCTCTGCAATGCTTTGTTTGCCATCAATGCTGCTGAGTCCTCTAATTCATTTTGGAGGGAAATCAATACTATTTGCCAAAATAGCTGTCTCCAAATGTTTAAACAGGATGGGTTCAGTGCAGGAGTGGATTCCCATCAATCTGCTCATTCCCAACCAACATCCCTGCAAGGTTTCAGCTTGGAGCACCGTAACCTGATTAAAAAAAAAAAAACGCTTAATCCTCAACAGCGGCCCTGCATTTGTTAATTTAGCAGAGGAAACCTCTTCTGTCAGGTTGATTGATGGCTCCAATTGAATCCACAATGACAGAAAAAATTGTTTTTCTAACAGATAGTTCTGCTTGCAGAAAGAGAGAGGTGATCAATTGCTGCCTGCAGGAAGAGAAAATGGAGTTTTGCTCAGAGATATTACACACAATGGTGTCAATAGTGGATGAGCTCTCATCCAGACAGCAAACACCCTTTACACACCAAAGCTGAGGTGCGGGGTGGCAGTGGTCCCTGTGAATGGGTCTGCAGAGGTTGTGTGACCTGCTTCACAGTCCAGCCATGTTCATGCTGACAATAGAGCAGTGTCAGTAAAACAAAGTCCCATTATTTCAATGAGACAGCTGCAGAGGCACAGCAGCTCAGCCAGTGCAGGGTTGACTGCCACTAAAGTTGTACCTGACTTTCAACGTCAGTGATTCAGTGCCCTCATGGTAGACTGGTGTCCACAAGTGTCCACACTGAGGTATAACGTTGTGATCATGGAGATTAAGGATAGATAGTAGGGCCGGCAGCGTGAACACAGACCTCTCACATGCTCTGTGAACTCGTCCTGTAACTCTCCCCCTTTAAATCAGACTGAAGATGTGCTTACAGTAAACCTACTGTAAATGGATACTACAGTATCGTCTTCCAGGGTTGGATCAATAGGAAAAGTGATTGGCTGCCTGTAAATGGCATTAATGTGGTGGCCACGAAGGCTGTGTCTTCATAATAACTTAATTTTGGTGATCATTTGGTGTAAATTGGCTTAAATTTACACCCGCCCCGTGGGTAAATCAGGCCATGGTGCCTGTGGGTATAATAGAGCATAATTCTTTGGTCTGCATGCAGATGGACCACATGGACTTTCACAAACAAGAGCAGGTGGTGAAATTTATTGACTGTGGCCACTCTGAGTTCTGCAGACATGGAAACTCATCAGAGCTTCGGTTACTGGCGTCCGTCCACTCTGAATTCTGTTCATCCCACAGTTATTTAATCGCTTAACTTGAATGTACAACATACGGTGTCGTACCAACTTTTAATGATCTGATCAAATTAAGAAATAAGATGCCAAACCACTTAGAAGGAAATAGGATTATACGAGTTATAATGTCGATATTGCGTCGTACATGATGTGTTGTTTTCTTCCAGTGATCTCCACTGATTACTAATGATTTCCTTTTTGATTAGAGATGCTGTCTCTTGCTCTGTCTCTGTCTCTGTCTCTGACATTTTGCACTTATTTCACAGATATCAGCATGAAATTAATCACTAACTGCACGCTACCAACGTACTGCAGAGAGGTTTTGTGTTTACTGAGAGATAAACACGGATTATACTTGTTATTGGGGTTGCTTGCCTTCAGTGAGGTTAAAAGGTAAATTAATCAAACTCTGGGGCAAAAAAGAAGAAGAAAACAAACAAATTAAACAGAACTGATCAGACCTGTGTTATCTTCGCAGATCAACTGTTTTGGTTTTTTTCCTCCACAAAAGTGTAAGTTGTGTTTTTGTTTCGAATGATCTCATTTTTATTTCATAGCCTCATGAAATAGATGAAACAAACAGTTGCTCCCACTCAGCCGCACAGAGGCTGAAAGGTGCATTTTGAGACGTGTCACAGTTTCCTCACAGACAATGATGTGGAGCTGATTCCTATGAATACAGAGTCGGATCAGTGTCACGCTATTGTTCTCTCTGCTACTTTCATTCTCCACACAGTGTGTAAGATGGTAAAGGCTCTAATCTGGATATGACATAACTTAATAAATGTCAACACTGCTGCATGTCCAACAACAGAGGTTATTTGAATCAACCCACTTGAACCAAATTGCATCTTTGGGTGGGAACCAGACAAGACGGTGAGAAAGGAAGCTGCGGAGAGCTGGACTCACCGTGTTCACTCTCACAGCAGCGCCACATTGAAAGAAATACGAAACCCTGTCCGTCTTTGTGCATACATTAACTCGCAGCATATGGCTCAGATCACAAAGCACTGTTCAAAGATGTTTCCTTTTGATTTCAGCCTTTGCTATCGAGAGGTTCCTGGATCGAGCTGGTGATGTTCCTGCGAGGCAGAACCCCCTCTCACTTCTCACGGAGCGTGGACCGTCACCCTGAACCATCAGTTTCACTTCACCTGGCCCCTCAAACACAAGCTGCCCCAGGCATTAGAGCTGTCTCTTCTCATCACAGCATCAAAGACGTCTCTGTCTGCTGTAGTGGAAAATATTACCTTTCCTTCCTTGGATTTATTCCTCTCCTCATGGAGACACTATTTGTTTGCGATTCAAGAACTGAAACGAATTTATGCAACAGTCATCTGCAAATAGAAATCTGAATAACACAGAGAGTCTACTCCTGAGCCACATGAAGCTACGGTGGCCTGTGATTGTCACAAATAATAGGGTCACACTTGTTTGACGAAACAGAGCTGACACATATTCTGACCTCCTGGTCTAGATCGAGTGTTTGCTGAGCACCAGCTCCATTGGTTACTGTTGCTAAGCCTAGCCTGGCATACTTCCTGTTTTCATGTGTAACATGATGCTTTTTATGCAAAACCTAATCCTGACTGAGTGATTTGATTAGACAAGAGGCGCTCCATGAGTGCTGTGTCCCAATTCAGGGTCTTCTTCCTGAACAGGCTTCATTTGAAGATGGATCATCTCCCAGCAGCAGGATGAAGCTGCTCAATCTCTTAAACTCAATGTCAATTCTGCAAATGTAGCCAAGAAATGCATCCTTTTCTTCCTGGGCAGTGTAAGATTTGATTGGTGGATCCTTCATGGCTCAAGCTGACAGAACCAACAAAGAGCTGGAAGATTATACTCTTAAACGCAAGTTGGGTTTCAGCTAACAGTGCACCCAGTAAACCAGCTTTAAACCCAGTGATCTGCAGGAGCCTATATGGGACGTGATCTCTAGCCATTCACTCACCAGAGTACCCCTGATCTCGCACTTTGAGCTTCATGTTTCACCCCTTATACAGGTGTTTATAATACCTGTCAGTTTATCTATTGTAAACATATTTTCACAAATAACCAATAACAAATAAGTTGACAGAAGAAGCCTGGATCTTTCATATGACCTCATCCAACCTAGACATATTAGAGAAGAGTTTTTACAGCCTGGAGACGGTGTTATGGGTCCATGTAGAGAACTAAAATGGAGCTTCTATCTTGGGCTACAGGCTGGTTTAAAGCCCCCGGTCGGCCATTCATGGAGTGGAATTCATATCAGCTAGTAATGTTTCCAGAGGTGTAGTAAAAGAGATTAGAAGGGCAGAGGAAGATGAAAACAACTCCTCACTTTCCAATTTCACCTGAAGACCTGCACTTGTTAAAATATTCTGCCACATTAAGTCCAGATGATCCAAGAGGTTTACCGAGCAAGCCTGCTACGCTGTTCAGTTACACTCAAGAACCAGGGGCAAAGAGGAGAGTTGTGATCTGAGCTCAAAACTGATTAATTCATCCTACAACATGATGAGAATGAGGTAAAGTGTTTTAATGATGCTCAACCAGAAACAAAAAAACACTCAGTGAAGAGAGCGAGAGAGAAAGAGAGAAAACCGGACGAGCGCTCTGCATTTAGAAGACAGGAAATCCCGTCTGCCCACCGGCATCCCTCGAAAATACCTGAGCATAGGGTACTTCTGCCTCGCTCTCTATCTGCCACCCAGGAAGGAAACAGCTGCAACAGACAGCTTCTGTTATATTACCATTCCCCTGGGAGGAAACCAGCTGTCACCAGCGCTGCCCAGGATGTGCAGCGACATGAGCGTCTTACACCAACCACAGCCTCCACCATACAGACAGAGAGATGTAAGGTTTATGGTGGTGAAACCATGGACATAGGTGAGACACTTTATATGAACATTACAAGACCAGTGTGTCAGTCAATCATGGTTTATAATGAAAGAACTTGTCACACTCTCTTCCTTCACAAAGACAAATGCACATGATACAACACTGCTGTCTTGCAGTAACATGTAAATCTTCACAATGATGTTAAAGCAACTGTAAATGACTGTTGCCTAGCAACAGTCCATTCCCAGTCCAGCTGTGGAGCTGATTTTTTTTTTTTTTTTTTTTTTGACAAAACCAAATAAACGATCAAAGAAACAAACAAATCCTAATCTGTTGCTGCTTATTACAGTTAAAGGAGACACATCTGCATATTTTACAGATTTTTTTTTTTTTTTTTTTTTTACCATTATGTCAGTTTTGAACACCTACAGAGTAGTTCTGCATTTTCAACCCCAAAAACTACTTAGTTGTCTCATACAGATACAGAGAAAAATCACGATTTTAACCGCTACACAGCCCCCGCTTTCCTCTGACTGGCTTGGTCAGTGGAGGCCCACGTGTTCTTGTTTACCCTGCACTGTTAAATACATACCAGTCGACTTTACAAACATGGCCAGCTACGAGGTACATCTGTGTATGTTGGACCTACAAGTCTGACCTACGGTTTTAATCTTCTGCATCTTCTGCAGTTGCAATTTTCTGTATAGACGCTGGTTGGGGGCGTCGTGTCGTGGGGACACGTTTTGGGCAGATCAGACCTTGCAGAGACTGGAAACCATGTGATATCTGGTTGGTGGACCCCATAGTTCATGTTATGCAACTTTGCAGAGGTTCAGTATGGACATGACATCATAACATTGTGAGGACGTTCTAAGATATGGAACAGCAGGATATGTCTGGTTTTAAGTAAATGGCACTGTGTCACACGTCAGTCATGAGGTCAATACTGGTATTGATTACAGGACTTGTTCTGTGCTTAATTACAATGGTAACAATGGCAGATTTACCACGACTGTACTTAGCTATTTGGCTGGAGGTGCTAAAGGCTGCAGCATGAAGCAGATAAACACACTATTTAATGCACTTTGCACACTTTTTTTCCTAAATCCCTTTAAATGATGAGTATCTCTGTTATTCGAGCACCTTGTGCATGGAGAGCCGAACCAGTGCAGGCATGTCCTGCTAAATTACATTTGTTAAGCTATGATTAGCATATCTCTGCTTGGGGGAGGAATTTAGCAAATAGTCAATTGTTCAGAGGCTTTTGCTTCAAATGTGTGTGAAATTTCAGCCCTAGATTTATGAATTGCAAACTCTACCATCATATTTAATGCAATCATGTCCAGAGTCCTGTCAGTCCCTCAAGCTGCAGAGAGTCGGTGACCTGTTAACAAACTTGCCTTGAATGTAGATACTGTAAGTCCTGGTTGCCAGGAGCTTTCTGTAGCCTGTTTCAGATCTTCATCAAAGATCTGCTCCAGCCATATTCAATATTCACCTCCCACTAGATGGAGGCAGCTGCAGCCGTAGAGGGGGAAAAAAAAACCCACCAACCTCCCATCTGCTGCAACTTTAAAGAGAGACAGTGAGGGCGTGAGGCAAAGAAGAGGTTAGCTACTCGTGTGGAAAAGGAGCCCTCGAGTAGTAATTATGCTCTTGGCCATTACTCTTCTCTGACCAGAGAAATCCCCCAAGGAAATAAGTCTATACCTCATATTTACTGTATGATCTTTGTCTTGAAGGAATAACCCACTCCTGCAGTGCAGTTGCTCCCAGAGCAGACATTACTCTTGTGACAGAGACCCAGGGCAGCGATGAAGCTTCCCCTGAGAGCAGGCAAAAGCACTGCTGCTGGGTCCAGTGGTATGTAGCCTAATCTGAACAGAAGACAAGTGTGTGAGATTGTGTGTGCGTGTGTGTGTGAGAGAGAGAGAGAGAGAGAGAGAGAGAGAATGAAAGATGCATAACAGAATAAAGCAGAGAGGGATAGGTGAGCAGATTGTGTTTAGAGGCTATGAATAGCCACTCTCAGCCTGAGCCGAGCCACATGGATCTAATGTATTTGTCTGTGATGTCTGTGTGTGTTGTGTGCACATCGGTGTGGTCGCATGTGTTAGCAGACAAAAGTCTCTTTGAGGAAGTGATGCCATTGCAGAGACTTGATTTATCACTCTGTGTTAGAGAGAGAAAAGAAACAGAGAGGGAGGAGGATGACAGCTTTATCAGTCCACTGTTCCAGACCTCCATTAGCACACTGTGCCAGAAGAGGAAAACACAGCTGGCTCTGAGAGTGTGCGTGTGTGTGTGTTGCTTTAGACAATTTGGGGATGGATCATTACCAGTGGGTAGTACCTATCATCCATACAGTGGCTATTATACTTAGTCTTTATATAATCTTTTATTCCTCCTTGGACCTTTTTTCTTTTTGACTGTCTCTGTAAGTTGAGCTGCAGTGTGTGGGAACAGTCAGTTTGTGTTACTGTGAAGGCTGGTTATTTATGTAAAGCAACTTGAACTGTGCGACTAACGTTATAATCACCATTTCTTTTGGTGTTTTTCCTTTGTTTGGTGGTTTTCAGCTGGTATCTCTCATGGATGAAGGTAGGTAGCTAACTGACTGGCTTGGCTCTGATTGGTTTAGTGGGGGAGAGAGCTTTAAACCCTGGGTGTTTGTGTATGCATTATTAATCTGGGGTTTGTACGTTCTGGCTTCAAACTAGTGATTTACTGAAACAATTAGAACAGAAAAACCTTGTTAAACATTTAAAAGCAATCAGCTAAAGTTGGGGAGTCGCAGCCAAACTCCATCAATATCACAAGTATATATCTATCTAGTATTACTGTAGGTTACTGGCGTCGTTATGTCCTTACTTTCGTCCAAGCATCAGGTCAGATATAGATGCACTGTGTTTGTCAGTTGGTTCCTTCAGCTACACAACAGCTGTGCCATGAGCTGCTGTAAATGTTTGGTTACAACTCTCTGCTCCACGTAGATTATACTATACAGCAAGTTTCAACTAGTGCAGCTGGTTCTGTGATTACACACTTTCACTTCCTGTAAACCTGGCTCTGTCACTATGGCAACACTAATCTCAATGCATATGACATGAGCACAAAGCTACACCAGCTATCTGCACTTTGAAACTGAGCCTGCACCTGTCACAAGCAAAAAAATAAACAACAATAAGAAACAATAATAATATTTCAACCACAAAGGAAGCCAACGGTGTGAAATCCAGGCTGCACAAGGCTGGAAACTCAATCCTCATCAACAGAACAAAATGTCACCTTTTTTTCCAGAGGAGCCAAAAATACATGGGAGCCTTATCACACAAAAATGTCACCCAGTGAAGACGCCAACTGGAGCTGTTACAGTTTTCTTTCTTTTTTTTTTATTTTTCATGGCCTGTGTTTGTGTGCATCTGCATATCCCAGATAGGTAATGATGAAGCACATTGGAAACACGGCTCACTCAAAGTCTGAGTTAGAAATAGCTGGTAGCCATACCAACAGAAAGAGATGTGTGGTTTCCTGACAGGTGAGCTGATGAAGGTGAGAGAGAGAGAGAGAGCTGAGATGAGAAACGGAAAATGGAAAAAGATGAGTATAAAGAAACAGACACACCTGCTCTGCAGAGAATAGAAGTGTTCAGTCTCCCAAACCTGCTGCTGGGCGAGTCTGGGCAGATAAGGTGAATGAAGGCCCCCCCACCCCACCTACCACCACCTATCACTCAGCTGCTCTTGAGGGTGGGACATAAGCCCCCAACCCCCCCCCAGCAGGGCCACACAGGGACTCACAGTGTGATTGAAATGAGGCATCACTGTGTATTTCTGCATCTGAACAGATAATGAAGTCGAGCGTTTTGCTGACACAGAGAGAAAAAGCCTCCACCTGCACTGTAGGTCTTAACTGAATCTCGCTGAATGCATAAATCAATTGTGATAAACTGGGAAGAAAGCCAGAGAAATCCATTACGGTGACTGGTCCAAGTAGATCTCAAGGCGGAGGAGGTTAAAAAAAATGTAGGTGTGAGAAACAAGACAATAGAGAGGAGTTCATCCAGCTGTGGCTGCAGTGATGGAGGAGCATTAAAGGAGTAAAGGGATCATTCAGAGAAGATATCAAACACCATTCATGCTCACTCAAAGCCTGAAGTAACAGATTGAGTTTCGCTGTCATGCTGCTCTGCGTACACCTTTGAGCTCTGTAAAGTTTTTTTTCTGTTTCTCATCTCATGAAATCCCACACACGTATCCGTCACACTCAGAAAACCATGTCTGCAGCCTCCGCTCCCAGTGTGACTTCACAGCAGCTCAGGATGTTTCTGTGTTTCACGACTACCTGAACAGCCCAGAATTTAGCACTCTCAGTATGTGTTGTTTGTTGTTGTTTTGCATATTTTTCAGGTGACTCAAGCTTTCTCACTTTGGTTATGAATACATCCATGCACTCAGATGATACCTTGTGTTATCCAGCATCTGCTTGTTAAAATGAACATGTTATCATCCAATGTTTTGCTGCAAAAAATTAACTCCAGACTCGAAACTTTAAGACAGTTACATGCTCTTTGCTCTGCAGGCTCTCTGCTTCAGCACATCACTTTACTTCAACACTGAAGGAACTGTCTGTGAGATATGGCTCCTTTGACTTATGGAAGTAATTGGATGAGTTGTTGTTGTCAAAATAAGGATTTAAGAAGTGACGATACAAGTGGAGAAGATGAAACTGAGGCTCAAACAGAAAAAAAGGTATAAAAGCTAATTGGTTTGCAAAATCGCTCTATAAAACAGCAGGTGCTAACAAAGAAGAAAATGGCAAACAGCAACCTGATGACTGGAAAATCTTTTGCTTTGTGTAGAACAAAAACCTTACCATTAGACATAAAAGCTGTTATTGCGTCATCAGTGTTAATAGCTCATGATGAACCCGGTTCCTGGTTCTGGTAAAGTTTGGGTTCCGGTATGGTCCTGGTACCGATCTGGTGCTGGTGGGCCTGGTGTTGATCCTGCTCCCAGTTCAGGCACTGTCCCGACCCCATTATCCTGGCTCTGGTCCTCGTCCAGGTTCTGTTACAGCCCTGGCTCCGGTGGTCCTGGTCCTGGTCCTGTCCCATTCCTGTCACAGCATCTGGACCCTTTCAGGCTCTCATTCACTTACAGCTGACCTTGTCTAAGTCAGTCAGGGTTCTGGGCCTGAGAGGTGGAAGGGAATTGGGCCCTTGTGTCCCCGACCTGGTCCCTCACTTTTCTGTGTCCCCGGCCTGGTCCTTCATGTTAGTAACTGAGTTCCAGTCCGGTCTCTTACAAACCATAGATTGTATATGACTTAGGCTCGTTCATGTGAAGTGTGTGAGAGTCCAATTGTCACATCATTAAGTTAGTCCCCTCACTTTCAGTCAGCACTGACACTGACTTTGCTTCAGTAAATTACCCACAGTTCATAGCGATGTGAAGTCAAATACAGGAGATGTAGTCGGAAGCGTTCCCGGTCCCTGCTCTGGTCCTGGTCCCGATCCTAGTTCTGGTCCTGGTCCCAGTCCCAGTTCTGGTCCTAGTCCCGCTTCCGGTTCAGGTTCTGGTAGTGGTTCGGGTTCCAGTTCGGGTTGCGGTACCGGTACCAGTTTGGGTTCCAGTTCGGGTTGCGGTACCAGTACCAGTTTGGGTACTGGTTCAATTGCAGGTTTGGGTTCCGGTACTGGTTCGGGTTCGGGTTCCAGTTCGGGTTGCGGTACCGGTTCGGTTTGGGTTCGGTTCCGGTACCGGTACCGGGTTCGGGTTCCGGTTCGGGTTCGCTGGTACCGGTTCGGTTCGGGTTCGGATACGGTGCGATTCGGGTTCCGGTACCGGTACCGGTTCGGGTTCGGGTTCCGGTACCGGTTCGGTTCGGTTCGGGTTCGGTTCCGGTTCGGTTCGGTTCGGGTTCCGGTGCGATTTCGGGTTCCGGTACCGGTACCGGTACCGGTTCGGTCCGGTTCGGTTCGGGTTTGGGTTCCGGTACCGGTACCGGTTCGGGTTCCAGTTCGGGTTGCGGGTACCGGTTCGATTTCGGGTTCCGGTACTGGTTCGGGGTCGGGTTCTGGTACCGGTTCGGGTTCCAGTTTGGGTTGCGGTACCGGTTCGGGTACTGGTTTGATTTTGGGTCCTGGTACAGGTTCTGGTCCTGGTCCCGGTTCTGGTAAAGTTCAGATGCTGGTATGGTCCTGGTACCCTTGTTCTTCCCCGAAAACCTTTAGGTCCAGAAAACTTCATGGTAATGAACTGTTTAGACTTTTCCTCTGTGTCCTGTTTGTCACTCTCCACTAACTTTAACAGCATCCGTGGCTGTTTTCACAGTTTCCCCTGAAGGTTATAACGATTTTATTATTGGACCATCCACATCACATGGGCTGAATAAACACAACTAGCAATATGTGACTATTTCAAATCCCCTTTAAAGTCTAATAGTGTGCATTAAAAAAAAAAGAGGAGGAACTGCAACCGTACAACCACACGAACGCTGCACACTGGAGCAGTGGGTTGTAGATAGTAACAGCCTGAAGGTTATGCAGAGATAAAGAGTCTGCAGCCTGAGTGTTTCAGAGTGAGTGAGACAGTGTAGGAAAACAAAGTGCATGACAATAATTTTCCTCTGGCTTCTCTCCCGTCATCACTTTGCCCCTCAGTTAGCCATTTAACCCCCATCTGCTGCAGAGGAGCTGCTCTGTGGGTGCTGGTAGTAAACGGTGGGTTTTATGGAGAGCTCCAGGACAGGATGCTTGTAACTGTGCAGGTGCATGGTTTGCCTTGCAAGAAAGTGTGTGTGTGTGTGTCTGTGTGTGTGCACAGTCAAATTACCCTGAATAAACATAGGCAATAAAACAATCCTTTTTGAATTGGTCCACTCAAGGTTTCTTTCCATTTCTTCCCTTTTCATTTATGAGGTCATATGTTTTTATTGAAGGATCTGAGGTTGTTAAATACGTCAGATGGGCTTTTTATTTGTTCCCAACATGTGATATGATCGTGCTCTGAGCCTTTTATCTTTCTTTTATCTTGTTTCTTAGTTGGTTTTTTATACTGCAGTGTGTCCGCACAGGTTATTTATTGCTGTGCCAGGTTCTTTAAAGCATGTTTGTGATGAAGAGCTCATGATAAACAAGCCATGTGAAACACAGATCAATTATGACAGTGTCCTTTTGAAGTTTTTATTTGAGTGTTCAAATGTTTGTACATAGCTGAGCCCACTTGTTGTATGCATACTCTGGACTATCAGAGGCAATAGCCACTGTGAAGCTCGGCTGATGAGCTAAATGCCAACCAACGAACATGCTAACATTCTTCACCAAGTACATCATCATGTTTATTTTAAAGTGTTAGCATGCTAACATTCGCTAAACACAACTTACTGCACACAAGAGCCTGAGGCGAATCTCATTTATTTGTCAGGTTGCAAAATATTGAACTGATTTTAATAGTTAATAAGTTAATGAAATGTGAAATATTCAGCTAACAGTGAAAAAACTGAATTGTATTAAACTCTGCAGGTGAACTCAGACGGTGGATTAGCTGATGGCAGTCACACCTTTCACTGCTGTTTTAAGCCTGTCATTGATGTTCTCTGTAACGGCAACCTTTTTTTTAACTGCAAGCTCAGCAAAACTTAAGCATCCTTGGCTAAATTGATTTCTCACTTGTGTAAACATTTAGTTTCCTGTTGTATTAAAGCAGAACAGCAGGAGAATGGGAAAGAAAAAAAAAACATCTGGTAGGATGTTTGGATAAGTCTGAGTCGTATGTCTTATGGTAATAGCCTGAATTTCTGTCTCACACTGAAGCGCTGGTTATTCTAAATGCAGGGAAATGGTTTTATCTGGCTCTGTGTGTGTGTGTGTGTGTGTGAGAGAGAGAGAGAGAGAGAGACACACACACACAAGCTTACTGACCAGCCCTTCAACAACCTTTCAAAGTGCTGTAATTATGGTTCACAGAAAAAAAAAATGTTCGCTCCTCCCAGGAAGATTCAAACAAGAGCTTACCTCATCATTACAATCAGAAATGCCAGGGGCTAGATGCATAAATCTGTGTGTGTGTGTGTGTACATGCTGCAGTGTAGTTGTAGAGTATTACAGAGTCATGTGTATTTAGCTTCTGTTGAGTCTCAGTCTGAAAAGCTGTTTAATTTTGCACAAGTGCTTTAGTTTCAGAGCAGTTGTCAGAGTTTAGTTTCAAGTTCCACACACAGTGGAGCCAACACATAACTCGGGACTTCACTTATAAATCACATTTTGATTCACAGTGTGTGGGACCAGTAGTCTTTGTTCCCCAGGGCTCAAAGCTGGTGATATCACAGATTTACCTTTTTTCTGTCCAGGTGGTTTGAATTACTGACGTGGGTAAAACTTATTAAAACTATTTACTGTAAGAAGTTGGACTTGAAATTTCAAGATACTTTTGATTAGTGGATCTGTGATACAGACTAAAGGAATACGTCGGGAGTAGACAGGACATTGGCCTTTATGAACACGAACAAAGATAGAGAGTAGACTCTGTTTCAGTGTGTTGCTAATTTACAGTGAATGGACTTTACTTGTGTATAATGTAATATAATGAATTATCTGTTGCACGTATGTTGCATGTAGATCTGTTGTGCAGATTAGTAAAATGGATTCATCCCCGAAGGCCTGGCTCCACTGCTGTCGTGTCATTACTTCATAATACATTCATCTCACCATCTAAGGCATAAAACAACAAGAAAATGAAATGAACCCAAACTAAAACTGGTGTTTTACTGTAGAAACAACAGGATGGACAACACACTGTCAAATCGATCAAATGTTATATTACATATCGTTATATCTGTCCATGGATCTGCTGCATATCAGTATGTATTCTTTGTTTGTACTGGATGCTAATCTGCATTATACATTGATTTTGAATGATGAAATCACTTTTTTCCACCAAGATTTTCCAAAAAAATTCAAAAGCAAAGTGAATAAATGACACGTGTGCAGATCCACTTCCACACAGCACTGTCTGTATAAATCATTTTTCTGTGTAAATATAAATGACAAGAGAATTTTAATCTCTTTAATAAAATATGCATTTGAGGCCTGTGGCAAGAGAGCACTGTAAAATTTGAAGCAGCCATAAAAGAGCTGGCGCCTTTGATGTTACGATGAAACAAATGTCTTGTTTGGCGGACGCGCTCTATTTTCCTCTGTTTCTTTCTCTCTGTCACACACACACACACGCACACACTTTGAATTAGTTTCATTAACATGAGAGGAAATGGAAAAGTCACGTGCTGCATCACATAATGAACACAAATCCCACTAAATTTAAAAGGCTGCACTCTTTTATAATTAGACAATGCTGCCTGGGACCGGATTATGAGGTTTGATAAAAAAAAATGTCACTGTGGACGTTTGACTTGTCACAGCAGGACAAACACAGGTGCAACTAATGACATGAATAGTGAGACTGCACTTCCCTTCATGTTGCTCCACTACAGCAGCGTGCACCACGCAGGGCTCTGAAGCTGGAACAATGTAATTAACGGTCTGAATCAAACTTTGGCCTGAGGCTCAGGTCTAGTGAAGAGGAAGATTTACACAGTAAAGGTAACACAAACTTAAAAACTGTAACTATAAAGCATTTGCAATATATAATTGGGCAGTGTCTGGAGAGTCATATTTAGGGCAGCTCAGTATATATATATATTAGCGAACAAGCTGTCTGTGTGGAGTTAATGACTGCTCACCTTGCACAACACCTACTGAGTTAATGAGAAGTGAGGTGATATTACCGGGGAAACGATACCACTCAGACGTTGTTTACAGGCCACATACTGTCCAGCTGGCTGGACTCTTAAACACTGACAATGAAAAACACAGTAGAACCTCAGATTTTCAGGCTTCTAGTTTAAATCAATGTGGATCTTCACCACTATTACCCCTCTTCCATCGAGCTGGTTCCAGTGCAAGTTCAGAGCCAGAGCCTGACTTAGCACCAGTTCTTTGCTTTACGACCGCTGCTCTCAAAACTGGTTCCAGACCAGCATCAACTACTTGCTGGTCTAGAGCCAAGAACCGGTTACATCAGGGGCTGGGGCCGGGGTTACCCGACCAACGGTCCACTGCAAAGACGCACATAGATTTTATCAATATCTTGTCATGTTTGTTAAACTACTATGTAAGCGATGCATAGCCAAAGCTAAGTAGCCGAATTACAGGCTGTAGCTAACAACAGCTAATGTTCATCTAAAAATCAAAACATGTCATCGTCCAAGTGTAGTTGGCGTTCGCTGTGATTATGAAGAAGGCAGCTAGCCAGTAATAGTTGTATTTTCCAGCTCTTTTTTTTTCTTGGCCGGGTTCGGGACGAGAATTATTGATGCTAATGAGTCAGGCTGCGTTGGGTCCAGGCTTCAATACCCGCGGGTCGGACTGGTGTGAGTTTTAATTTTCAGGCCCATTGAGAACTCCATAGTAAGGTTGCAGAGACAGGAGCTGCACCTGTATGAGGAGCGACTTGGCTCCTCACCAGTGGAAAAGCGACCTGGGTTTTTAGAAATACGTGAGTTGAACCAGCTAAGCACTGGCGCCAGGTGGTTTTTGGTGGAAAAGGGGAGTATGTCACCACTTTTCATGTATTTGTGACCGGTCAGTTAACGTTAAATGAGGCCTTTATGGTAAAATCAGTGGCTTTATACTGCACACATTTACATTTGTTTGTTAGATAAATCTGTACTGCAGCCGTCTCCAGGTCTCACCCCTCCTCTCTGTTCACTTCTGTTATTCCCTGAAAACTTCATCAAAGGCAACATAATTTGTTATTCATAACTTTGTGACAGGAGTGAGATTACTGTACACATGCAGCCCTCCTTTTCAAAAAGTAATTCCCTTTCATAGTTATGCATGAATACATGCACGTAACACACATTACACGCCAAATGACTCTCTCTGCCGCCTGAGTTTGTGTGGCTGTGCTTAAGTGGCCTCAAAAACAATCAGTCGATAATACAGCGCACTAAATGACACACAGATGACGAGGGGCCACACAGTCTCAGACATTCATTGTGCATGAGTGTTAATTTGGTGCGATATCAGATTGTAACAGCAGAATACAGAGACGAACAGGTAGCAGGAAAATCAATCAACATGGAGCCTTCTACTGCCAGAGTTCAACGAGAGTCACTAATTCATGCCATTATTTCTGCTTCATTCATGTTTTCTCTGCAGGTCGCTCTGCTCAGCCAGAGGAATACTAATGTGTGTTTGTGGTGGGTGTAGTGTAGTGTAGACTGCTGACTGGTTTTCAACAGAATGAATAGACCTCAGGTTTGAATACATGAATGCACTGATGAACTCATGTTGTATATTTGCACTGAATATTGTTTATTGTTTTCTGTAGCTTCACTTCTACTCTGATGATTCTCCTCTGCTGTTTCTGGAGACTTGTGTGTGGTGTGGTGTATAATCACACAAACACTCGGGTTGTTATGAAGGTGTTCATCATGGTCCGCCTTAACCCCTAATATTGCACTCATTTTAAATACTTCCTCTGCTACTCACTACTTACGCTAAACTTCAGTACTCAGCTTAAACGTCAACAACTTAAGTAAAATAAGTTACTGGATGTGGTCTCCTGCCCAATCAAGGGTTAAAGACACAACTCACAACTGCTCTCTGAATGTTTTTTCACTATGAAAAAAAAAAAATTCATAATGAAATCTACAACAGCTGCTTAATGAAACTACCACTAAATTTCAGGAAGATTAAAGCCACTAGAATTCATTCTGACGGACGAGAGAGAACAAGACGAAAACACACACATGTTCACTTTAACTTAATCAAGGCACATGGTCAGTTAATGAAATATGTCCGTTTGTACTGTGTTTACTGTCTACTACTCTAATGTAATTTATAACAAGAGAGAATTAGTTTCATGTTTATCATGATGCACATAGAGAGGCAGAGGCCTCGTCGCTCACTAATGAGAGTTACTCCTCTTTGTGTCTTGTGTGAGCAGGTGAAGTCGGAGGCAGGGACATGAAAAACAAACAAAGCATCTAAAACACTTCTCCCATTGGTCGAGCACAGCTTAGACAAATGTCTTGACATTTCCAAAAGTCTTGATTCATATTCCCATTGAATATGAATCACTCTTTATTACCACAGAAACATGGAAACTCCGCTGGGGAGTTTATCTACCTGGGTAATTCATCACTCTGTGTGTTTCCCCAGCTGCCTTGGAGACCCCCCCCCCTTAGAGGAGGAAACAAAGCTGCTGCACAGTTTCTTCGCTATAACTTTGAACATCAGTTTCAGACCAAGTCCTTTTGAATGATGTTGTTGTAATTACCTGATATTATCTAAAGAAACTGACTGACACAGCCACCAAACTCTCTCTCTCTCTCTCTCTCTCACACACACACACACACACACACCAGGCCAGTGGGTGTCAAGGGGTTAAAGAACTGGACCAATCCTCACACACCGTCCTTGTCTGATTCATGAAACCAAACCAAATGCAAATTACATCCCTGAATGATTCATTCACAGCCATTACATGAAAACCATGTGAAACAAACTAATCACATAATGTCAGCGCGCGACACCCAGAGTGAATGTTTTCTGGTGAAAATAGCAAAACGCCGAACTTTTTTTCAAATCTTGCTTAACGCCGAGGTTTCCACCACATGGGGAGCTTTATTTTTAAAGGAAGATGAAAGGCCGTCGTATAAGAATAAAAATTTGGCAAGCGGTTGCGTTATCTCTCGGCTGCAGCGTGTCTCAAAATAAAAAAACGAGTAAACTGGCAAGAGGTCTATTTCTGTTTCTAACCGTGCTACATAAAAGCTCAGCTCACAGAGAAACAGTTTGATATTAAACTTGTAAAACATTATTAAGGTCCGTGCTCTTGTAATAGACGCTCAAGGAGTCCTCATGAGTGGTCGTCATCATACACACAAACGCATTTTATGCTGATGGTCAAAATATCTGAACATAACCTGCTGATAATTAAGTCAAAACATCAGACGTGAAGCCTGACACTTGTTACTGTGTGTGTGTGTGTGTGTGTGTGTGTGAACTCATGCATCATGTGCAGCTGCCATGTTAATATGGATCCTTCTTCCTCACAAACCAGTCCAGACAGAGGAAAAGGCCAGAGAAGGAAAGAACTTGCTGCACACACTGACTTTGTTGTACCAACAACTAGGCCTGTCACAATGATGACATAATCACCTGATCGTAATCATCTTTGCCTAATCGGTAAAATGGTTTCCATTCTTCTGTTTAAAAGCAGCAGGATGAAACTAACAGAAATGTCAGATTTCCATCACTGTTTCCTCATTGTTTTCCACCGTTTGAGGTTTGACTGGTCCTCTTTTGATGACATCATCAAGTTGCACTTTCTTCTTCTGTTGACATTAGCATCATGGATTTAAGTTACAAAGCCTTCTTCTTCTTCTTCCTCTTCATAAGGTGTATGTGTGTTATTAAACTGTTTAGGCTTATACTGTAATAGTGGCATAAAATGATCAGAAAAAGACAATTAAACAAGTGAGGAGCAGCTGAATCTTCGCAGCTGTGCAAAGATGGATAAAGTGAATGGAAAATCAGGGTTGTACATCTCTACCACATTTATTTATGTAACTGACAGTAATGCGTTAAGTATTTAATATTAAGAATCCACAGTCAGGACACAATGTTGTTCCGTTTGTCTTTTGTCGCCTACGATTCAAAGTTGATCATCAGTATTCAGTCATTTCTCCTCAGTAACATGTTCAGACCTGAGAACAGGCCGATCTCACTGATTGTGACATTTTAAATGACGTGAGCCAGCGGCTGACGGCGCCGATGGATGATAGATGTTTAAGGACAGATTACAGGAAACCCCATTAACACCACATTTTTCTCAGCCGGCGCGAGAGAGCGAGCCACGGAGACGGTCGGTAATTTGGGTAATTTTGCTCCGCGCTTCACCCTCTTCTTTAATGACAATAATTATCTGTGGAAAACATCTGTAGGATGCGTTGCACCCCCCCCCCCCCCCCCCCCCCCCTTCCTTTGTCCGATCAATGTGTTCTCCGCTCGTCTCTTTCTAAATCACCCCTGTGCCTCTTCTTCCTCCTCCTCCTCCTGCCATTTTACTTCTGAATGCTCCCTCTTGCTGTTTACCCCTGAATTAGTTTCTCTGTTGTCGTCCTCCCCTTCACACTCCACCAAATGAATTAACACCTACAACTGCAGTGTGAATCAAGTACACCTTTGTATTTGATTCAAAAGCTTCTTTCCTAACCCCGCTCTTAGCACAACATGTTGCCCCTTACTCACATTTAGAGCGAGGGGCATTTAGGCGGTGCAGAAGCTCGAACTCACCCCAGAGGTTTCTCCAGTCGACTCGCTGGTGATCCAACGATCTCCCCAAGAGTGCAGAACGTCTGACCCAAAAAGTCCTGGAAGGATTGAATGATGGACGGAGGAAAGACAACAAATCAATGTTAGAATATGATCGGACTTGAAAAATATCAACTTTCATTCCTGGACCACTGGAACCCATGCAGATGACATCCAATAATAAGCTTCCTCCAAAGACACAAACTCACTCATGCTCCTCAGATTTGGCTTGTGCATCGACATGTTTTAGCCAAAAGAAATTAATGGTGGATGTCTTTTTTTGATGGAACATTGTCTTTGATAATGATAATTGATTATTTGTAGTGATGTCATCGTTTTATACGATGCCTGCAGGACGTCTGATCTGCAGTACAAAGACTTGATGACTCACTGTCAGCTCTTGGACAGAGACTGTGACATCATGTCCAGGTTTGATGTGAAGTATGAACTAAACTCAATGTTTCCATAATCATGAAGGTTATTGTACTATTATGGTATGCATGGATTAAAACAGTGCTTCCCAACTGGTCCAGGCCTCAGGATCCACATGTTCCCTGAGGACATGAGGTCGCATCTACCCCCGCCCCCTTAAAGCTCTGTGTTTTCATCGGTGATGAAGACCCAGAGTCGACCTTCATGCTGTCAGTTGAACTGCTGGACTTTTCACTGTACACAAAACCACACAGGAGCAAAACTGTGAAAATTACCAAGACCTTAGCCCAGAGTCGACTCTGAAATCCTGATTCAGGGTCAGCCCTACTTAACCCCCCTTTCAGTCTGTCACAAAATTAAAACCATAGATAACTACCCACTAGAACTGGCCATAGAAAGCCAAGATCAAAAATAATAATAGAGGACAGTTACAACTCACCGTGAGGCTTATTTAGGCTACTCACCTATATTTACCATATTCATATCTGGATGGAGGAATAGTCCCTCTATTCACTTGGAAGCAGGGTATGTTTTCCAAAATTAAAAGCACTGTTGTATGGAAAGCCAAATGGGTCATGATTCGTCATGTTCAGTGTTGTAAATGCCGTTCCAGACATCATTTTATTTCTAAACACCACCAGGCATTTGTCATTGCCCTGTTGTTTTGAGAGCCAATAAACATGAACTGTAAGCTCCCAATCAGTGAAGAAGAAGAAGAAGAAGAGGACCAGGCATCTCTAATCAAGCACTGATCTCCTGAGCTTTTGTGAAGGGAGTGTTGGGGGAGGCGGGGGGATTAAATGAATCTGGGTATAGACGCCTTATTAAATGTCTGGTGGTGTTTGGAACGGCGTTTACAAAGAACACATCAAACACTGTGGATATGAGACAAATTGTGACCCATTTGGCTTTCCGTACTGTCCCAGGAGTTTGCTTGGTTAAAAAAAAAAACTTATTTCTTTCTTTGAAAAGCTCGACTAAAAGAATCAGGACCAACTATAGGGATGAACCCATGGGCCACTTTTGGACCGAAACCCACCGGTTGGGAACCACTGGTTTGAATTAGGGTTGATGATAAGACACATGTGAGAGGATGGAGGGATTCAAAGCACCAAGAACAATGGCAGAAAACATGATTCATGAGGCATTAAGTAGACATTTCTATAGAGGGAGAGAGAGAGAGACATGGTTTCATCGTCTATCATGTCTTTCAATGGGTCGTCCAGCATTGATCTGGTTTATTGGACGTTTCTGACGGGACAGGAAAAAACATTTTTCAGTGATTTTAGTTTCAAATTAGTTTTCTTTGATCGTAGTCTGGATGCAAAAGCAAAGTCCTTAACTTTAGCCTCAGCCCCAGACAGCGTGCACTAAATAATTCAGCACCAGGTTATAGTGTGTTGCATTTCAGCGAGACTCTTTGTCTCTTGTTATCTCCACTAAACTCCCTCATCCTTTCAAGAACGAGCCTGTAAAATCTTGCCATCTTCATCATGTTTCATGCAACAAACAAACAAAAAAAAAAACAAATTTTCTTTTGATATTGTGGCTGTTGTGGAGCCCTTTGAGACTGCAGCAATGGTTAACGGCTGCACAGATACACTAGCGTGGCCTGGCTCTCGGTGGTTTGGCTCTGATCAGTGACACCATCCTTCCTCCTCCTGGGAGAAGGATTGTTAATGTGAGAGACAGCAGCCATGCAGTGTCAGAAGTGAGAGAGATGCTGGGACCTACGTTGAGTTCTGCAGGCTTCCAGAAAGGTTGAACAGCAGCAGCAACAACAACAACAACAACAACAACAGTAACGACAGAGCACATCATTTACCAAGAAAAAACAACAACACGCCAGAAAACCTATAGCACTTCTAGCACTGCTCAACAGAGATGACAGAGTGCGAGTGGGAAGACGACTCATGCTGTGCCAGAGAGTGCAACCTGAGCTCACAGTCGGAAATAAAGCAGGTGATGAAAAAATGCAAACCCAGGTTTTGTCCAAATACCTCCAATAATCATCAAAACTGATCATTTTGATGTGAGTCGTTTGCCAATGCTTTCTGTCGCCATAGTTTCCAGTTAATGGATTAAAAATAAAAACACAACTTATCTGATTAGTAAAACAAAACAACAGTGCACAATGTAATCAAATACATTGCTTAAAATGGAAACTAATGGTTGAAAGCATTGTGTTTTTCTACATGATTATGCACAGTCCCTCTAACTGCAGTGACACTAATACAACACATTATCGAAGACTCAATCCATGATAAAGGAAATATAAACTGCTTTTAAAGCACAATTACAACAAAATTCTTGTTAAAGCTTAAGAACCGGAAAAATAAAATAGCATTTGGACATTTCTGATAATCAGGCAATGAAAAGGGTTTGCTTTATTTCATCAAGGCAACATCATGCAGCTTTCAACAACCAAATAAAACATACAGAAACAATAAAAAAACATAAACATGACCACTAATAGACCACTGATAAAATGACCAGTCTCAAATCAGGTCAAAGACCATATATGATCTAGTTTGTTTTTGTTTTGTTCCCATTTTCGGAGCCATTCAATCCAATGATTCAGATTCCTGCTCAACACTGGCCTCCATTTATCTGTGGTTCAGGGTTGAAATAAGTCCGTGCACTCACATGTTTGGACAGGTCTGGACTTTTGGAGTCCACGTCGTATCTGAAAGGAAACAAAGAGTAAAAAAAAAAAAAAAGCAGCAAAGCTATTTAAGCTTCAGAAACAGTAGAGGAGGCTCTTATCTGAGTGAGGACATTTTGATTGATACGCTCCTAAAGGAGAAATTTAAAAACAACCCCGGCGATTTGTCATGAGCAGCAGAAGACAAGATATTCTCTCAGTACACACTACACTTTCTCTTGTTGTCTTTTCAGCTGATTTTGTTTGTTTGTAGGTGTAAGGACAAAGTGTGAGTCAAGTATCTGCAGTACAGGAAAGGAGACAGACATGAATTGAAAGGATATGTGATAAACTGGATATTTAGGATGATATTTGCATGAGCTAGGTTTAAAACTGGGTGTATATAGAAAGTGGTTTGCTGCAAAAGAGAAGGGATTAAATTCAAATCGAGCCAAGAGGACGGGATCTTAGTGTCTTTTTCAGATGCTACGATCTTTGAGGCAGAGTAGAGGGGGTGGAGTTCATCAACCTTTTCTCCTCTTCCATAATAATGAGCGCCCGGACCTGGTCTGATTTACATGTGAATATCAAGAAATGAAAGTGAAATGGAGCAACGTGATGTACGAAGATTAAACATCTGATGAAACCACATCCTGTTCACTTAGAGATCAATCGGGTACAAATTAGCCAGAGACGGAGTTCAGGCTGCACACACCACGGTGTTTGTGTTTCTAGACAGATCACATGACTGACTATGCTTACGTTTTATATTCAACGGTGTTATTTTAGTGGATAATTACTGCATGGAAATGAACTGCATCCATGAGAGCACGAGCAAAAATCCAATGCTGCTGAGGCTCGATTGTTTGCATGTCCAGCTTGTATGAATCTGGCAGTTCAGCCTTGAAGCCGGCCAATATAAATCAGCCCATATGGATGAATGATAATGTGAACACAAGTGATTCTGTTGGACCGAGAAATCCTCAGAAGATTAATCGATTAAAACTGTGAATGGTTTGAATGGATATATGAATGGATATAAACTCATCATGTGAATAATGGTGTCGGCTTCTGTGAATAAACTCTTGGCGACCAGTGCAAACATGTTTATAACTTTTATCCAACATTATTTTCGCATGGCAGCTTTTAAGCAGTGGGCTGTCGGCTCTATGTGAAAACTAATGATTAAGAAAGAGAGAGAGAGAGAGTGTGATCGATCAATGGCTTTATGTGGTAGTGATCACACACTGTCCCTCATGTCTGCCTCCCGGCCAACTACATTCAGTCTGGTCCCACGACTCCATTTACATGCTCACTGCTTGTGTTTGTGCTTTTATCCCGATGTAAACACTTGACTTATCCTCTGTTTACGACATGTAAAGTCTGATTATACGTCTCCTGATGGGGTTTTTTGTGGACCAGTCCAGATATAAAGTCTAGATTCTTATTCCCGCTCGGCTCCATCCTTTTAATAAGTTTGACTTTTGTTTTCAAACGGCGCTTACATTTTGGCTCTCCATCTCAAGCCAACGAGTGTGGATTTTGTCGACTTCAAGCTCATGTCATCGGGTGCAGGTATAGCTGGCTAGCATAAGCTGATATTAATGCTTTATGATTGGGTGAAATTTTTGTCTGCAGCTGACTTTTTAATGTGTGCAATTGACAAGAAATAACCCTATAAATGGCTCATAAACATGCACATGGTGGTCGTATACTGTATGTGTAAGGTTGGGGCTAAAATTTGCATGTCCCAGGAGAACTTGCTGCTGATTCATGTAGAAGCCATAGAGCTACTAATAAATAATGTATGTTATACTGTAATATTATGCATAAAGTTGTCGTTGAAATGTTATGAAGATACTAAAACAGGCAGCACAGATTAGATGTGAGCTTTAATGTTGTTTGCAGACTGTGTTTCTGTAGTTTTTGCAGAGGGAAATAATTGCAGAGCTCCTCAGCTCTTTGGGTAATTGCTGCACCGGGGCAGGGTTTAGTGAAGGGTCAGTTTCTTCACACTGAGCTAACTAATGGCAGGACTCAATCAGCACAGAGCAGAGGGAGAGGAAAACACATTACAGTGAGGGAGGACAGAGGGCAGGAGACGAGATACAGGGGAGGATACGACTTCAAAGGGAATCACTCACAAGTCGAAACGAAGGTTCTGCTTCTCCTCAAAAAAGTAGTCCAGGATGTACTTTCTCACAAAGTCCGGGTTTAAGGTGTTGTCTATTACCTCGGTCCTGCCAAACTGTGGAAGGAGAAAGAGACAGAGGTCGTGAGAGAGCGATGATTAACGGGGAAGAGCAAGACAACGAAACACTTTGAACAACAAATACAGTTAAAAGTTGTCCACTTGCACATTTTTCTCCCTTGTTTCTTTTTTTGCTCTTATTAACACAATAATTGACTGAAGTCTGATTAAATGAGGCACTTTTTCGCGAGCTGCCGCTGTGCAGAGGAAGCCATGGGTGTGTTTCCTGGTTCCTTGATCCCCGCTCCTCACTCACGTTAATTACAGCAGCATGAGTCAGTGATCAACCCCACAGAGGGAAGACAGACCAAGAGGAACAACATGGGAAGGCTTGGAGGGGAAAAAATGGGGGTGGTGGGGGTTTAGACAGAAAAGCATGGGGGGGAGTGGGAGTGGGAAAAGAGTGGGAAGGCAGAGGAAGAGAAAGGCAGTGATTAAAGCTTCCTAATTAGTGGGATTCTCACTCCCAAAGTGCCAAACGCAGGGAAATGTGCCAGAGAAGAGGCTGAAAAAGACCCAGCAACAACACGCACACGGTTCACTGTGCAGCCAGCTGATTCCTTTACAAATACAAGATACAGTTCATACAGATGAACATAAAGTGGCAGACATCGCAGACACCTGGAATTCCTCTTCTTAAATCAATACAAAATGTGAAGACTTTATTCCTAAGTGTTTGTTGGATGTGTTGTGTGATTTATATTAAACACCAAAAGCACGAACATACAAAACATCTGTACTACAGCTGGTTTTCCACACCACCTTCAAATCTTTTCCTCCTCCAACAGCGTACCCCAGCCCTGCTCTTATTTGCTCTTTGCTGAGTTGCTGAGACTTTGTGAGCCTTGTTACCTCTGCCAAGCAGCTTACGTATTCACCATGTGTCGGTGTGTTTGACAGCAGGATTACGCAAAAAGTACCAAAGCAGTCTGTTCGCTGCACCGGATGGGGGCCTGGGCCCCGGGGGGAGATGCCTGTTAAAAATCAGGGCAGGTGTGGACCATTTATTGTGCACTTGAAGTCCGGTGAATATTGTTGGACATCGGCCTTGGCAGCAGTTGGTGCTCTCCCCTCTCAGCGCCGCTCTAGTTGTAAAATGAAGATGTTGTTGTTGTTGGTGGTGTCAGTGGACAAAAGGTTATTGACCTCTGTTGCCATTTCTTCCTTGTTTACACTTCGGCTTCTCACACAGTGCAGAGACCAACACCAGTTCTAGGCTGCAGTACTATGTTTACTCCAACCATTCTATATTTTATCGATCCTACATTTCCCATAATGCTATTCAGTAGACTCTTTGACATGACCTTCCCAGAGTGTTACATACCAACTCATAGAAATTACAGTTATACACAACTTAACTGCAGCAGGGAATAAATTCTGTGTCAGTGACCGGGTCATGTTTTCTATGAATGTCAGGATTTATTGATTATGTAGGTTTGTGGCAAGTTGCGAATCATCAATGTCCAATCTATTAATACAATATCCAAACATTTTCATGGCCATGTTTAGCATCTTTGATTTAATATGGAGAGAAATTCCCACTGACTCAAGACACAACCATCATCTTTCTCTGGACATGATCTCTTCATTTTAAAAATACATTGTTGGACGTCAATTACAATTCCTAAAAAAAACACATTTCCTGTTGCAGTTCAGTTGTTAATTTCATGTCTAAGCATCTTAGACATTATTTAAGGGGACATATTATGGAAGTATCACTCTTTGAAGGCTCTTTAACATATATTTGGGTGTGTGTCTTGCCTTCTGGCCCTGAAAATGTGAGAATTGACAAACAGGCTCCACAGGTTGAAATCCATGTGGTTTTTCGAGCCGTTCCCTCAGTTGTCCAATAATGATGTCGTTAGTTTTCGAATTTGCATAACACCGCCCTTACCTGGTACCGGTAGAAGGGGTGGGGCGGGGCTAGCGGTGATTCATTTGCATTTAAAGGGACAGGGCACTGAAACAGACCGTTCTCAACAGGGCTGTTTTGAGTGGATGAAAAGAGCTGTGATGTTTGATCCTTGGGGTTTTTTGACTGAAGCATGTCACAGACATGTCTTCAAGACACCTGGGAACTAGTTTAATTCTGGAAAAGGGGCATAATATGTCTCTTTTAACTGTGTAAAATCCCTGGGAATGGCCCTTAAACGTGTCACAGTTTGAGATAATCAAATTCGAAACAACTTTATTTGGATAGATTTGCTTTTATTCTAAACTAATCAAAAGACTTATTGGCTATCTGAGCTAAAATGACGTCTTCAGTGTGATTGTGATTGTGTGTCACCGGGGCTGCCTGCCTGTACTGTATATTCGACTAATTGACACAGTTGATTGACTGAACTTGAATTAATGAATTAATATTTATCTCGATCCCTCATTAATTTTGAAGCAGCTGCTGCGGTGATGATTGAATTCACACACTGATTAGAAACAGTTGTATTGTATTGTGTTGAAACTGCCTCCAGTCTGTGATAAAAAAAAAAGAAAGAAAGACTGAAATAATGCACAATTGTGCTCGAGCCCTGTGATATTGGAAAACTGCCAAACTCTACAATTTGAGTCAATGTTAAAGAAACCATTTGCCAGTAGGAGTCGATCTAGTTCTTCCATAATGCGGATGGATGACAGGTGCTGTAGGTGGATGTGTGAGCAGACCTTGCCTTCTCAATCAATACAGTAAAAACAACAAATACAGCAGCACTGTGGGCAATTAGGGCGAGTCGGCCGATGTAAAAGCGAATACCTTCTGTGCTGTTACGCAGCGCTGAGCACCTCTTTGAACTCTTGTGTGTGTGTGTGTTTTTTTTAAGGTTATATTTTTCTCTATGCGAAGATCTAAATTTAATGCCGGCGAGGGAGAGGAAGTAGAGAAAAGGACACTGATGTAGGATGAGCAAGCCTCCCGGACTTTTTGAACAGACCCTGAGGTGTTGATGAGGCTGCGAGCTCATGTTAGCAGAGAGACGGGTGATGGCGAAGATGAGCTCCATAATGTGATTTCCCCGCTGAGTGGAAGAGACAATACAGCGCGGCAGAGTTCATTAGATACTGCTGGGGCTTCTGGAGCTGGCTAATGAGAATCTGCTATGAAGTCTCTGACCTGCGCCCTCAACATGTGCACACACACACACACACACACACTTGCACCCATACTTCATATGGAAAACTGTACTCTTCAGGCTGGCAACAGATACAATAGAGTCCTGCAGCGTCGCACACTCAAATGCGAACATGTCCCTGTGTTGACAGTGTGGTGTTAAATAAAATAGAAGCCCTGTTGTGGGAGAGCGGGAACAACAAAAGAGTCAAATCCTTCATTATCTTTGTGGGCTTCTTCATCCAAAGATTTCATTATCTTCTTCCCCCGGAGCAGAAACACACATGAAG
Organism: Caranx ignobilis; assembly: GCA_021432705.1. Classification (NCBI taxonomy): domain Eukaryota; kingdom Metazoa; phylum Chordata; class Actinopteri; order Carangiformes; family Carangidae; genus Caranx; species Caranx ignobilis. The sequence goes on along the minus strand of MU269985.1, from coordinate 45,906,351 downwards.
CACCAGAGGGAGGATTTGTGTGAATCTGAATGTCCTGTGTTCCTCTGGTGAATATGGATTTTTATTCTCCTCGGCCTTGTTCAGCAGCCGGTAACAGTGCTGATATAATGAGTTTGGTGGAGTCTTGTGTTCTCGAGGTAAATGATGCTAGTGTGAATTGGTGTGAGCTGCTTTTTTTTTCGTCTTGTTTTGCCTGCAGTGAAAAGCACAAGTGTTTAAAAACAAGAGACTGACCCTCCCTCAGGAGTAGTAGCTAAGTTAAGGGTACACTACTTAAGCTGCTGAGGGAGGAGGATGAGCAAAACAAGCAGCAGAAAACCAGATTTCCTCCCCACACACACAAGACGAGTGCCGCATGGCCTCATGGGAAAATAAATCCCAAAGTTTGTTAGCGTTAGAGCCAGAGCTGTGATTGTGAATGGACGGGATACTTGGACACATAATTTACAAAACACACACACTGGTGCAGCTACATGCTGTCACATACAGCACTAACGTATGTGCTCTATCTGATGTCACACGCAAATTGGAAGAAAGAGGAAAAAGGTCAAACATGTCACATCTACATACTGCCACTGTAATTTAGCACCATCCACCCTCCTCTCTCTCTCTCTCTCTCTCTCTTGTTGTTGTTTTTTATAGCAGCTCAAGTCTGGTTTATGCTTCGGTGCCTCCACGCTGTCGTGCACCTCTCGAAGTTCTGTGCAATTCGCCGCCACAATGCTAAAGGGGTGTGTGTGGTTCATTCAGAAAGATCATGTGAAAAACTGTATTCATCTTCCTGCTTCGCTCTTCCAGGCACAGTGAACAGTGGCGACCACAGAGGAAAGAGTGTTTTTGGAGTTGGAGATGATTGATGTGAAACAACAACTGCTTTTATTGCAAATGTTGATTCGAAGACGAAGGAGAAGATGTTTGCGGATCAACTCGATCCATGGTTTTTCCTTTAAAAATGGTGGTATAGCATGATGGGGAGACCGGGAAAGCTAGAATGCCAGGAAATGACATTCTGAGTAGACCAATCACAGTCCTCGTGGTCTGTGCTGCCTCGACCCGAACGCCGTCAACAGGACCCAGAAGCATAAATCAAGCTTTATACTTGATCACAGAAAAAAACCACTTCTGCTTTTCACCAATTTTGGGTTTGAAGTGTGAATTTGCCTCTTTTGTAGTTGGGTCCTCCAGCTGCACAGTAAAAGTTGTTATGTATTGTTGTTTGGCTGTAAATTGCTGTTTGTGCTGCAGTTAAGGAAGAATTGATGAGGTTTGTTTCCCAGCGCTGTGGGAGTGGACGCCGGTGTCAGAGCTGCACATGGTCCCCAGTGGCAAAAAAACAAACAAACAAAAACAAATTGATGAGTCAAAGCAAAATCACACTGCAAAAAAACGATCTGTGAGGCGATGGCTGCATTTCTATGAAAGCAACAAAACACTCCAGGATGAGTCAGAGCATTAGAGGATTTGATCCGTGCCTCCTGGTCCAGATCCAGAGCCTCATGTGAATTAAGAGATCTTCCTCCACTCGGTGAAAAGTACTCTCGTACTTTTGAACCCCGCTATCAGTAAATTATTTCTGTGCCATTCACATTGACACAGGAAGCCAACAGGAACTCAACCGGCTCTGTCACAGGAAGATGCCAGGGAGCCTATTTTATGGACCCAAAAGTGCTGAAGCCTGAGGAAGCATAAAAAAACCAAACATTTTGGCAGATGCAGCCGGTGAGTAACCTCTCTGTGAATGAACATGGCACCAAAACCGCATCAAATTTCCTTTTTGTCTGCTAAATTTTCCTCAATAGAAAATACCAAAGCATCGTCTTACAGAGACAAAAGACATCCATCAGGATCTAACAAGGAGGTAGAGCTGGTTGTGCACTATCAGAGAGTCGGTGGTTCAATCCCACAGCTCCTCCAGTCATTCATGTCGGTGTCCTTGGGCAAGATGCATGATGTGTGAATGTGGCTGTAGTGCTTTGAATGGACATAGAGAGAAAAACACTTCTTCAGTTGGCAATAATGAATGCCTTACTTGTACTTTTTTAATGCGAGGTGCGCCAAGATGGCGGTCATTGAGGGTGGGAAGTGCCCAGCGTTCCACCCTCAACTTTTTTGACCCTTATGAGTGCATGTCCATTTACCAGGTTGAGAACAGGACTTGCAGTGTTGTGTAACTCACTCAGACTCTGGAACATCAGTCATTACTTTGATTCTGTCACTCAGCTGTCATCAAATGTGGATGTGAACAAGTCTGGATCCTCACTACCATATATTAAAGCTTTTGTATTTGATGCATGTAGGAACAGATCATCAGCCCTCCAGCACTAAAGAGGTGGTGACTCCTGAGTGATCTGTAAACATGTGGCACATCAGTCAGCCAGAAATCACCTGTCATCACGTTTCCTCTCTCTTGGGTCACCTCACCTGGTCGAGCATCACCTGTACCTCACTCCAGACCAAACAGTAAACACCGTGAGAAAGTACATGTGTTGCATTGTGATGCATGACCGCCCAACACTGCCTGTAACTACAACACAGCAACAAAGTCTGTCTGTAGTTTATAATAATTTGTCTGAGGCTGTCTTCGACTCCTCTCCTGGTTTCATTAGTGCTTCTCTTTTTGATTTGAACATAAAACAGTGTGTAGCTTTTAAACTTCGACTTTAAGGAGGAAACCTTGGAAACTTTCACTTCCACTGAGACTTCAGTGTTTTTTTCCCCCTCTGTAACTTTTTGTCTGTTTTATACTTTTACCACCCAATTTAAGTTTGCTGCACTCAAAACAACACCTGCAACAGTCGAGTCACGCAGCCTCGACCTTCAGAAACATTTTCTTCTTCTTTTTTTTTTTTCAAAGTTTCTTTCATTGTTATCATCACAGATGTCTTGAATCTCTTGATTAACAGTTATCATCAAGAAATATATATATATGGATTTTACAGATGTTATAATGTTAAATAATATGCAATATAAAACCAAAAGTTGGAGCGTTGTGTTTTCCAACAATAAAAATACTAAAGAACTGAAGAGCGACGTAACAAACAGGTGCATTTACATGTTGGGAGACAGTCTAGAAAGTCTTTAAAGTTTTAAAGTTGAGGCCCCTTGGAAAGACTTTTACGTTCTATGTCACAAAAACTGATCGATTAAATAAAGTATCATACAAACTGATACAAACGGCTCAAATTGCTCTGCCACCAATTTCAGAGATTTCTGATTGCAGCCAAGTTACATAAGAGCTTTCACACTTCACCGATCAACTCTGCAGGAAAATGGCCTCTAGAGCGGGAAAAACCCTCCAATCATCCCGACCATAAAATCACAGTAAGAGCACTTCACTGTGGAGGAGGTGGCTGAGGAAGGAAGGAGCTCAGTGACTCAGGTTTATGATCTCACACAGCCAGACTTATAAACAGTGGAGACCTTCTTCATCTCATGAAGCCAATAATGCGACAGTATTAATGTGACCGAGGTGACCTGCTCCCATGGTAGAGCTTCACTCTAACCTGAGCTGGAGGCTGCTGTCAGGAAACGTTACCGTACGTAGAGGTCAGAGCTGAGTCACCTGTTCGGTCTCACTCTGAGCTCTGAGGTTTCAGTCTCACTCACGCAGCTTCACCTGGAGCCACATCAGCACCTTCTCCTTCAACAGCATGATTGTGGATGTGATGGTTTATTTCCGCAAGGAGAGCACGGGTTCAAATGTTTACATTTATAGACCCAAGGCAGCGAAGATGATGGAATGAAGCATCATTTGGCTTGAAAGTAAAAGTGAAACGCTTGTTATATTAATTATGTTTTGTGTGCTTGATTGGACTAACAGCCTGTCTTACAACTGGTGGCTGTCAGAGTAGAGGCACAAAGAGGAGTTTTATTATAGTGAGGTCTTTTCATATGCATACAGCTCATGCATTAAGCATATACACACATATGCACACACAATTTCTCTCTCACACACACACTTCTCTCTCCTAACAGAGTCCCCCGCAATTTCTCAGCTACATTTGAATGAAAGCCCACACAGCCATCTGTTCTGAGTGGGTAAAGACACGAGCAGCAGATGAGATGGGTCATCTGACTCCATGAATACATATGATTTCCATTAAATCATAATCCATTATACATCCACGCTGGATCAAGTCGGTCAGCTTGCACTGCATTGACAACTTGCACCATGGGACAAACAATTATGTCAAACATGGGGGCGGCCACCAGTGATGGACATACATATACATTCACACACACATAGTCCTAACTCCTTTACAAACACAAACACACATTTATAAATAGATGCATACGATAAAAACAAAAGTTCAGAGTTCCACGGAAACTGAAAACAGCCAACGTTGAGTACGTTATGAATCTTCACAGACACTTCATCACACAGGTGGAGGAGTGTTGCACATATGGGGCGGGGGGGGGGGGGGGGGGGTCCTGTGCTCTTATTCCCTCAATTATTACAATAACATCCAATTTTATCTTTTTGATTTATGTTTTTATGTCAGTACTTCAGTGAGGACTTACATTTTGTTCATGGGGAGTAAACTGCACCAGTTTTAAGACACATATATAAATAGTTGCCAATCATGTCATTTACAACATGAGTTTTTGCACTGACTCATGCCAGTAAATGTCTGTAGTCCGCACAATCTTCAATAACAGACACATAGATGAAGCATGGACATTAGACTTTATACACTTTCCTCAAGTTACAGATTTCATTTTAAATAGAACATTAATTGGTTCCCGACTTCAATTACTCACCAGACATCATTTAATGTTTATTGTGTGGACAGAAGAAGAGAATTCGTGGACAAACAGACAGGAGAGTGAGACGATTAACAGAGAAAATGGATGGAAATGCGGCACAGCCTAAACCAAACAGGCACAGTCTGAGCTGACTCAATGCCTCCCCTGTGGGCTGTTTAGTCTCCAAAATGTCAACATATTGATCATTACATTGTGTTTTTTTTTCTTTGTTGGTTGAAGTCTCCAATTAGAGGATCTTTCCTGGCATTTTCAGACAACTGATATCTGAACAGCTTTAATGAAGTGTTAAAGCCGACGACTGCAACTGCTGCATGTTTGCAGTCAAAAAATGTCTTTACTGGAGCCACTCGTCCAATACACACACACACTCACACACACAGTGACCACAGCAAGAGCCTAATTGGACAGAAGTCGTTTCTTCTTTTTGTACTTTGTCATGTGTGTGCATGTGTGTGCATGTGTGTGTGTGTTTGCTCACCTCTCTCCATTGTTTGGTTTCCACACCTTGTGTGTAGAGCACGCATACTGTGAAAAGGTACCAGACAAAGATAAAAAGAGATGAAATATTGCAAAAGAAATTTAAATTTATTTTTAAAAGGGGCAGAAAATAAGGAACAGGGAGAGAGAGAAGAGGAGAAGGACAATCAGAGAAATGCAGACAAATTCAAAAGAGGAAATCGATGTGATGGTTTTGAAGTGAACAAACAGCCACTGCACTGAGAGCAAGCACAAGGATTTCCCAAATCACAGGGCAACACATCGACAAAAACACATAAACACCTCAGTGACAGGGAGGAAGGAAGAAGTAGGAGGAAGGACTGAGCGTTTACAACATACTCACATGGATCTGACTTGGAGAACGTGTCTTTATCCAGCAGGTTTCTGGAAAATAGAGACAGAGACGATGCACTTTTAACTCAAATGTAATTTGACTTTAGTGCAGAAACACAAACACATGGTGGGATACATCTCCAGCCCTGTGCTACGTAATCATCAGTATACTTGTGTGGTTGGTTGGTTGATTTGCAGAATTCTAGTTTTTATTGTTATAACCATCATAATTATATAATTTTTGTACTTTCTGGTGACTCTGACAATATGTTTTGTTGTGTTTCATTTCTCTGACAGTCAAACTCTGATTGTAGGGTCACATGAAACTCTACAAGAAACATGAGGGGAAAAACACATTATAGTAAAAACACACAACAGCAGGTATCAATGTAACTTTAAAATGAAAAGGAATCCAACATTCAGCAGAGCAGGAAGAAAAACGACAGCCCTCCACACACTCAGCATCAATTTTTAATGGTGGCTTTTGCTCTGCAGTCGCCCTCTCAAGAAAAACCACTTAATTTTAGGGAAATATCACAGTTTTGTTGATGGAGCTTTGTCGTCATGGCTACAGTGATGAATGCACAACAAGTTTAGGGAACGACCAGGGTCAGAAAACAACATCGTCAGTGGGAAATTGGACAACTCGTAGTCATCACTCTTTTTGTGGTGCAAAGTTATGTCGACATTTTCGGTTTTCATTATTCAAAGGAAGAATCGCTCTCTCCTCCTCGTATTCACCCCCCCCCCCAGCTGGAGGAACATGTCTATGTTTGATTGACATCACAGATGCTGCATCCATCTTTATTTACAGTCTATGGTTCAGACCACTGCCAGCCTGTGTTTATACTGGACTTGCATGTTAAGACAGCAAACTACACACCCTACAAAAGACAGTGATAACTACCAGATGTTGTTGATTCACATGTGAGGGAAGCTCAAGTCAATACACTCGTGTTTGTGGTTTTAATCAATGACTCCACGACCTACTTAAAGGTGTTTTTAATGTGTGGTTGGAGATAATAGCAAACATTATGTTCTGCAGAGCACTCACATGTGAAACCACAGGCTTAAAGTGTCTGGATGCACCGTTCATCATTCAATATATAGTTTCATTCTTTCTGCATGTGCAGACATTCATTCATACATTCACAGATACAATTCAGCAGAGAAAATAGTTGGGTTTGGTATTTCATACAATGGCAGACTGAATATACTTATCTCATTCTCTGCCCTCCAAACACCCTCCTTCACTGTCCCCCCCTGTTTGCAACAGCATCCAGCAACATAACAGCCTTTTGTGTTTAATTTCTGCAATTGAATCCTCTACTCATTGTTTTTATTAGCTTCTCATTAACAACAGGTATTTATACTGTCTGTCTCTAATGTCATAATTTCAGGTGGTCTCCTATTACAGAGCACATTTTTAAAGGAATCCTCTGAGCCTGAACTTTGATTAGCGCCTGCAGCATTGATTTTTATGAAAGGCTGGCAGCAGAAAATTATAAGCTTGTGCACTGCGAGGACAAAGAAAAACCAGAAAGGTCATTGTCAATGGTCTCTGTCTCTGTCCTGCACCACTGTCGCGTCTCTGTCAGTCTTTCCTGAGGCTATATTCTCCACGTTAACATGTGCTTCACACAGGAAAAGATAATGACCTCAACTCGGGCTGCACGATATCAGCAAAACGTCTGATGTGCGATGTGCGATGACACTGTTCAATATCACGATGACGATATGACGAAATGAGGAGATATTCAGGTGGTGTGCATGTTAACCATACAGTTCTCTGTCTTTCTGAAAACAACTCAACATGCTGTAGTACATTCACCAGGCCTGTAGTAGCGCTGTAACACTGCCTCACAAATACACCAAAAACAGAGAAGAAGAGTGGAAAACTTGCAACAGTGTAAACAAACTCCAAACATTATAAGTCGACTAAACAAGAGAAGTCGACGATCGATGACGCATTTCAGGCAACCTTTTGCAATGTGTTTATCAGACATGTTGATGCCGCGATGATGATGAAAGTAAGATTAACCAGCCCTAACTCAAACCCATTTAGTCATTTATTTTACATTTGATTTATTTGACTAGTCAACACTGCTGTTTTCAACATATGAGCTAAAACACAGGTGAGAAGTTAGATGTTTGTCTTTATAAAACCGATCAATCAGGAATAGATACGATGTTTTTGATCTTTAATCTAGGAATCACTGGTGTCAAAACACAGTCGACCTCCTATTGTGTCTCACCGACCCTTTAGATCTGTCATTGAAATTCACCGTCAGACTCAAAGATGTACATGTATGTCTTTTATCTGAGACGCCACAGAGAAGTTAATCACTTTTTGACTTTTCACAGTGAAGTGTTCGTTTCCTTTGAAGTGTGTCTGTGTTAAGGATGAAACATGCAGCAGCGAGGGGTCACTCTGTGATCTTCTCTTTTTTACTTCAGCCTCTCTATGTTGGATCAACCACTTGGTTTTTCTTAATGCAGCCATTGTTGAGAGGATTTATAAGGTTTATTTCAGGTGATGGGTTGAGTTTTACTTTTTAACAGTGACGACGTGGCTGTTAACAGATTTTCTGTCTTTGGAGCATGAAGCAGGGGATTTTACTCTGTGCTCATGAGTAAAACAAAAATGTTAAAATCCTGGAGGAAACTGATCTACATTTCCACATAATATATGTATGATCTTAAAGTTCAGAGTCCAACATCTTTCTGATGCTACACTGATGTCCAGGGTCTGAAGGGAAGGCGAGGCTACCGACTGGTGGTTTTAGTTGATGTGTTGAAGTAGAAACCAATTGAGATTCACAGCTTCAAGTTTTTCTTACTGTGTTTTAACCTTTTTTTGGGAAAGTGACCACATTCAGTAACTTATTTCTGACAATTAAAACAAGCTACTATATATACATGTATTACCTTCAGCCAGTGGTGAGGAACCAAATGGTAACTTCATTGATACCTTCCACTAAAGGTTTAAATTGCGAAGTACGAGTGTCCTATAAAGGGTTCAAGCTTCCATAACCATGAGCTAATAAAACCTATATTTCACATACTGTCACATACTGTGTATATATATATATATATATGTATACATATATATATACCTCAACCCAAACCCACCAACTCTACACAGGTGTAAATAAAGACAGTAAAGGGTTGATCCAGTCTGATCCAGTCTGATCCAGTCGACAAAGCAAAAGCGCAGCTCAAACCAGAGCTGGTTCATGAGAAACAGCCGCCTCCCTTCATAGTATCGCAGGACATGGATTTTGTTGTTCCAGCTCTTTCACTGAGAAGATTTCCACTCTTTCACCTGACATGTGTATTACACTCTCTGTGTCTGGCCTCCTGCCATCACACATGAAAACAGAGACTGACAGGGAGCTCTCTCTCTCTTTCATGCTTTTTCTTGGCTCTCTGTCTCCTCTGATCTCTCCTGCTCTGTCTTTCTCTGTCTATCGTACTATAACACAGTTTTTATGAATCTGTTTTTTCCTTAATCTCTCGACCCCTGACTGTGACGTTGAGCGCTCATGTTACACCTCCATCATGCTTGCTTGACCTTTTCATAACGCCTGCCAGAGGCCCGGTGTGTACCCAAAACTATTACCCTGTTTGTTTGCTTTTTTACTCGCTTGGTCACTACAGTGTCATGAGAGCCCTCACTCAAAATGCCAAAGCCTGCAGGCTTCTCTGCTTCTGCTTTCTCTTTCTTTTTTTTTCATTTTCCTCTGCAGTTGTTGTTGTTGTCATGAATCTTTACCTGTGCTTAAATCTGTTTTGGTCTTTTCTGTTCTCCTGAATCCCCCCCCCCCTTCTGCTTTCATAGTTTTCAAGAGCAAGGTAGGTGAGAAAGATAAGATTAAAAAAGAGGACCGAGACCTTGTGTTTTTCAGCGTACGTTCAAAGTTACAATAACAACATCAGCTCATGTTGTGTCACGGCTGAAATACCTCAAGTGTTGCAGCGTTAAAAAACACAAGCAGCCAGCAGCAGAGACGGGGACAGAAGAAACACAACCTTTCATTACAGTTAGATCTAAATTAAAAAAGAATAATAATGGAATTGGTAGGACTACAACACAGGCCAGATAATTAAATGAACAAATCAGAGCACAGACTTTCACACTGACTTTAAAAGTCATTTTCATCCTAATCAGAAATTTTACAAAGCTGCGACAACTCCAGCAGAAAGAAACTCAGTGTTTTCAGTTCACCCTGCAAAAAAAAAAACCAAAACAAATGTTCCAGGAAAGTATTGTTCCTAATAATTGGATGTTTTGTTCAGTTTGATTTATTCAGCCCGTACCCAAATATATGTTCAGTTACATTTGGATCCTGTCCATCCAGAAAACAATGTGATGCAGAAACCACTGTTCATTTCTGCCCCATTGTTTTTGTTTCAATACGAGTCCTCGAGTAAATTTGTCTTGGCAGCGTTTCATGATGAATGCTGGGAAGTGCTGTATCACAATGTTTGAAGCCATGGAACTAGTAGGTCATTGATTGTCACTGTAGGTGTGAAGAGTCACTGGTAAAAGGCCAAGATTTGACCCTGATTTTTCAAAATAAAAAGTCAGCAAAGTTGAGTTTGGTTGAATTCCAAGCAGCAGCTCTTCACCCAGGCTGAAAACACACATAATGAATCCTGTTTTGTACAAAAACCCACAAGAGGCTTCTCCCTGCACAAAAAGCTGCAGGCAGTTTTCTCACAACTTAATCACTTGAGCTCCAAACATGCCATGAACACAGCTTCCCATGTGTTTCACACAAATGCAGCGTCAGTATCCAGCTGCCTGTTGTGTTGTTTTCTCTCAAAGCCCGCAAATTATTGTTTGTTCAAATCACCTTGGTTTCAGATTCCCAGTGCAGGTGCTGTGGTTGGTGCCGATTTGTCTTTCAGACCCACTAGAGAAAGAGTTTCATAGACGAGTTGACTTCAGCTCTGCTTCTGTAACTTTAACTCTGACACCAGAAAAAGAAAGTGTTGTTATCTCGCAATTATTCTTTCTTTCCACTTTTTCATTATTACAGTAATTAATACTGAATTGGAGTGTGACTCGTTGCCAGAAACTTTCTCCAGTGTTTCCTGTTTCCTGCAGAGGTGGCTGCTATTTTTCTCACGTTGCCTAAAAACGATCGGTTACATGGATCCTGATAAAGACAGTGTTGGGCCTGACCTTTTAATTTTTTGTTCTATTTTTGTATGTTTTCTCAGAGCTGTTGGCTCTTTGTGCCTCCCATCGTATTTAAATCTCTGTAGCCTGTCATTACCAATTAGTAGAAATCAGAGTGTGGAGGTTGGCCTCATGTGTCTTTATGTTTTTTTTTTTTTCTGGGTGAAACAAAATCACATTTGTGCAAATGAGTAAATGTCAAAGGCGTTTGTTTGAAAACCACCCACCCACCTGTTGGAGCAGATGACACACTGCAATAATGCAAATATCTGATTTATTCTGGGATTCAATGTCTCATTGAGAAATGAGTCCTGACAGTAAAACAGTCACCTCCTTTCCCTGGAGAACACTGAAGTCCAGAGCTACAGGATTTAACATTTAGATTTTTGTGGGTTGTACCCTGGTTCGCTCACTAACTAATAGCAGTTAAGCTACCTCTAGAGGACGTTTCATTTAAATTACATTGTTTTGTTTCTTGTTTTTTCACTTTCTCGTGTTCGTTTTATGGCCACAGACTCTCACCGCTCGCTTCAGCCTCTTTTCCAGCGACCTGTCACTTTCACGGTGACAGGAAAATCACCGCGTGTGACCACTTGACCGACTAATCGACTCGTGTCAACTTCACCATCGTTCTTCTTCTCTGATTAACACTGCATTAAAGCTGCAATACTACATGTGTGTGTGTGTGTGTGTTTGCGGTGCACACACGATCACTCACCAACACAAACATCCAACAGTTAGATTTTGCTCTTGTTCTTTCTCTCTTTTCCAAATTTAGTTCCTGTTTTTTTTTTTTTTTGTTTGTTTCCTGCACACTGGTCTAATATGAATCAGCCCATGTTGTGTATGTCGCCTCCTCCTCCTCTTCCTCCTCCTGTCTCTGTCATTTCCACCTCCTGTTTATCTGTTGGCTGTGTATTATCCGTCTAATGGTCTCTCCATTATCTCTCACGTTAAACGTAGCCTCAAATTGCTTTCATCCCTGTGTCACTGCTCTTTTATTTTCCAACATTCACTCAGTCGACACATATATTTTTAGATGTGACCGGCAGCAGCCTGTTTAAAATCGCTCCATCCCAGTCACACGGTTACATGGCAGCGGTCACAGGTTCGAATCCAAAACAAACAAACAAGTATAGTATATCTCACTATATAACACTTGTCTGACATTTGTAACATTTGCCTCATTATCTGAATTAAACACAAAAAAACGCCGTCATCCTCTTTCTTCTGACGGTGGAAATCAGGCCTGAGGCTCAGTGGTGCAGTCGTTTTCTCAGAGACATAATTGTGAGGAAGATGAGGTGTTTTTTTTTTTTTTTTTTGTCATACTTTCACAATGACATAAACACAATTTATCCCAGAACATGATAGATGAGCAGCCCATGTTACTATGGTGATGCAGTATGATTATACCCACAACAAGCTACCACAGTAATTTTGTGAGACAAACACCTCCTGATCCCATCGTCTTCTTCTTTTTTTTTCATTTTCTTTGTCTTGCAGCTGCTTAGGCTCTAAAAAAATCTGATGTAGAAAAGTTTGATTGGTGCATTTAAAGATGTGCATGTTGTTGCTATGTTGTAAAGATCGAATGAATTATAGTGTTTACAAAGAAACTCTCATTTTGTGTTGATTTTGGCGCCCCCTGTGGACAAAAGGGGTAGGTTTCTCTTTGCAGAAGACATTTGAGACGTTCATAAAATCAAACAACAAATGCACATCACTGTCATTACAGCTGCAGCAAGATAAAGATTATTGGCTATGAAGAGATCATTTTCTCCTTCCACTGAATAAATGAGCATTTGATGCCATTAAATCACATTAAAGTACATTTTGAACCCTGTGCTCAAGACCCCAGTTATAAACCAATTCACTGCTGGTTTCTCCGCGTAAAGACGATCATATGGCTTCGCCAAAATCATGTTGACAATATTAGCATTGTCTGCCATTATGCACAACTTGCTAGCTGGCTAGTCCCCCCCCATGACCTAGACTACTGTATGAATGAATGAATGTATGACCAAACTAACAAAACTATATGAAACTCGAACAAGGAAATGCAAAATCTGCAATGAGACTGACCACTGGTGACAGTGTTTTATTTCAAAATATCTGTCAATCAAAAAGGGATTCCACCTTTAGACAGATCCTCCAATCATCATGCAGAAGCCCAGTGTCCAGGTCCCGCCCCCACCCCAGAGACGCTGACCAAATCGCAGCATTTATCCCATGACTGTCTATAGATTCTCTGCAGTGGAATAAAATGATTTTCTGCCGCCCCATTGAAGTCCATGAACCCGGAGCTTCAACAGGTTTAAAGCACTGAGACGCTACAGGACTGGATGAGAAGGAAATCACACGAGTCGACCTGGAGATAAGGAGCTGATTCTGAACAAACTCGTCTTTAGAGCTGAATGCGCCAATGAAATATAAACACAACAGTAGCTACATATATGACCATTTATTTTTTTGAGGAAGCAGATCTTCCCCCGCAGTCTCAGAGCAGTCGCCTCTGAACCACTTTCATGCCAGTTCACTTCATCTGTGGAGTTTGATATTTATAGTCAGGAAGCATCAATATGAATGACATGACATGGTGAATAAAAGGCACAGCTGAATAACTGTCATCAGAAGCTGAAGCTGATTTGAAGGTAACCAGCCAATTTCCCTCTCTGCCTGCAGACAGCAGAGAGGAGTTAATTTATAAATGTTGATTTAGATCCCATCTGTTAGATCTGAGACCTCCTCCTTTTTATAGATAACCTGCAGTTATAATAGAGGAGCAGCCGTTTGTTAAGCTTAAATGCTGCAACAAAAAAGAATGTGTGTGTGTGTGGGGGGGGGGGGGGGCCTTCAGACACACACACACACAGAGCGCATCTGATTAAAGATGCTGTGAATATCTGCCTCGCCACAAACACTCCCTTTGTAAATGTAGCACTTCTGTTGGAGCTGTTTCCAAGTGATGTTTTATTCTTTCTGAAGTTTGTGCTGGTTTTGCTTTTATCTGTTTTATTCAGTTGAGGTCCCGTTGTCTGTTGTTTTCCTCACAAAATAGAAAAAATAATCACAAATGCAAAGTATTCAGAGATAATCTGACCTTTTAAAGGGGAACTATGCAAGTCCAGTTGCTTTTTCGCTTCATATATGATGTGTATATTTGTGTAGTCCTATCTGATCAATATCTTATCTGTCTTATCAGATTACAGGGCCGAGACAAGTTCGATGACACCGGGTTGGAGGCACTGATCTTGCAAGGTTGATTTTCACGGAGAGCATCCGTTCTCCCCGTAACAAGTTATTTAACCATCACAGTTACTCTGAAGCTGTTTAATTAAAGTAAAAATGCTGCATAGTTCCTCTTTAATATGCACAGGTTTATATTAGTTCCCCCAGTTACATCCAATTCAAAACTTCCTCCATGTTCACCTGTTGCCTTGATGGACTCAGTGTAATGACTATTTTTGAAATTGCTGTACTCCATGATCATGCACACGCTAATCAGTGACTCACAATGACTGTTAATGTGACATAAACACCAGGAAGTGGTGAGGTGTTGTTGTCGTCAGGAGTATGAGGGCAAAGAAATGACTACACAGAGTTTGTAATAATTGTTGTTCAGTGGAATAGAAATGTTGTGCTCTACACTGTTGATTTACTACAGGGAATGTCACCTGCTTCAGTGTTTTACCACATCTGTATGCACAGACATAACATTGAGATGCATTTAAGGACACTCAGCTAGGGAGTTGAACTAAACCATGATACAAAGGCTGCATTAACTGAAGCTTCAAACACCAACACTGAGCCAGCAGCAGCAGCAGGAGCTCAACCTGTCTGCACCAACAACTAGGTCTGCTGAAACAAAGCCTCATCAAAGCGAGTGCTTTATTACCCCGACTCTGGTGTAATGCCCCTCCTCCTACTCACTCAGCCCCAAGACAACAAGGGCTCTGCCCTGAATGTGGAAGTAAAGTTCACCCAAGATTTTGCCAAATGAGACGCTCATGCTCAAGTGATAGACAGAGTTTGGTTTTGAAGGGGAACTATGCAAGTCTGGTCGCTTTCCCCCCTGTTTTGCTAACCCCCCTCCGGGCCATGTGCATTTGTTTTTAACGAAGCCAGCGAAACAAGCAATCCACATGGAGCGCTGGATAACATTACAATGATACGACATTTATATTTGTGTAGTCTTAAGAGAGGCCAGGTGGAGGGCAGAGAGCCTCCGTCATGTATGTGGCCATCACAATTCCTCCGAAGCTTTTTAATGAAGGTAAAAATGTAGCAGAGCCACAGGAAAATCCTGCTTAGTTCCTCTTTAAAGAGAATATAGGTGACTATTGTAGTTACTGTAAAATACAGCTCTCATTTGTTAACAGTAAAATCTCCTGGTGCTTAGACCACAAAGTAGTAACTCTCTGTGAGCAGGAGTGTCACTTGAAAGAAGCCTCTAATAATTGAAGGTCAATGCATTTTGTAGAGCAGATCCAGAAGAAAAAGACATGTAGACACTTTGAAAATAGTTGATAAATTGGAAAAAAATGGCTCCAAAGTTTCAGCAGGATGATGAAAAAAGACTTTTATTTTTCAATTAGATGCAAGTTAGTTTTAAATACGTCTTTAAGACAAGACTCTCCTCACCAGGGCATCATAAAACTACAGCGATGACATGAAATATTTAAAATGTGTCACCAGATTTGCATTAGGTGTTACATAATACATTTCAAAGGGACTGGCAATACTAAAGGGGGTTTCAAACTAACTTCCTGAAACACAACTTCCCTCATGTAAATGAGGTTATGAAAAGATCTGAGATGTGCAGAGGCAGCGGGGGCAGGGTTTTTTTTGGGTGGGTGGGTGGGAATGTCTCTGTGCACGGGGGGATTTGCGAAATCAAGAGAGCGGGAATGTAAGAGAAAATCAAATGTAAGAACAAGGAAAGGAGCCGAGAAAGAAAAAAAAAGTGTGTGTGTGTGTGTGTGTGTGTGTGTGTGAGTTGGAAGGAGAGAGAGTGTGAGGGAGAAAAATGAAGTCCTCTGAGATTAGATCAGAAATAGAGCGAGTATAACGGAGTTTCCTCCTGCACAGGGAGAAGAAACAAGCGCCTGTTTCAGACAGACTCACAGACATGGCTGCCGACTTTATTTACAGAGATCTGACACACAGCACAATAATTAGACAGCTCCTTCCCGCTAACCTGCTGGAGGTTCCTCAGCTCTCCAACTCTCTAACTGCGATGAGTTGCAGGCTGAGAAAAGGATGATAAATGTCTAGGGATGAGCGGCTCTTTTTTCTTATTTCATTTTTTTTGAGCAGCCGTTTCAAGACATGCAAATTGAACTGATAGGATTCTTGACTTGGGGGGAGAAAAGAGAACAAGTCAGCATAAATAGGGCTGCCATGGGCTAATAAGTGAAAAACTCTGAAGGCAGCTGAAGGCTCCTCTATAATACTGCTGCTCACCTGCAAAATAATAAATCCAGAGGACGTGTTTCATACGCTGTATTCAATCACGCCTGTTAAGACATCATCCCTGCCACAGGCTGGTGAAGAGTCTGACAGACGCCGATGCAATAATACTATCACCACCACATTACAGCGCGCATTCGAACAATGTTTGCAGAATCTCAACAATATCTGGAGTCTCTGGAAATTTACATCCAAGAAAAGACTGTGAAATGTATGTGTGCATCCAGGGTGGAAGGTCGACATCGAGGGTGGGTGTATTATTCTGGTGCAAGGAGGACAGCTTGTGGGTGGAGAACAAGTCTGTACTGTATTCATGGAGCACAGGCTTTGTGACCTCTCTTCACCAGCACACAATGCAGCACAGCAGAATCAGGAGAAGGTGTGTGTGTGTGTGTTTATGAATCTCTCTGTGTGTATGTGTGTGCCTGCAGAAAGTAAGAAAACAGAAGTGGGTTTTTATCACCTGCAAGAATCACTGAGTCAATAATAGATACTGTTGAAATGGAGAAAAACAGATTTTGCAAAGTGTTCTGCAGGTTTGTACCAAAGTAAATAAAAGTTGATGTGCAGTCCAGAGCATAATCTGGTTTTTAATCTTATACTGGGTATTTTTCTGTCTGATCACCTATATTTATTATTAAAGTCATAGCTAATAGTGTTATGCAAGATTACATTATGCTAAACAAGAGTTTATATTACTGTGCCCCCTCCGCTGCATGTGAAAACAGACCTAAACAGAAACACTTTACAGCTCATACAGTATAAATACAGTCACAGTGCAAGAGCATCACAAACTTTGACTTCCATAATAGGCACATTGTTGAATAAACACAGTAAGCCTTGTGAAACGTATAGTACAGCTAAGATTGTACAGGTGTGAATGATTCTCATTATGTAACATCGCAATCATTTCATGAAAATAAACCGTATGTTGTTCATCCACAGTGGAGAACACAAAGAGGTGTTTATCTAAAGATGTGAGAACACTGTGGTTTATCAGCCGCAACAGCCTGGTATTGTTTCACCTGTTGTGGCCATGGAGACGCCTACTCTGTGTGGTTATAAACTCTGTCATGTGTTTAAATGTGTTTGAAGACAGATTTTTTTTATCTCCATTACGAATGTCACAGCTGCGCACGGTCACAAAACTTACATTGTGATCACTGGTGTAATGTACGTCTCAGGTTTCCCTATTTACTGCTCATTTTCATCCCATAATATCTTCACTGCTAATACAACCCACTCATTTCCTGCTGCAGTCACAAGGCAAAACACAGGTTTGTGTGGCTTTTTTTTCATTGTGAAGCAGTCACAGGAGACGTGATGTGTTTGTGACCGAGGTGAAACAGCTGACAGCTCTCATTCATCAAAAATGTCAGAGAAGAACCTAATGGGTTCATTTTGTGTTATTACTTTGGGGGGGGGGGGTGAAGACAGAAATACAAAATGCACAACAGCTTCTATATTAAAAAACAATTATCAACAAAACCTAAATGTCACTGCAAAACATAACCAAACGCCTTGATGCTCCAGTATTGGTTATATCCTCAGTTTAACAAAGCCATTACAGATGCATTTTGGTTTTTAAGTATTATGAAGAAGTTTTTTTTTTTTTTAAATCCCCTTTTCTTTATTTTTCATCTCCCAAAAGCCTGATGTTTTCAGGATACACTATTACTTAAGAAAAAGCAGAAACAGGCTGAATGTTTTCCTCAAGGGCGTTTAAGGTGGGATGGATTGTAGCATGGAGGCTGGCTGTCCTCACACCTCCTGAATGAAAAGGCAGCAACGCTGAGATGAAATGCAAAGGAAGGAGAGGTGGATGATGGAGGATGAGAGCAGTTAATGAGGGAAGAACAAGGTGAGAAGAAGAGGAGCTGAAAGAATATACATGAGGATGGAGAAAGGAAGGAGTGAGGAGACAAAGAGAGAAGTTGAAACAGAAAGAAAGAGAGGGACGAAGAGGAAGGAGTGAGCAAGGGGAGGGTTTCATGTCGCACATGCAGAACAGTGTTATTAAAGCTGGATGATGCATCAAACCAATGTTTCATTAGACCGTCATCACTGTCTCTCATCTTATCACTCCTTTGTTTTCTCATTACTTCTCTAGTAAGAAAATTTAATATCACTTCGTTGATATAAACATCTGCCTTTGAAAATTCATAATAACTTGTTTACAAATGATGTTCTGTTACATCCACAATAACAAAACCACAAGCTATAGCAATTCACAAGTAAAGCTCAACTTCATAGCCTCAATCACCTCGCTCCAAACCCGGGGTGCTGGCAGAAGCTGCAGCGTCGGATCAATGGCAGAACCGAGCAGGATCGTTTTTCCCACCAGCTGTTGAATTATTCAGGCCAGGACTTCCTCTAGGGAGATTCCTGCTCAGCCTGTCAGACAGACACAGCGAGTTTGCAGCCTGGGCACACAAAGCTGCAGGTCCAGGGCAAAAAAAAAAAAAAATCCCCAACAGCCTGGACCATGACCACCGTGGCTCAAGTCAACAGAGGTCAGGTTACGGGCAGTAGTGTGTACTGTACGGTTAGGACCCCGCTGACCTGTGGGTCATTGATTGTTGCTACTTTTTTTTTTTTTGGTGCCTAAAAACTGTGGTGCATTGTTTAGTTTTAAAACTGTCAGGTGAAGCAGGGAAAGTGAGAACGGGCCTGTACACCGCCTTCTCTATCTGCACAGGAGGGGAGCGAATGCTGCAAAGATCTGAAGATTAAAAGCAAAATGGAAATGAAAGCGAACCCATACTGTAAAAAATAATATCCTGGCTTGGAGGAGGAAAAAGAAAAAAAAAAAAAAAAACTTTTGAAAAACTGCTTCAAAGTAGGTCAGTATGAAATGTGTGATTGTTTCAGTGAAGTGGGTCACAGAGTGAGGATCTCACAGTTGGATGTTCCTCCTCTGCCTGCCCCCATGACATGTTCCTTTGGCTAATGAGCTTCTCCAGCTATCACAAAAAAAAAAAAATCTGTGGCATGCACAAGAGGCGATGAGGCTGGAAAATTGTCGGCTCTCTCCCTGCAGGCACACAACTGGCGACCAGTGTGGTTAGAAACTCAGATTTGGTGAAGTGTAAAATGGGATGTCAGGTACCAGGATCTACTGTCAAGACACATATTGAGAGTAAACCATTGAAAACACTGAAGCTTTTAAAGACCTCATGCCATGAAATTATGCTGTATCCACATGTTAATTGTTCATTTATCTGTTGATATTTGCCAGATTCATGTCATTGTTAAAATCAATGTATTTTTTCTTCCTTCCGTTTGATGACTCATCCTGCACTCGAGGGCATTCCTAGTTTTGCATCCAATTAAAATGGTTTCTTGAAATTTTCATCACTCCGCTAAAATATAAATCCTGCCAGTCACCGTGACAACCTCCGAGCTGTAACGAGCTAGTTCTGCCAACTCTGTGTGTGTGTGTTAATGCAAACTCTGCATCTTTCCCCTGCTAGCATCACTGCTACCTTCAGCTCCAGGCTCAAACACTCTGCATGCTCTCAGTCCAAGACTGGTTTCATTGTCTTCTCCCTGTTTCATCTCCACCTGTCTCAGTGCCAAACTCCACACGTGTGTGTGTGTGTGTCAGTCCACAGCAGCACACAATCCCACAGGTGGTGCTTAACATACATTCAATGTGATTGGCCATACCGTAGACAGCATTCAATACCTGTGACATGTCTGTTTCTAGCTTGAGAAAAATGTTGAGATTTGCTATTTAGGAGCTTTGATAATGTGTTTCAAAGTAAACATGAACTTTTCAGTGAATGAATTTATAATTTTTGGATTTTTAGTCAAACAGTAACATGTTTTTCACTGTCTCCAGGTCAGGACCAACCAGAACCTGTTGTATTTGACATCCAGTCAACAAAGTCTACGATTAATCCAATTATGTAAGTAAATCTTCCTCCCTGTGCGATCCAGGGCCTGGAGGCAGTTGCTTGTTGTTTTGCCCACGTTGTAATTTACTGTAAGTGTGTGTACATAATTTCACGGCAATCTCTCCAATTATTTTTGCAGTATTGCAGCACAGCGTGACAAAAAAAGAGAAAAATCTGCAGAAGAATCCCAATGTAAATTGCAGAAGCTCTAAAATAAGACAAACAACACTTCAAAAGTTCATAATAACTTATTCAGCATTAGAGAAAAGAAAAACACTTTTAAAGGGATCTCAGCCAATATTATGAGAATAAGGGGGAAAAAACAGTGCCATCGCTGCAGTAATACCTTGACTAGGGAACTAAGTTGTTCTGAGAGCTGACAGGAAAATGTATATGCAGCTATGTTCACAGTCATTTGTTTGAATTCAAGTCCACATCAATAATAACTGTCTTAAACCATCACGAATACAATCACATCCTTATGAATGCAGCCAGGAGAACAAGTTATCCACTGACACACACACACACACACACGCTTCCACACACACATTTTTTCACTCATCCATTATCTATTTTCCCTCCGGGCGTTGGTAGCTCCATAATCAAATCCAGTCATCTCACCCACACACTTTCACACATCTCCAGCTTTGCTGTACCACATAGGACCATCTTTGCCCAATCATCCCATCCTGCGCTGGGGGCTGGCTGCCAGAGCTGAAATAGCACTGTACGCTCAGAATAGGCAAACAATCTAACATCCACTCTGACGAGTGAACTAAGTCATGCATCACTCACTACAAGATGCTGACGGTAAAAAAACACAGTTGTATAAACAATGGCAGCATTGGACCCGATTTCATTCATTTCATTCCTCACTCTCGACTGTGTAATAAAAAAAAAAAACGTTTGATTAATTATGTTGTCTGGATTTACTGTGAGGTTTTTCTGTGTGAGTGTCGAGAAATCACCTCTAAAGGCTCCACAGGTGCAATATGGGAAGGATTTGAGAATTAGTTGTCATCTGAAATTAACTGCACTCATGCTCTGCTCTGACAGAGTAAAGCCATAACTGCTCGTCAGAACCAGTTTGTAGTTCATGATGAGCTGCAGCATGTGTTGAAAAGTGAAGAGGACACTAGATCTAGAAAGTCTCAGCTCCTATAAACTTCTATAAACCAGCGACTGGAAGGATTCAATCGCATGTGTTCACCGCCATTGCCAGCATGCCATTCAAATCAAATTAGTTCATTGTATTCAATTAGGATGCATCACTTGTCATGGACCTGCTCCTATACCCACAATGAAAAAGCTCCATCTTTCTAATTGCCAGGTGATGGTAGCTGTCCACAGCTGTGACTCACCATCCTCAATAGCCCTGACTGAGAACTATTAAGCTCCCATTACTCCATCACATATGCCGAGGACAGATGCTTCATGCTGCACAGTGGGTTGCAATTCACAAGGAGAAAATGACTGATCGTGCACCTGTCTTGTTTGTCAAAAGTTTTTGAAGCTCAGTTTTGGGTCTATTGTATGTTTCTTTGTGTTTTATCTGGTGGAAAAACAAAACAAAAGGAAATCTCATGCAGGGACGCCTTTGAGGTGACTTTGGAGTCACCATTTGAAAAAAGTGACAGTATAATACCTCAGCCTGAGAGGGGGTGGTTTTATATGCAATTTCACACATATCACACGTGCTCAAAGTACCAGCAGTGATTTATTGCCACACAGAGAGCAGAGCCAATCTGAGATTTAGCAGATTTAATGATGTGTGCATGTCGTTTTTTTCCCCCACCCCACATTTATGGCTTATTATCTGACTATCTATGGTGCAGTGAAACTGAAAAACAAAAACACAACAATAGAAGTGTCAGTTTCTGTTCATTCAGAATGAAAAACTTTGTCTGCCAGTTCATTCTCATCCTCTATAAGTGATTTATCCTTCGCTGTTTGGTTATCAGTCATATCCCCTCAGCATAACTCAAGGCATCCTCTGCAAATAACTGCTTCTGTTTTCTCCATAAGCTGAATTTATTTGTGAGATGTGAGCTCCAGGTTATTTAGTGTCTGCAGAGGTGTGGCATCTTGTCTTTGTTTGATTTGTCAGTTTCAGCTTCTGCTGAAAAGTCAAATGAATCAAATTATGCAATACCATAATAAGACTCCAGAGAGTCTGACAGCGATCTCTCAGTCCAGTGTAACTTTGATTAAAAGGCTTATTATCAGGCAGCAGAGTGAAGTGTTAACTCCTTTAGTCTGATGTTTATAATGATGCTCTGACGTGTTATCCCAGCACATCGCTGCTTCTGAACAAGGTCTGAACATGTGGCAATATTAGATTATGACATTTGGGCTTTTCTAGCACCTGTCATCAGTATGGACTCATCAGGTGGTGCTTTGTTTTCTCTTGTGCTGTAGTCGTCATCCATCAAAATAAAGCTGGCTGTAACGTCTCTGATAGCACAGAGCGATGACAAAAGTTTGATGCCAAACCAATGCAATGAATGAAAGATGAAACAGAAATCACTTGGCTGAGTTTCACAAACAGTGCAATGTATTTGAAGGCCGGTCTGTCAAAAACAAAACACTGCAGCCATATGTCTGTTAGATTATAGAGGCCATATGTGGTCATATTCATGTTCCTGGGTTTACAGCCAGACTCAATTGGGCCTTCTGAGATTTCTGCTCCACAAACAAATGTTATGTTTCACGGTACCAGAGGCCACAGCCCTCTGTCCACAGCTCTAACATGTTTACTGGTCACAGTCTTCTTAGCTATTTAGGACACAGAGAGAAAGAGAGAGTGTGTGTGTGTGTTTAGGTCATCCTCTGCTTCCCCAGTCCTTCACTGATAAATTTGACTTTGTCTTCCCATGACTCCTCTGCTCTTGCCAGGGAGCCAGCAAGCCTGTCAGCCAGAGAGCACAGATCAAAGCCCCCGCTTCAGCCTCTCAGCCGCTAAAGCCAGAATGACAGTGAGCCATCATTAACACTGGTGGAGAGTCTTACCCTTCTTCCTCTGGACTTAACATCACTTATGTTCAGTGGCTGTTGACAACAAGCCTCACCAGACCTTGTTTGTATTCATGGAGATGATACACTCTCTCCCTCTCTCTCGCTCCACTGCCACCATACTTAGAGCTGGAGATACGAGCTTGATGCGAAAAGTGCAGGATGGAAGAATTTGATGGCTGCAGGAATGAGACAGTTGATTCTCAGCTGCAGAGTTGACACAGCTGATTATAGCCATTGCAGAGTGAAGGCACTGACAACTGAACAGTGCTGCTGTCAGGGGCTGGAGGGGATTATTGGATGTCGGATGAGGAGTGACGGATAAAAATCAGCATCTTTTAGTGTTATTGTAATGAAAGCAACCAAAAAAAAAAAAAGACCCTAAAACCAAAGATGATTCATTTTTCTCTTATTTAAATTAACATAAAAGGAAGAAAAGGGGAAGGGAAGTCTTTCTGAACTGCAGACATGAGCTCTTGACATGTGTTGCTTTTAATCTTTTCAGCATGCCCACAGTCCACGTTATTGATTTAGTGAAAGCATTAGTCATAGTCTGTCCATCAGAACGCTGAAGGCACCGAAGGAAACAGAGCGGCAGTATAACTCCCAAGTCGTCGCATACAGACGTTTTGGTCAGGACCCCGTGTGTGAGCAGGGTAAATCCAATAGACTCCCAGACTTCTCTGCTGCATTGAAAGTTGCCGCACAGGCCATGCAGAGCACAAACGTAGTTTTTACTAACTTTTACTGTATTAAACCTCACACTACAGTCCTTACCTGCACCTAACCAAAGTGTTTTTGTTGCCTATTGCTGACTGTACATCATCTCCTCATTCACTGAAGAAAGGCATTTCGAACGGGGGCCAAGCCAAGCAGCCGCCTGTGACGACTTGGTGAATGAGAACAAGGGGGAATTTACAAAGGCAGAAAGCATCATTGGACTGTGAAAGGAAGTAAACGGTGCTCAGAAATGATGTTTGCTGTCTGCAATGCACTCATCCAAGGTGCTACAGTGAGTAAGAGGGCAGAAAATAATTGCCTGATTCTGCCAGGTCAGGAGAAAAGAGCATTTCATGCAGTAATGGCATCCGAATTGTCCTTTTGTATGCAAACAATAGAGCACAAAGACACATCGCCAACATACGATCTGCTCCCGGTAGATCAATGCCGCCTTGTAGGCAGAAGCAGAAGGAGAAAAAAAAGTGTTTTGTAAGCAGAAACAACAACTGATGTATATTTAATAGGCGCTGCTTCTGAGCTTCATAAACTCCTTTAATTTGTCTCCCAAATGGACCACATTGCTGTAGCAAGCTTTTTTCCAAAACAGCCTTAACACCCATCTCTGCTGCTGTCTAATGGTTCATCTGCAAAAAAAAAAAAAAAAAAAAAAAAAAAAAACAGCGTTAGAGATGTGGAGGGGAAACGCTGTGAGCTGCCGTCACCAGATTTGGTGTAATGGCCCCCGAGAGGCCGGGGGTCGGTAGAGGAGGAGGTCGGAGCTACTCCATCTTAATGACACTGTTTTGTCTTGTTTAAGTCAAAACTTTTGTTTTTTCTTGACTTGTTTTTCTTGTCGATGTAAAAGTTATACGTGACTTTATCTCAGAGTTTTTGGAAGCCATCTTTTCAATTACTAACAGTGATGATCCCATATTTGGGATGTAAACCAGCAGCTTCTGAGTGATCGATCAAACACGCCACGCAAGAATTGATCTGTATCTATAAATTTGGAGATGAGACAAAAATATAAAACCAAATCTGTCAGGAAAACATGAACTGTTTTTTTTTTCATTTTAAAGCTAATTAAGGCACTAATGGTAGGCTGCAGCTCTACATGGATCACTAACAGGTGACATTTTGTCTAATATTGCCCAGTTTTGTTGTTGCTTTTGAGTTATCATGAAATCCAAATGTAACACCCCCGTCACAGGAGCAAAGTTTCCAACCAGCCTAAAATCTAACAGTGACTGTTTTCACCTCTGCTTTTCACTAAAATGAAGAATCATCAACCCCTCCCCCGCCTGTATTTTGGTCTTTTGCTTTGTTTTGTTGCACACGGGGACGTTTCTGGGTGGAGAATTGGAGTTTTCTCTCCAGCCAATGACAGAGCAGGTGAAGTTACGTGCAGCCTGAATAGGAGGGGGCTGCTAGCCCCGCTCTGCTAGTGGTGGCAGCTAGCATCCGCTGCTAGCACCCGCTTCCCAGCTCACCACAGCAGCCCTCCTACTCGTCACAGCGTAATTGTAACCGGTGACGGTTGGGTATCGGCCTGCGGTCCCAGCACTTCACTCGGACTGTATTTCTTTCACTTTGCAGTCCTGACAACTGCTGCTGCTGCTGCTGTCAGGGGCGGGAGGCTGCACAGTTGAGCCCAAGAGGAGGGGCCCAGTTCCAATATTTTGTTTACAAACTGCAAGGAACAAACCTCCGGACTCTACCTTTAAGAGCCAGTAACTGGCAAAGACAGTGACTAAGGAGGTTTAGTTTGAGATCTGCACTTCTGGAAGATCAAAATTCAAAGAAAAGTAAAAACGTCTCATGTGGAGTTTTTAGCTGCTTAATAAATAAAAAGTTATTACTACTTAATGTAACTCATTAAAAATGTCTTTTTCCCACTCAAAGTTCCTATAAGTGGACGCATATTCAGAGTGATTACACAGCAGTATTTTCTTATTTTGATTGTCCAGTGCTCTAATTGGAGACTGACTGGTGAACATGAAGGAGCGCTTCGCCGCTGAGGAGCCAAATGTTTCCCTTTAACAGAGAGTTCAGGTTAATGTTGGACTTCTATCAGCCGGAGACGAGAAAAAAATGACTCCGAAACCGTCTGGATGTGTAAACAACTGTTTACCAACAAGGTCACAGTCTGAGCTGAAGTGATGATGTCTGTGCTGCGTTCACTGCCCCCCCCCCCCCTTCTATCATGCTCACAGACTCTGTGACTTTCTCCTCTTTTAACACCTGGTGTATTTATTTTGAAAGTGTCATTATTCTCATTTCTTCTCATTTGCTGCTTGCGCACATTTCACAGAAATGTTACATCACATAAATGACTGACGCTCTGCTGCAGACACTCTCCTGTGCTGCTGCTGCTGGTAATAATGAAAACAAATGTCTTTCTCTGTAGGTTCTTATTTTCTCTCTAAACACGCTGGTTTCTTATTTGCATTTCTTAATGAGTTCACTTCTCTGTCCTTTTAGTTACTGTGCACTGATGAGCGTGCCCACCTCGCTCTTTTCTCATCTCGCTCTGTCTTTGTTTATCTGCTCTCTCACATGCACATTGGCTTTTTAACTCCCTCCCCGCCTCTATCTTTTCCCTCCACACCTAATTTTCCCCCCTAAGCAGCTAAAGTCAGTTAGGCTGTGTGATAACGGGCAGTATGCCCAGTCTGTTGTGTGTGAGTGAGAGACACACACACACACACACAAAGAGGTTTTTATCATTTTGGTTTGGAGGGTGGGTCATCTGCAAGATAATTATGTTGTGATTTGCAAAGCTGAGTTCATGCTTCATCCACCGTGGTCTGGTTATGGTTAATTAGCTTTGATGATGCTTTTGGTGCAGCTCACACTCACACACCAAAAAAGGGCTCAAACCTAGAGAGATGGGATGCAAACGAATGAGGGGAGGGGTGATAAGCTTCACATCTCTCCTCGGCTTCTTCTCCAACACTGTGTGTGAAGAAGCTTTCATATCTGTCCCAGTCAGATCCAGACAGGAACCCGTCATCACACGGTGGAACCAGGGTTCTCTCAAGCACAAATCTGCCATAACACTGGAGACCATCTGAACATTTAGCAGAGGGATTCAATCGCAGCAACATGTGCGGTGTTTGCAGGAAACAAGCTGAGATATCCACACACACACTAATTATCCCTAACTCTGGTCACTGGTTAGAATAAGGATTCAGCAGCTGTAAGGTCCATCTTCACGTTATTGAACTTCTTAGATTAGGTGTCACTCTGAGGAAAAGGACAATGTGCTGTGAAAGTGTAATTGGTCACTCGCAGTGACATCATTCATCACCACACTGCACATACATACTTCCTCAGCTAAATTGATAAAACCGTAGGGAACAGCTCAAAAAACCACATGGATTTCAACCTGTGGAGCCTGAAAATTATCGATTTTTTTTCATCGATTCTCAAATTTTCGGGGCCAGAAGGCAAGACAAACACCCAAATATCTGTTAAAGAGCCTTCAAAGAGTGATATGTCCATAATATGTCCCCTTTAAGGGTCGTCGGACCAGTCGAGTTGAGTGTTTTCATCACAGAGCAGAGATTTAGTTTGTCTTAGAAAATAAATGCCTGACAGTCTCCGAATGAGTCAGAAGGTCGTTTACCAAAAGACACATTTAAAGAGACATGTCTGATTCTCAATGATTGAACTGCACAAGAGAGTTGCAACTCTGGAGGTTTTAATGATTAGTCACTAGGTCTTGATATGGCTCTTGTTTCTCTCACAACTGATGTCGAATTCAAAGAGTGAATCTGCCCCCCAAATGTAAAGACTTAATTCTTCTATGTGTTTGTTGCATTTCAGTGATAAATCAACACCAACAGCTGAAAACATCCGTCCTTGTTGGTTGTAATGTTACTTTGTCCTGTACAAAACCGATCAGTGACATGTGTCAAGACAGATAAATTGGGAAACAGATGGACAAGCCTTTCTCATCATTGCAGCGGACAGAACACTCTCTCATCCAGATGGTTTGAACGGAGTTTGGGGGATTGTGTGTGTGAATACTTTCAAAAACAATGACAACTGGTTGGTAAATGTCCTTCTGGGTTTCCTCAAAGATTTTTTTTTTTTTTTTTCCCCAGAAAAACAGATGTTTGATTCTGATGTTTCCACAGAAGCTCAACCTGGGACGAAGTCCAGTCAGAAGTGGAAGAAAAGAAACTCAGAAGTTTACTCAGTACTGTAAGTCTCTGGGTTTCTTACATTGGCTGCTGAGGCGGCTCCACCAGGTGAGTGAGGCCATTGCTTATCAATACGACTGTAAAGCAGCCGGTGTTCCTCCATTGACTGACCTCTACTCTTCAATACACAGCCGGGGCAGTCTCTCCTCAGCTGACTGGAGAGTCTGATAAATGGCCGAGGACCTTGTTAGACACATAAGTACTTTTTTATATTGTTTGAATTGACCAGAGCAGAACTGGGAGGGCAGATGAGGAGATTTACTCCTCCGCTTTCCTGTCCTCATGCCAGCTGCAACTGTCTCCCTTTGTCCCCCACCCCCCAACAGGAACTAGACCATTGACTGACAAGCCTGCGGGAGTGTAAACACCAGTTTAAGAAAGAAAAAAAACACACAGACGCAGTTGGATTATATTTTTGTTCTCTCTTGCTGTTGTTTCAAACTGTTTCACCTGTTTTTTCTATTTCTGCCACAGCTCCTCAAGGCTGCTGCCTACCTACAAGACAAAAGCGCTGGAAATGACACACAGCGAGAGACATGAACATGTTGGTGGACGTCGCCCCAAGGTCTGTGTGTGTGTGTGTGTGTTTGTATAGAAACTATTGTTGAGGTTATGCAGCTAAAAATCACAACATCCTGCAGCGGTGGTGAAGACGATATAAATCACCGATGACTCTGACTTTCATTAACAGGTGGCAACTTCCTGCAACCAGATCTTTAGGTCCTCCTCCCTCCCTGACTGATAGACAAACCAAATCTTATCACCTCCCCACCCACCCACCCCATTCCCAATCCGGCACCCACCCACCCCTCCCACCCCTTCCCCACTGTGTGTCATTGCTCCAGATAATAATACGTTGTCAAAAGCAGGGGGTGGGGTGGTGGGGGGGTGGGTGTAGCCTGTAATAAGGGGGTATTAGCCCAGAGGGAACAGCTATCATCATGATTTGGAGGCCTTAGAGAGCACATGTACTGTACCGTCAGTGACAAAAGGGAGAGAGAGGCGAAGACGACCCGACAGGGAGCCTCTTATCTTGAATAGGAATCTGACTCACACAACATCTGTACAAAAGGATTTAAAGGATTTGTGAGGCCTTGAACTGCTATTACAAGTGTCTGAGTGTGACAGGAAGGTTTAACTGCTGATTTATTCTGCCTCAGTAGTAGCCCTACTATTACATATTTATTATAACACCACGGGGAACTCAAGTGTATATACAGTACAGTATGTAGGCAAACTGGAGGTATGAGGGTTATGAGAGCAACCTTTTGCACACTTCAGAAATCTGTATAGCTCATTAGTCCATATGTCAAGTGTGACCACAGTGAACCCACCCTCTCTAATCAGGAGGCTTGTTCAGACCATGCTACATATATATTCTGCATATTCTGCATATACATCTGTGCCTTAATTACCTACATATGGCTGAAAATGTGAATCTCACACAGAGGGTGAAGTCTTGGCCTCTCTTGCTCTCTGCGCTTTCTCTCTCTCTCTCTCTCTGTCTCTCTCTCTCTCACACACACACACACACACACACACACACAGTGGCAGTGAAGCAGAAGGGCAAACCATCCACTCTCCCCATTCGATAAATCATTTCTTCTTCCCAAACTCCTCTTTTTCTCTGGTAGGAGGCTTCTGCACCACTACACCCCTTTTTCTACAGAAAACACACACACACACATTGTCATTGTGAATCATTTGCATATTCATATTGCATGGGGTTGTCATAATAGGACTCATCATTTACCTGAATGGTGCTTAATTGCATGTCACTGAGGCATTTAATCCAAACTGCCTCATCGTCACAAGCTGCAAAGAAAAAAAGAAAAATCCCCAAAATCCAAAATCATGCAACTACAACATCAACAACAACGACACTTCACTCGTCGCCCCTTTTTCTCCATCTAAACTGATTCTCCTCGATCGCCCACCATTTCCTGCACAAGCAAGCAAACTATTGTTAGT
Source organism: Caranx ignobilis (assembly GCA_021432705.1). NCBI lineage: Eukaryota > Metazoa > Chordata > Actinopteri > Carangiformes > Carangidae > Caranx > Caranx ignobilis. The sequence goes on along the minus strand of MU269985.1, from coordinate 45,876,283 downwards.
GCAGTAAATTGAAACACACTTGCCAGGGTTTTCTTTTATTTTTCTATTTTTTTTCCTTAACTCTGAGCTGAGAGATGTGGCAGCGAGCTTCTCAGAACGCCAGAGAGCCCATCAATAATGCACACACAGCTTGTTATAGCTCAAACTCACTCTGCTTCGATGGCTCACCAGCCTAAAACCCAGCATCAAAGACCAGAGAGATGTGTGTCTCTGAGTGTGTGTGTGTGTGTGTGTGTGTGTGTGTGTGGGGGGGGTATATGCGTGCCTGTTTTTACAGTGTGTGTGTGTGTGGTGTGTGTGTGTGTGTCTGAAAGGCATTGAAAGCCTTGACTTCAAAAACCTCTCCTAATGGGAAGAGGTGTGACTGTTTATTCTCAGCGAACTTGCACTGTGGGGAGATTCATTTGGCAGAGGCGGATTTTTCTTTAACACTAAGAAACACCTTTGTTCTGAAATATAACAAAGAACGACAGAGAGATCGAGGCCAGGGACACACACACACACACACACACACATGAATATGATGTAAACCTTTGAATCTTTAACATCCAGTACTTTGTGAGGAGGAATAAAGGAGGAGGTAGAAAACAGCCGAGCACTTAAATCATGTTAGAGCAGGAGATGTGCCGGATAAATCTGCATCCTCATCACCAACTGACCTAAATCAGGTTCTTAAAACAGTCATTTCTCATATTCTTTGTCTTTTTGTCACATTTTTTCATCATGTGAACATGAGAGGAAGACAGAGGCTGCTGTGTGCATTAGTTACATAACAGGTTTCCATTGATGAGAGCTCACACCTTTTTTTTTTTGGCCTTTCACATCTGACACAGTCTGCATGCATGAATCAACGCCAGATTCTGCACAGTATCTCTCTCACACACACGCACGCGCACGCACACAGACACACACGCACACACAGCCTACAGTTTCTACAGCTTTTAGTGGAAAGATTTGATTTGAATAAGTTTCTTGATATGTCAGGAAAACGAAGCCCCACCCAGGACCCTCTCATGTTTTCCACATGCAGTTGGTCTGGATCACACCCTCTCTGAACTACAGCCTCAGAAAGGGTGGGGCGCCGTCACAACTTTTCTAGCATGCAGTCCTCGCGCCGAACTTTCCTGACCACCGCACGCGCTCTCTCTGCGGACGCCTTTCAACTCACCTGCACGAGACCGTGATCTCTACTTTGGTGGCGGGGATGTTGCCGGTGATCGGGTCGAAGTCGTACACCGATGACACGTCCTCCAGCTTGTCCATAACGTCTCCCTCCATCATCTCCATCGCCAGAGCTCGCGGTGGCTCGGGTCTGATCCGAGAGGCGCACAGCCTGGCCCCGACGGAGCGCGTCGAGTCGCCGCTGACTCCACAGACCAGATCGGAGACCAGGCGGCCTCCGGTCCGACCGGGTGAGGCAGCCACTTCACAAATGTTGAAGCTGGATATGAGGGAGGAGAAGGAGGAGGAGGGAGCACTGAGTGAGTGGACACGCGCACACGGCAGAGGCGCACTTGGTTAACTGTCCATGCAGCGCGCGCGCGAGAGAGAAAGAGACAGAAAAAGAAAAAAGAAAAATGCAGGTACAGTAAATGAAATTACTGTAGCTCCCTCACCGAGCGGCTGCGCATCACATGGAGAGGTGGACCGCTCTCTGCGCTCTGTCTTCAGTCTGTGCGCACAGCGGAGCGTGTGAGGAGAAAAGACTAGATACACTCAAACCCACCCATCCTCCTCCCACACTGAATTGCACTCAAGTGCTGGCAACCCTGCCCATGCCCCAGCGCTGCTGCTGCTGCTGCTGCTGCTGCTGCTGTCACCCTGCAACATCCTCTGTGTGCGATTCACCGCCAGAGAGAAAGAGAGAGTGAGAGAGGGAGTGTGTGTTCGAGTGAGTGTCGTGGTAATGGAGTTACGCACTGGTGCTCTTTAATATAGAAGAGTTTCTGTGGAAACATCTGCGTGGAAACCTCTATGACGATGAAACAAAGATAAAGCTGGGCATCATGTTGCCGAGCAGATCTTCTTCTGTCGGTTCACAATCAATGCCTTGATGTAGATTAAAATCAAGAAGTCTGCAGATGGAGAGGAGAAAACACACTCCCTCAGAGTTGGTTTACATCAGTTAGCATCCGAGCAAGTCCTCTGTTTCTAAAGGTCCATCTGAGATGAATTAACTGCTTCAACTGCACTCAGCCCATCTCAGGAGGAGCTCTCACAGCTCAGTGGGACTGAGCCAAAAAGAAGCCAAAAAGTTTGGAAACTGCTGCTGTGGAGCAAAAGAAGAAAAAGATTTCAGCACCACAGCTCTGGACAGCTCCCAGAACATACAGAGAGAGAAACACAGCTACTCCCGTCATCAGCCTTTATACTCACTGAGCAGCAATTGTACATTCAACCAAAGATGTTAAATCCAAATGGATTTGGAGTTTAAGTTGTAAATAGGTCAAAACTGCCCCCCCCCCTCCCACACACACACACACACACACACACCCTCCCCCTCCCCCTCTCATTGTCTGGAGTTTTCTGTGGAGGAAGCACTGGAACATTTTTAAGAGATGCAGTTACCAATTAAAATGTGTTCATGCTGGCTGATTTAAAATCAATACTAATTACAGAGAGGGAATTACATAGAGATTTAATGGCCACCATCTATCATTACCCTGTTGTATGCAGCTATGACCCACCCCACCCTCCTCCCCACCCTGTAAACCACATTGTAATGAATATGCTAAACTGGTGTGGCTGTCGGCCAACAAAGTGACGGCTTTGTCATTTTGAGGATAAGTAGTGCGTCTCCTAAACATGTAGTCAGTTGCTGATGTGTGATTTACCCGCATGTGTGAAATGCATGTAAATAATAATAATGATGAATAGACAAACAAGCAGATGTTTACTTTTGCTCACATCTGGAGAGAAATCACTTTGAATGAACTTTTTGAAACTATAGTCACTTTTTGGTCAGACATCTGTTTTCTTGTATCATTGTACATTTCCTCTCTGTCTGTCCCACTCTCTTTGCCTCTTACTCGCACATCGCACACACACACACACACACACACACACACACAGACACACAGGGACACACACGCACCGCTATAAACCATTTTACCTCCTTTCATAAATGGGTGCAGAAGCACACAGCTCTTTCCAGCATAGAGCACCTAGCGTCTGGATTCTGGAAATCAATTTACGCCGGCACAGGATGCTTCTGCCCACACAACCCTCCAGCTGAGGATCAGGAACACACGCACACACACACACACACACACACACACTCACACAAACACATCCACACACATAAATCTTTCTTTCAGAGATACGCACCAATGGGTACATATAAATACAAATTATTTTCTCATATGTCACATAACCACCCATAAACAGAGATGAAGAGGCACACACATCTACATCTACACACACACACACACACACACACACCCTTTTCACTCCAGGATGATTCATGTATTTTAAGGGCTTGCTGTTTAGTGTGGGTGAGCACGTTATTGCAGATGTTCCAAGGAGTGGGTTGGCAGGAGCAGGGCCAGAGGACAGAAGGAAAAACAGAGGAAGGGGAGGAGGATGACCTACAACAGCTATTTTGCCTTGAGAAGTAACCTGCAGTATTAGAAATGAAGGTGCGCGAGAGAGAGAGAGAGCACACTCACATCTTCACTTAAACTGAGATTCAACATCTCCAGGATGCTGCAGGGGAAACAGTGCTCAGACTCACCCAGTAATGCATTTTGCCCCCTGAATATTGATCAAGCACATTTTCTTAAATGACCTGTGTCATCTCCTCAAACAGCACGCACTCCTCGTATTTTTGTTCTTTGGGGCTTTTAAGCCTTTGTAAGGAGAGAGACAGAGAGGGGCAATGACATGCAGCAAAGGGCCGCCAGGTGGCATCAAACCTGGGGCTGCTGCAGTGAAGACTAAAGCCTCTGTTTATGGGGAGCCTGCTCCACTCAGCTCGTTCCTGTCACTAAATCCTTTTGTAGTATCCTCTCCATCTTAGCCATTTTTTCATAAGGGTCTTTTTGCCAAGCCTGGTCCTAACCAGTCTTTTTCATCTGTCCAAAGAGACTGGCCACTCCCCACTGAGAAGTGTTTGCTTCCAGGTAGATGGATACTCTGTTGAAGTTTGAAACTATTGGATCGGCCTCTACCCAGTCGCTACTGTCTGGTTGTGACACACATCGTGCACCAGAACCATCCAGACCACAATGAAGCTGCTGCACGCTGTAAACAATGACCATCCCATCATTGCAATTAAAGCAACGCTATGTAGTTTCTGGTGTTGCAAAGTGTAGCTGCAGCCAGTGTGACCCCGCTCAGGCTGCAGCAGCGTCACGATTCATCCTATTAACCGTTTTTCTACCACTTGAATGACTTTAGAAACATTATTTTGAGGTCGAGAAACAACACAGTGTTGCTTTAACGGAGCAAGTGTGCGCAAGATATTCGGCAACGACAGCTGCAAGTTTTGCTCGACAAATTTAACAATACAGAGGACAAAATACTTTATTAACAGTGATCTTACTTCAGCTTTAATCCTGAATGTTAGGCAGTGTTGCCACAGCAGAATGAAAGGCTTCGAAAACGTCCATCTCTGAACCACAACTTTCCAGAGGCAGGTGACATTCAGACATTTTCCCATCATGCATTATGTATTCTCTTGCAGTAAGTTTGCTTCCATTATTTTCAGCGGTTAAATGAACACTTACATCCCTCAGGGTCAGTGTAATTTTACTTTCTGAGCGCTCTCACAGCTCTGTAACAAGCAGCACTTCAATCAACTGCTGACAATTCAAAATAATTAGCACAGAAAAATGTACATTGATTAAGGCTGGTAAAAGTCTCTGGTCGAGTCAAGACATAACAACTTTGTTTTTGTCCGCCACTATTGCCAATTAAATTCAGCTCAACTCGTTTTTATTTGTATCGCACCAAATCATAATACACATTATCTCAGGATACTTTACAGGGTGAAGACAAGACCCCATTTAATTACAAAGAGAAACCCAACATTTCCCACAAAGCACAAACACTTGACATCAGACTAAACTGTAGAAACTCTAAAGAAAAAGCCTAACGCCTGATTCTGAATGTTTCTAACGTGTCTTGCTGAGCGATCAATAACAAAAATCCTACGAAACGTTGGATATCTGCTTTAAACACAACTATTGCAGTCCAATGGGCAACGGGCCAGGAGGTGGTCAAAGCTTTGTACTGCCGCTGACATTAATAACACCGTAGGGGGATTCAAATGTCCCTTTTCCTCCGTCTCTGTCCTATTCTCTCGGCTTCCTGCAGTTTCCTAAGCACTAATTACTGTGTTTCTGCTACAGCTTGCGTCATGCTGTCCAAAAATATCGCCTTTCTGGAAGTAATTATACAAAAACAGACAAACACGCTGTCAAAGTAAAAGAGCAGCTCGTTACAATGAAATGTGTGATGTTTTTTTCTCACCAACCTGAGTAAACATTTGTTTACTCTTTTCATCTAATTCCACGATCGTTTCAACATTATTTAAAAAAATAAACCCAACAATAACCAATTCATTAACACTATTTGGATGTCCAACCTTTGGCCGACGCCTAAAAGCAGGAAATGTTTGGGAAGTAGTTGGCAATTAGAGAAACTGTTGCTGTTTGTTGGCTGAATCTTTAAAGAAAAACTGATGTTTTTTACAACCTGGACCTTATTTCTGACATAAAATACGCGCATTTACTCAGTAGTAGTAAGGAAAGCTCAAAAACCCACCATGCACTGCAGCCTGGAAGTATTTTATAACGTTGCATCTTGAATTCAGAGTTTAATCACTTTTCCACAAAAGCTTCGAGCTCAATATTCAGTCGTGTGTTTTCAGAGGTGTTGCGATGAAATTTAATTTCATACTGAACAAAACACACTGAAGCAGAAGAGAATACCTCAGAAATGAAATTTAAAAATACTTGTTTTTAACATTGTGAAGCGCTGAAGCTACAAATGTTAAGAATTGTCTTTTTTCTTAATCTCCTGCACGTACACGACCTTCACCAGTCACCATGTCGGGTCCAAAACGAGAATATCGCCTCGGCTAATGCAGTAAATCCACAGTTTCAATTATTGGATGGAGAATTTGGGAATCCAAAAAAAGTAGATGATGAAAAAAAGCTGTTTATCACCACAAACAACCCTGAGCAGTGTGCCCAGACCAGCACCAGCACCAGGAACAGAATTTATTATGATTATTTGGTTGCAGCTTAAGATAACAACCATCGAGCTCTGATTCATGACTGAGCTGGATTAAATCTGACCGATGGGACTTTGTGTTTCTCTCTGGGTGCTTCACTCGTGTCCTGCAGAGAAGTTGGGGGTTTGGTAAACCCCCTCCACCCAGTTCAAAAGGGCCACATGTTCCCTCCCAGGGTGTAATCCTGCTCTGTGGCCCAGTGGTTTTAATCCAGAATCAAACCCCTCCTGAGGTGGTAAAACATCCGTGAGAGAAACCACCCCTCAATGAGTGATTGCTCTGACATTGACAAACAAAGAGAAGGACCCATAGACAGACACACACACATTCATATACAGTATTTATGGAAGGAGCTGCTGCTGCTGCTGCTGCCTGGGTGGCTGATTGACTGGCTAACGGCCCAGCGCTCCCTCAGGCTGCAGCAGTGGGGAGTCAAAAGAAGTGCATTCTGCATTAGAGCTTCCAGCAATGGAATAATAAAAATAACCACATTTCCTCAGAGCAGATACACAGTCAAACTGATTTCTGAACTTCTTAAGTCGACGCTTGCAGCTGCCTCTAATCAGATCTAGTAGTACCCCAAAAAGTTTTGATGGTCTCGTAGTTTTTCTGCTGAGATAAACGTTCTGAGTCCTCCAGGGAGGGAGGCTGCTGCTGGATGCTCTGCTTTTCAATCTTTTCACTAATGAAGCATATGTTGAGTAGGTTTAGCCCTTTCGTGAATGAGTGTATGTCATGGCGAGGGCTTTAAATGCTGAGATTGAGGAGCACACAAACTCCCGACAACCAGGCAAAGTTTCCTCCAGGGACTTTTTTATAAAATCAGTCAGAGGAAGCACTCTCTGCTCTCTGGCTGCTCAGTGTCAACACTCTGGATGGTGGCATACTGTAATTACACATTGTCTTTATTAATATAATTATTTTCTGCCTCTGTGAGACTGTGGTTATAATTAATAAATATAATATAATTATCCTGTGTGTATGTCTCGAAATACACCAACAAATGCTGTCACATTTTGTTAATATGCTGCAGAAACAGATGTGATGTGCTGGCAGCCTGTCAAGAGAGTGTGTGTGTGTGTGTGTGTGTGTGTGTGTGTGTGTGTGCTACTCCTTTTACCAAATGCATGCTGGGATAGGATCCTGCTTTTCTGTAACCTTGACCAGAATAAACAGCTCATAAAGTGGACAGATACTGAAAAGACAAGATTGTATTTTAAAGGGTTTGAGCTTCATAACACTCTATTGTCTGTATTATGAAGCTTGCACCCAGTTAGCTTAGCTTAGCATAGTTTATCTTATCTTATCTCAGCAGGCAGAGAGCTAACCTGGCTCTGTCCCTGCAGCAAGAGGAACGATGCAGGATTTTTACCTTAATTGAACAGTTTCGGAGTAATTGTGATGGTTAAATAAATGGCTTGTAACTTGTTACAGGGAGAATGGAGTTTGGTGTTTGAGATTTTGTGCTGTTTGTGTCTATGCTGCCACCTATTGGTGTTACTGTGCGCTGTGCGGTCTCATTTTCAAAACAGAGCTTTTTTGTCACATCGATACAGAAGCATCTGCATCGATACATATATCAGCAAAGAAGACATCACGATATATTGCCATATCGATTTTTTAAGCACAGCCCTAACAAATATACACATTGAAAAGCAACCAGACTTACATACATTAGTTCCCCTTTAAAATCCACTTGTGTCACGTCCTGCAAGCAAGAAAAACCTGCAAATCCAGCCATAACAACACAACACTCCTTCTTTACATTTGAGTTTTTCTCTGACCCTATGCAGCCAAGAAATACTTGCAGCGTGCATACTCCGAGTCCTAGCTATATAATGTCTCAGAGCTGCTAGTGAGCGAATGTTGCATGAAGCCAAGCATTGCTGCTTCCTCTTACTTTATTGCTAAGCTAGGCTAATGCTTCATATTTGGTGCACACACAGGAGTCTTCTCCTTATCTAAGGCAAGATATCAAACATTCGTGCCTCACTAAATGAAAAACGATTCCAAGTCTTTGTCTATATTCATGAAGCATCATCCATAAGTATGCACCGAAAAGACACACATCAGAAAGCTAAATGGTTTTATTGACAGGATGCATGATGGCGCTCTGCCCACCGGTAAAAATGAATAAATAAAGACGCTCCTCTATTATTCTTGTGTAAAGAGGGCTGCATACACACACACACTACAGCTTGATTTTATTCAAGTTTTATTTGTGTTTGTGGCTCACAGTACAAGTATTCATGAATGTATCAGCAGTAAATCTCACTGGATACACCACTGCTCAATGAAAGCCTGCCTGCATTCTTTTATCCACCCACTGCCGCTGATCTCTCTCCTTCTTGTGATGTGACACCGTCGTGTGTTTAATGGCGTTTATTCCAGAATAAAGGCACAAAATGAAGAATCAATATACAATGAGAGAGGGGATGTGGATGTACAAGGTAATTAACACGTGACATGTCATTTAACTCATAAATGTTCTGCAGAACGAAGGTCGCTCTCATACGATGCACATGTACTGAAAGTGAAATGTTTTTCCAAGAGCTTTAATAAAACAACACCAGATTGTGTTTTGAAGGTAACAACTGTCACGAGTCCTGATAAGGAGCAATTGGTAGGTAATGTTTGACAGGATGAAGGATCAAAGGTCCAAGTCTGTTTCTGTCCTGTCAGATGCACCTTCACACTTCAGAGCGATTTCTTCGAGTAAATCTGATCCAGGTGAGTGGGTTTCTGAAAATAACATCAGTCAATGCAAACGATAAAACTACAAACTCCAACATGTGCATGTACATTCAATCTAAAAGCTTTCTGGTGGTGTGGACGTCATGGTGGAGCTCGCCTTCTACCCAGCTGTGGCCCTGATATATTTCTTCGGGGTCATGAATGCATCCAAGGAAGACCGGGTGGAGCTGGACGACCGGGCGTCGATGAACGTGTTCTGTCTGTTCGTGTTGGCTCAGCCGCTCTGTCTGGTGCTGGGAGCGTACACTGGCATGGCAACGTACCTCGTCACAGCTCTGGTGTCCTACAACTTCTTGCCTTGGAAGGAGGCAAAACCGCCTGTGGAGGAAAAACAACGAAAGAAGAAGACAAAGTGAGAAATGGGAACAAAAGACAGGTTCAAACAAGTTGCTGAAAGTTGTATTTTATATATCTTGATATACTCTGTTGATCCAAACTTTACTTTATTTAACTTGCTCCTATGAATCATTTTCAGTTGTAGTCATTAAAAGTACTTTGTCTGGGGACGTTCAGTCCTTTTCTGCAGAGGTAGTGACTCATTTAAAAAAATCCTGATGCAGAAAAATGAACAGGTTGCTCTGAAGCCTCCATTAGAAGCAACACTGACCTGACAGCACCGACCTGACAAACATAAGAGTGCTAAACACACATGCACACACACAAAAATGTCCATGATGGCTAACAGTGTCTGGAGTGGGATTCAGTACTGTGTTTTCAAGGTGAAAAGCAAATAATGGTGATTCCCAAAATGTGAGGATATTAACGTAAGTGAGGAAACTAATGGGTGTTTAAAAGCCTGGACTCTGATGTGAAAGCAAACAGCTGAAGTTATTCAGGAGCGTTGAGAATGAAGCGACTGCCTCTTCTCATCCTTGACATTAAACTGAATGACTGCAGGAGTTTCAATGTAGAGTCATTTGTGGCTCAATGGAAATCTCAGTGAACACAAAAGTGGTTTATCTTTGAATTAACACACACAAAACACAGTTAATATTATCACAACACTTTAGCTCGATTGTGTTTTTTTCTTATTTAATCAAATATACACCTATGTTCATGAGTGACTATGAAGCCTGGAGTGTCCGTGTGTGTGTGTGTGTGTGTGTGTGTGTGTGGTGAGTAATACTGGATCGAAAAGAGCGAGTGCATGATGGGATTAGTCTGTGCTGTGTGGTTGATTGTCCAAGGCTTTGTTCAGCAGTCGAGCAGATGCTCACTGTGTGGATCTGAGAAACAGTGGGAGCTTCTTCTTTCTTTTCTTTTCTTTTTCAGGATGTTTATTACTTTCCTCACCATTAAAACCCTCTTTGAACCCATGTTGTATGTCTTTCTCCTTCCTTTATGGCTTAAATAAAGTTACAACTTCTCCTATAAGACATTTTTGTGGAAAGGTTATATTTTGTCTTTTATTAGCCTGTGTATCTGTTTTCAAGGTAACACCACTCTGTGAGAAAACTGTTTTTCCTCCATCTCTTCTATAAGGTGTGCATATGTGCAGCATGTGAGTGTGTCTCATTATCTGAATGACTGAATGCTTTTTTTCCTCTTCATCTAGATGGTATAGATCCATTTAAATCCATCTCTACATTCATGCTTTTTTCTGTGACGCTGCCAATTATCAATCTCCTGGATTTATTCACCTTCTTCAGATAAGAGAAAAAAACAAAACAAAACACACATTTACATTTATTAAAAATTAAAGTCTCAGATTCTCACTGGATGATTTTGTTTTTATCATTGGGTCATAACCATGACTTCACTGTGGTTATACAAGTTGTAATCAAACTGTCAAGAGTTTGATGATGGACTGAAGGAAAGAAACGCTTCACTTTCATAAAGTTTTTACCTTCCAAATTATCATCTTTTAATTTGACAGCAAACTTGTCAGCAAACAGTTGCTTATTTACACACCCAAGCGAGGGCAACATTAGCATTCATTTGGAGTTCAGGTTTGTGTCAACCTGATGAATTTAAGTCCAATATTTGCTCTGTGTTCACTCTCCATGAACTCCTGAGGGAAATCTCTGGCTCTTTAGCCACTAAATTTAACTACAGCAGCTACACTATGTTCTACAGAAGAGCATTAGGGCCAACAATGGAGATTTTTTTTTTTTTTTTTAAGACTCTGAGTTAATAGTTAATCATTTCTGAAGAAAAAAACTCAGAAATTCAGTTTTTTTCTCAGAAATTCGTTGTTTTTTTCAGAAATTTTGTTTTGTTCAGAATTTCTGATTTTTTCTCAGAAATTCAGTTTTATTTTTCCAGAAATTCAGTTTTTTCTCAGACATTTTGTTTTTTATCAGAATTTCTAATTTTTTTATCAAAAAATTCATTTTTTTCTTTTTTTTTTTTTTTCAGAAATTCTGTTTTTTTTTTTTTTTTTTAGAATTTCTGGGTTTTCTACTCACAATTTTAGATTTTTTTCTCAAGAATTCTGTTTTTTTTTTTCCCAGAAATTCTGTTTTTTCAGAATTTGTAAGTTTTTTCTCAGAAATTCTTTTTTTTCTCAGAATTTTTTTTTTCAGAAATTCTGTTGTTTTTCTCAGAATTTCTGTTTTTTTTCAGAAATTCTGTTGTTTTTTCAGAATTTCTAATTTTTTATCTCAGAATTCTGATTTTTTTCTCAGAAATTCTGTTTTTTTCTCAGAAATTCTGAGTTTTTTTCAGAATTTTTTCAGAATTCTAATTTTTTTTCCAAAAATTTTTTTTTTATTTTTTATTCATTTTTATTTTATTTTTTTTTTCAGAAATTCTGTTTTTTTTTTCATTTCTGGGTTTTCTACTCACAATTTTTGATTTTCTTCTCAAAAATTCTGTTGTTTTTTTCCCAGAAATTCTGTTTTTTCAGAATTTGTAAGTTTTTTCAAAATTTCTGAGTTTTTTCTCAGAAATTCATTTTTTTTCTCAGAATTTTTTTTCAAAATTCTGTTGTTTTTTTCAGAATTTCTGTTTTTTTCAGAATTTCTGAGTTTTTTATCAAAAATTCGTTTTTTTAGAAATTTTTTTTTATTTTTTATTTTTTTTTCAGAAATTCTGTTTTTTTTTCAGAAATTCAGTTTTTCTCAAAATTTTTTTTTCTCAGAAATTCTGTTTTTTTTCAGAAATTCTGTTTTTTTTTCAGAATTTCTCAATTTTTTATCCAAAAATTCAGTTTTTATTTTTATTATTTTTATTTTTATTTTTTTCAGAAATTCTGGTTTTTTTTTTTATTTCTGGGTTTTCTACTCAAAATTTTAGATTTTCTTCTCAAGAATTCTGTTTTTTTTCCCAGAAATTTGTTTTTTCAGAATTTGTAAGTTTTTTCTCAGAATTTCTGAGTTTTTTCTCAGAAATTCATTTTTTTTCTCAGAAATTCAGTTGTTTTTCTCAGAAATTCTGTTGTTTTTTTCAGAAATTTTTTTTTTCAGAATTTCTAATTTTTTTATCAAAAATTCTGTTTTTTAATTTTTATTTATTTATTTATTTTTTTCAGAAATACTGTTTTTTTTCAGAATTTCTGGTTTTTACTCACAATTTTTGATTTTTTTCTAAAAATTCTGTTGTTTTTTTCCCAGAAATTCTGTTTTTTCAGAATTTGTAAGTTTTTTCTCAGAATTTGTAAGTTTTTTCTCAGAATTCTGAGTTTTTCAGAAATTATTTTTTTTTCTCAGAAATTCAGTTTTTTTCAGAAATTCTGTTGTTTTTTCAGAAATTTTTTTTCAGAATTTCTAATTTTTTTATCCAAAAATTCTGTTTTTTTTTTATTTATTTATTTTTTTTTCAGAAATTCTGTTTTTTTTTTCAGAATTTCTGGGTTTTCTACTCACAATTTTTGATTTTTTTCTCAAAATTCTGTTGTTTTTTCCAGAAATTCTGTTTTTTCAGAATTTGTAAGTTTTTTCAGAATTTGTTGTTTTTTCTCAGAATTTTGTTTTTTTTTTCTCAGAAATTCTGTTTTTTTTTCAGAAATTCGTTTTTTTAGAATTTCTGATTTTTTTTTATTTCTATTTTTTCTCAAAATTTCTGAGATTTTTCTCAGAATTTTTTTTCTCAGAAATTCTGTTTTTTTTCAGAATTTTTTTTTTTTTCAGAATGTCTAAGTTTTTATCCAAAAATTCTGTTTTTATTATTATTATTATTATTATTATTTTTTTTTTTTTAGAATTTTTTTTTTTCAGAATCTCTGCTTTTTTTCTCAGAAATGATTTGTGAAAATCTCCATTGTTGGCCCTAATGCTGGTCTGTACTTCCGTACTAAAACACTGTAATGTTTGCTATATTCACCACATTTAGCTTTACATGCTTGTGCTTGCTCACTACCATCAAATTAAGTTGAGACAGTGTCAGTCAAGTATATTGTTTTGTAAATATGTACATAGGCAAACATGTTTGTTTATGGGTGTGTGGGCACAAACATCTCTAGCAATTGGTGAAAATATCAAAGTGAACTGATGATTAATTGGTAACTGGGAAGCTAATTATTGACTAGTGCTGAAAGGGTAAGATTAGATAAGCTTATGCTTCTTCCTGCTCCTTTTTGGATTGTATTTTGTTTGTATTTGGTTTTCTAGAACTGTTGTCTTAACGGTTTGATTTGTTTTGTTTCCTCTTTTATTGTGTTCACATGTTCAAAATGTTTTTATTTATTCTTATAATGACCTGACAACCACCAGCAACAGATTTCTGTAGAAGGACAACAGATCCACTGACATGATGATGATGATGATGATGATGAAAAACAAGACATTTACTCATCTCTTTTTGGTATTTGGATGATTTTCAAATTGATTTCCATACTTACAAGGTGACTGATAAATTGGGGAAAGCACTGATGCATCAGTGAGTAAGAAGAGCTTTAACTGCAGCGCTGTGGTGTAATGAAAAAGATGGAAACACTCAAATGAAATTTCAGGAGTTTGTCATAGGAGGAGAGCAGATGCAGCACATGCAGCTGGGACCTGACAGGGATTGTTTATGGATGTTTATTGGTTTGTGACTGGCATCTTCAAATGGTTTTTCCCCCTCTGAGGCATTAATGGCCATCGTACATCACAGCGCTTGTGTCTCCCGTCATAGCTGGAACAAGTGCAGCCCGACACAAAGTTAATGATCAGAGTTTGCAAAAGGAAATGAAGATGTACGAGCTCTGAGCTGGTATCTCCAACCCAGAAGAAAGAAAAAAAGAAATGCATCTGGCTGAAAAACAATCCCCCTCTATGTCTACATCTGAACCTGTTTGTCTGTTTATCCTGAATGATCAATAAACTCCTTGTCTGTCTGTGAAGGTAGAAGATTATTTTCATTCTCAGCTCCTCTCGTCTCAATGTCAGACAAAGGAAATCAAGAGCTAAGTGCTATAATCTGCAGACAGCTCGGTAAGTACTTTTAAAAAGTCCAATCAATCTGGTCAAAAATAACCTGTTAGATAATCATGTGTCATCAAGCGTCAAAAAGGATATTTGACTAGACTTTCTGCTTAGATGTATTATCGATTAATATGCAGATTGATTGTGATAAAACAGTGAAAAATCAAAGTTTCCTGTGTGAAAAACAAAGATATCCCATTTATAATTATATACTTCAGGAAAATCTATATTTGTTTAAAGAAGCTGATGCAAGATCCACAGAAAAAGTCTCTTTATACAATAAAATCCGATCTGGAAATCAATATATTCATCAAAACAGAAGACAAAACAACAATTGTTTTCAACTTATTTATTTCCTCGAGGGAATGTTGTTTCCTTCATTAAATATGTATTTACATCATTTACAGTTAAAACATATTTTACATGGATTGGATGCATGCACATTGTCATATATATATAAAAAAGACTGTACACACATTTACACTCTTAAGAGGGAGTAGTCTGTGCAATAAAAGGCACAAATGACCTTTGACCCTGCATGTCCCATGAGTACATACTTCACAGACAGTGTCACATAGTGTATTACCACACGTGAGCTCAATATGATAACACACACACATACACACACACCTGGAGGGGCAAAAACTACACGAGCAGCTGCAGAGACGTGTGTCGATTTGTGTGTGTGTGTGTGTGTGTGTGATAGCGATTTCGCCGCCAAGCAGCAGAGCAGTTAAGTGTGCTCTTGATCAGCAGCCCTCATGATTGGGTCTAAATGCGATCTCATCCACTCAGCAGCAGCCTGAGGCAAAGTTGAAAGTCTTTTCAGCCACAATGATAAAGTGAGCAGAGCGGAGCAGAGATGTCGCCTGACTGGGAACAGAACCACACAATCTGCAGGACGATCTTACAATCCTCTGGATCGATCTGTTACAGATTCAGGATTTTAAGTGGGTGATTATTGATGTTCCTACAAGTTCACATTCTGTTTCTTTAAGGCAGTGAAGCCTGTTGGCTGAGGCACGGGGCTGAAGCTGAGACGCTGACTTGACTACTGTGGGTTCATCTCAGAGTAGTCTGGGCTGGGAAAGGTGGTAATCACAACACATCACTCTCTCTGACTCTCCGGTATGTTCTGTGGTTCAATATTGACAAGCATTGACGATGGACTCATTAAAACCACTGCTGCAAGGTAAGCTGCTTGTTTGCCTGTGAAAAATGGCACAGTCTACATTTTGACCATTCACTGAAGCCTGCCCCCCCCCCAAAAAAAAAAAAAAAACCCACAGATTGTCCAATCATAATGTTGAAGCTTTGGATTTCTCCACATGCTCTAATGATGCACACAGAGACCTCCAATATGATCAATACATATATAAAGGGTTTGGAAAATGGTGGATTTTTATTTATCCTTGGCAAAACCAAAGACATTCAAGTGTCAGGAAGTGATAAAATCGCTATTGTGAATATTGTGAATATGGTGAATTTCAAGGTAAAGCTTTTACTGCTGTCACTGAAGGAGAGAAAATATGACAAAAGCAACAGCTACTAAAGGGCGGCAGGCTTTAGTAAAGAGTGCATTTTGCGTCCCCGGGTGAATGCACCGTTTCCCACTGGGTCTTTTATTTTTTTCAGTACTAACATTTAGGGGGGGCACCAAAGTTATACATTTTCAATTACAATCATAGGAGCTTCAAGACTGAGAGCAATCAGTGTGAATCAAAGTGATTTTTTTTTTCTTTTTAGCTTTGGTCAAGTTGGTTATAGGAGCTACAGAAACTTACAATAGATTTTTTTTTTTCCCCTCGACACTTGGCTACAGAAAATTGCCACCAGCTGGCTGCATCCATCTGGGATCAGAGAAGGGTATTGATCAAACAATAGCACATGCTCAATCCCTTTCTGAAATGATATTTAATCAGGTATGATCTTTCCTCAGTTGCCTGATGGAGGAGGAATAAATGAGGTTAGATCCCCTCATCTTGTGTCTCTGATTACATCACTCATAGAGTAATACAGTGTGTTTGTTGTCAGTAATATCAAGAAAAATGGCTGAATGCCAGCAGACGGCCGGGGAAATAAAGATGGACTTCTCTCCTGAGCTTCGAGGAAGGTTTCGCATGCTGCTCAGTCAGTAAGTGAAATTTCTCATTGTCATGTAATATTTAGTAGAAAAAAGAAAAAAGGTTGGGTGGATTTTAAAGGCAGGGACATACTGGGGATCTGTCTATCTAACATATTGTATCAGCACAAACATTAATATCACTGATTTCTAAACCTACTGTAGATCTAACCAGATGTGTTCTGTGGAGTGTCGGCCATGTTTGGGACTCATGAGTTCAGTCTTTGTAAAACTAAGTCTAACTAAAACTAGGCTTAAATACATACCTGGAAGAAAAAAAAAACATCCTGTCGAGTATTCACAGCTATATTCATTATTCAAAGTGCTTGTAAATCCTAACTTGTAGAGACTGAACTGAGGCTCAGCTGATGAGAAGGAGAAGTCAGTTCACCTCAACTTCATCTTCTCTGTAATATTAAAAAAAAACAACAACTATTTACACGTGAGTCATGACGTGGTGCTGACATCGGCTGAGATGAAAACCTCACTGGTACCTTTGGGTGCGGCTGGATAAGAACAGGACTTCCCTTTGGCTTTTAGAAATCTTCCAAGGAAGCAGCTTTTGTGAAACACTTTACATTCTTGTGACACATTTTATGCATAAAACATCGTGTCAGCGCTCACCAACCAACCAACCAACAAACCAACCAACAACAAACCACAACCTGCTCCTTCTGAAGCTCTGACAGTAAATCCACTCAGCTGTTAAATATTAAAAACTGCCAACACATGCAGGGATGTGTTGCCGTGCTGAACTGCTACGTTTTGAGGCATCCAATCAACCGATGAGCACCACAGCCATCATGCATCCTTCAGCAAAATGTACAAGCATGGAGCGGGGCACACGAGAGAGCGCCTAAAGCTATAGCACTACAAGAGCTTCTTAAGCAATAAGTACGAGTGTGTGTGAATGGAAAAGAAAGAGAGAGAAAGGCTGCGCTAGCATCATTAGCACGTGAAAAACACCACCACCACCACCGAGCTGGTGAGCAGGGTCAGCTGAGCTAATTGGCACAGATAAATACAGAGTGTACAGTGAAGGGCCCAGTGGAGTCCGACTTGACGTCAACATATACAACCCATTATGTTATGCAGGTTAATTTCCCTACTGACCACACTGTGTACCACTCACTTCAGGCAAACTACTGTACAGATAACACATTGTATACATATTTTATGAACAAGTAATCATGGTCTAAAATCAGTGCACATTTTCTAAGAGTTGCAAGACGTTCAGCTTTGGCCAGATTGGAGAAAGAGAGTATTTTAAGATGTGTACAGCACATGTGTTATAAGTAAAGGGAATCAAATGCAACAGGAAACATGAAAATGGGTATTTTAAAAAAAAAGGGTTGACACACCTCTTTATAGTACCTTCTTTTCTCAAAGTAAAAAAAAAATGTCTGAAACAAGGCATTTGGTCGATTTCAAAGAGCTACCTACTCCTCACAGGGTCAAGTAATGACTAACGTATGACTAATATTATCCTTCAACCTTTACCTGAGTTTCTAAGCGTAGCAAAATATTAAAACCAAGAAACGCTTGAACAAATCACCCCCCAACCACACGTTTGCATCCAACTCCCACCCCCCCATTATAAAACCAAAACCCACATCATTGCTTTTGGAAAGTGTAAGCAGCTTTCAAACTCACATTGGATTCATTGAACATCAGCAGTACATTGGCAAATTCAGCATCTGCAGTGTGACTGGTGTTTTATGATCCAAGTTTTGTTTAATTAAACAACACTACACATGTTTCTGGGTCTTTTTCTTTTCAAAGAAAGGTGCACCAAAATGTTTTTTTTTTTGTCTGCACAGTCAGGGAGTGAGATTTCACAGCTGAACAAAACTGAACTGCGATATTGTGATACTAACAGATACAGATTTGAGGTGGGTTTGTACAAAGTGGTAAGGGACATGTGCACAACAAGAGGCTTATAAAATTCTGTTTGTCATGTTGGAGTGATGCAGAAAGAAAAAGCCCAAGTTCACACACACACACACACACACACACAGACAGTGATGTGAATCTTTGAATTCATATAGCGTCAGATCAAAAAGATAAACAAACTCACTTGGAAAACACCTCGGTTCTCACTGTTGCCTGTAGGTAACAGTGGAATCCAGAAGTCTGTATGTATATATGTGCGTATGTGGTGAATTGATTTCATTAAAAAGACACAAAATCAACACTGTAAGGGATGCCAAGACCTCTCAGGCAAGACGGATAACCGAAACATCCCCTGAAATGTTGTGTTTGTGTGTGTGTGTGTCCACAGTTTGTGCATATGCCCACACACATAATCTGCCACATAAACAGATTTGTACATCAGTGCACGGGTACAGGAAGTTTCTCCCTGTCTTTAAATGTAGCAGCAAATAGTGGGTGGAAGAAAACTGGGATTTTAATAAGAAAAAATCCCTCTCTGTTATGACCTACTTTCACCCAAGTAATCTTGCCTGAAAAGCAGCCGGCAGAGCTGCGAGACCTCTAATTAAATTGGCTTTCTGGAGAAGTTCAGTGGCAGGGAAGGAAGTGGACTCTTCAGTAAGGCTGGTCAGTCTGACACTGTCGCTGATCCTGCGGATCAGAGTGGAGCTGAAAGCAGGCGGGGGGCTGGAGAAGCTCCTATTAGGATAAAATGGCAGGTGTGGGCCACAGAGTGCAGGATGGTTAAGATAATGATGTGGCACTTTGGCCTCACAGAAGTACCTAACTCATAAATGTCTGAGGTGTGGGCACTGCAGGCAGCGACCGTGTGCATCTGCAGTGCCGTTTCTTTTCCTTGTTTTCACTGGAGTTTGCAACTTTGCAACAGAGCAAAGATAATACACATCCTCTGGTCAGATCCTCCAGGGGTGCTGGGGTGGGGGCTACCTTTATGTTGTGCTACTGGACGTGTGCTTTGCTGTTTGCAAGGTCAGCAGCGAAGCGAGACAGTCTGATTGCCAGAGGTCCACAGAGGACACATCTAGTGGGAGATGAAGAATGAAGAGGAGCCAGGTATTAAATGAATACTTCTTAAAAAAAAAAAAAAAAAAAAAAAGTCGAGCACCACGTGTTTGTGCACAGAGACCCGTAAAGATGTTCCCTCCCACCTCACAACAAAGTCCAAAACAAATGAGGTAGGGAAAATAATAAATTAATCAAAATCATTAAAAAAAACACACACACACACACACGACATGTTGAATGCAGTTCAGTTTCAGTGATAAACTGTGAAAAGTGATGGTGACGTGTGTTATTTTCCAGTATGACTGTCCAGTGTGTCCAGTATCAGAGCACACGACACTGATGAGCACAAACAGTCTTGAATGAAGAAGAAGTTCCTTTTGTTAGGTAGCGTCACTCTGGGATTTAGATTCGAAGCGTGTCTCCACTTTCACACTATAGCGTACGCGTCTCTGAGCTAATTCATCTCTCGCTGTTCCACAAGGTTTCTGAAAACTTCCTTGAAAGAACAGAAGGACACTTTTCTTTTCCTTTTTATACCAGACTGTGGTAGATTTTCTCGTCAGGAGGAGTACAGTATTGTTCTGCCTGGTGAATCCACGGTCGGGAAGATGCGGTTTATCTTTTCCAAGTCGCATCACACCCAAATGGCACTTTCAAATTGGCAGTAAAAAAAAAAAAAGTCATTTTGCATTTGAAATAATATTCCACTTCAGTTTTATCACTTTGCATTGTGACAAAAAGAGAAAGAAAAAACCTTGATTGCCTTGGAAATGGTGATTTTCAGTGTTGCATCCCATTACCAAAAGTGAGCAGGTCACAGATCAGCAACTGAAGTAGCAGCAAAGTGGTTCACAGAGGAACCGCGGCCATTTTCAGTCGTCACCTCTTCCTCCACACCTTTGACAGCCAGATCTTCACCGTCTTGTCACTAGAGAGTGAGAGAGAGAGGCGAGGGGTGATGGGGGGAGGGAAAAGGAAAGCGAGGAGAACACAACAACACAACAAAGAGAGAAAATAAGAGAACATCAATCAGGCAGTCGTACCTTTCATAACAAGCCATTATGCATCAGACACAACTGAAAGACAATGACTTCAAAGTACACATCACACACTCACACACACACGCATGCCCACACACACTTCAATAAAGACCCTTCTACACAGTGTCAGAACAAAAAAAAAAAAAAAAAAACCTCTCCAGCCTCTTAGGAAATTGCAGCATGATTCATAATCCTGCAACAAGTAAATCTAATCAACCTGCACACAACTGTTTTCCCAACTGACCGAGCAATTTCTTTTTCACTTTCTTGCAGATTCCCACGGCGTCGGTCCAAACACCTCGGCCTGATCCGTTAGGCACTGCTTCTACTACTACTACTACTACTACACATCACCTTTTCTTTCATTAACATGAGCTTAAGAAGTTAACTTTGCACTTTGGTGGATGTTAAATGTCAACTGAGCGGATTCTGCTGAAAGGTAACCGTGTAGGTTTTTGAAAAAGTAAATAAATAATTTGACATTTTGACATTTAGGCTTATTAGCCGTCTTCTTGCCAAGAGTCTCATGCAGGATAAACACGAAGCTATAGCCAGGAGGCAGTTAGCTTAGCATAAAGGCAGAAGACACAGGACCGACCTCATTAATGAAGCTCGTACCTCCTTTAATTAATACCTACAAATAAAAACAATGAGTGGCAGGAGGCTTGTGCGCTTCAGGCTGAGCTAACTGCCTACTGGCTGCAGCTGTAATTTCATATTGAAGAGAGAAGAAGTGGTATGGATTTTCTCATCTAACTCTGAGCAAGAAAGAAAATAAACCATGTTAGTTTAAGTAGAGCAATAGGTGCAGCAGACAAATTAGATCTGCACGCAAACAGGTTATTGTGAGCAGAAATAGGAGTCATTTGTTCAGTCAATGAGAGGCTGTTTTGTCTAAGCAGAGGCAGTGATCTGCAAATTTTATCCATAATCATGATGAAAGTATACACAAAAGAAACAACAGAAAATAATGATCATAGGGTTGGGTGAAAATAATGAAAAACAGGGCAGAAACAGAAGAAAAAGGGGGAAGGGGGGGAGAAAAGAAGGTGGAAATTAGTTGAAGAGAGTACCAGAGGAGGGGAGGGTTGGTGGGCGGAGAAGAGGCAATCACGGGAGGCTGGTGGCCCGACCCTTGATGGCCAGGACCCGTCGAGGGAGACACGGGGTCAAGCCTGGTACATAGCTCCACAACTTCACCCTGCAGTCACTGGGGTCGACAAGAGGAAGAGGAGGAGGAGGGAGAGGAAGAGGAGGAAGTTTGAGAGACCGAACATGAGGAAATATTTGTCCACAGAGAAGGTGACAGAAGGACAGGAACCCAGCGAGAGATCATTAAGATGAAAGGAGGTGACGAAAAAAGAAAGAGAGAGTGGGAGGAAGAGAGGAGGGCGCGGAGAGATAATCAACTTCAGTGAAAAGCCCACAAGTTAATTGAGAAGAGAGAAAAATAGACACAGACAGACTAAAGAGACTCTGCCGTACGTCTCACTCAGACACAAACAAGCATTAACTCAGTCTGATGAAACTAGAAGCAGAGCTGGAGAGGAAAACACAATGACCCTCTCCTGAGCACACACACCCACCCACACACACACACACACACACACACACACAGACACCGGCGGCAGATTAATGCATGAAATGAAGCAAGCATGAATCATAATGTAAGAATTTCATATTTGGTACAAGGCAGACACTCTGAACCTCCAAATCCTCCCAGCCTCCTCCCTTCCTCCTCCTCCTCCTCTTCCTCTTCTGATAAGGCTGACACTTCTCTGTATTTGTGTTATTGTCAGCAACTCGCACAAATCCAACTCCATCTCTCTGTGCTTCCCAACACCTGCTCAGATTCAAGCTCATTTAATCCTAAAGATTTGAGCCTGTTTTGTTCTTAAAGAAGCTCAGCAAACATGACTCAAACTGCTGGGGAACTATTTTCAGCGGTGGATTAACACACATTTTAATAAACTATGGCGCTCATGCCCATTGTAGAAAGAGTCTCTGTCCTACTGATGTGTTTTTAATCACCTCTGGACAACAGTGGAGCTGCATCATGAGGGTTTGGCTCCACAGACAGTAGATTTTAGCAGGACTGGTTCATTTTTGGTCTTGTTTTTAAATGCTCATGTGCGTTTCTGAGCTTAAAATTTGATAGTACTCTTCATATTATCACATCAATTAGTTGTTGAAAGTGATGATTAAGAATAAAAAAAGACTTTAAAGGTGTGTTTTGCTTTGAAAATTACTGATAGTCTTTTCCACATTAATATCATAAGGTGCACTGCACAGATACAGAACTTTGATGGGTGTGTGTGTCTTGTCACAGTATTGTGAAACCTGTTTGTTTTTCCTACCTGGACGCAGTGAAGATCTGTCTTGAGTTGGTACATATGGCGTTAATGGGGCTGTCGTGACCTCTGACCTCTCCTATGGGGGTGAAGTTGTCTACGTTCCACACCTTCAGCATGCCGCCCCGGCAGGCGCTCAGCAGCATGGGCCGGCCCGGGACATAGGCCAGAGCACACACCCAGTCCTTGTGGGCATTGGGGATTTGCTGTGGAGTGAAGGTGGAGAGACATTAAGTCAGAGTGAGAGAGAGAGAGGGTGGTTTCAGAGACCTCTGGGTTATTGCTTTCCTAAAATAGCAACAGGAAAACACAAATGCTCAGTGCTTCATTTTTTAATGAGAATAAATTATCAACATTAAAACAGCATATTTCTTCAAGGTATGTTGAATTTATATATAAATGTAAGTGCCAGTGCGTCTGGGGACTCATTAAGCTGTATTTAGACTCAGCGCTGCAGTTACATCATCATCATGTTTTACAGAAGCTTCAAACATGATTCATGAATGATCTGTCTTACGTTCACTGAGATAATCACACTAACAGAGAGAAATGACAAATTGAAGCTGCAAGTGTCAGAAGTGATGCAGTTGTCTTCATTTCAAACAATGGACCAGCTCCAGCGCACACACTTTGAAGTACAAGTTTCAAATTTCATCTCCATATGACGTCTGCATGCACATAGATGTTATGTACCAACTTATTTTGTTTCAGCATCATCAAAAAAAAAAAAAGCTGCAGAGCTGTAAACACCACTTGATGTTATTTTTCTGGGGCTTTAATTGAACATGCTGCTGAGCTGTAACTCACTTTTAGAAACACACCTCTGCTGTGAGTACACTGACAAAACCATCTCACAAACAGCTTCTAAACAGACGTCATGCTTTTCATTTTTTCCATTTTTCCGCACAGAGAGTGAATGAAGTATCACTGCAGAGATGAGATGTTAAACATAATCAGCCCAAATACTCATATCAGTGTCTAAAAGATTAACAGAAAACATGTGAAAAGCTGTTTGGATTGAACACAAAGAGGTTTCATCAAACCTCTGTTGTGCCTTCACTTTGGGTTTTGCTGTTGTTGCATGTTAATTCAGCTCCAAGCAGATTGACACGAGCACAGGAAGTGGACTTTTATTACCTTCATCTACCTTTTCCTGTTGTTTTCCTCCTAACTTGCTTCTGTCATTAAGTGCATTTTGAGATAAGCTTTTAATCAGCCAAACACTTTTCATTATTACCGTTTTTTGGGGACATATTTTTAATCCTGCAGTGATTTCATCTGGTTGTGTTGTTCAGTTATTAAAGGGCAGGATTTGTGACAAATTAAACATGCATTTTAAGTTTTTTTAATACTAATGGGTGATGAAGCATTCGGACGTGACGTCAGATGACGCTGAATGCACGTTCTCGACAGCTTTTGACTTGGATACGGGAAGAAGACAAGCGCAGTAGTAATGCACTCTGCTACGGTAAACAAACGACTCACCACCTCACAAAGTCCACTGAAAAGTCCCACAAAGAAGAAAACGAAAGTAAAGTCCCTTTAAGATGTATGAGTTACAGAATCTCGTGTATCTGCATTTGTTTCCAAACAGACAATCCACAGGCTAAAACATAACCAGGTACCAGGCGAAGTATATGTTCTTGAGGATAAGTGCATCTTGAAACAAAGCTGTAAGTCCTTTCCTGTTTAGTGATTCACCCTGAAGAAAAGTCTAAGACAAGTGCAATTCAAATATTGTCAGTGACATTATCGAAAAGCCTATAATTTACTCTGTGCCGTATAATCTAGTGCGGATATCACATTGCTTTGTATAAACAAAGGTGTGTGTTTAAAACACAGCATGACTCATTTATTCACAATTCCACATAAAAACAACTATTTAAAGTGACACGTTCCTCCTCCTGCTGCTGCTGCTGCTGCTGCTGCTGCTCATCCATTTAGACACAGTGAAGGTAAACTGTTGGCACACATGGACACAAACAATGTTTAATTACTTTGCTGTCTCACAGACAATAATATAGACAGCTAGCAGACAGCTAGCAGACAGAGGGAACCTGTTGAACATGTTGTTAATAACGCAATGGTTTTATCAGTTTTGTCCCTTTCGTCAGTCTGGACATCTGATCTCAACAGGTCAAGTGTTTTATATAACGGATCCTGCTCAGATATGAATTTATGCCTAGGACTAGATGTAGTAGAAACTAGATGTTTCACCCAATTTACATTGAAGCACAGCGATCTAGTCTTGTAACGTAACCACTCCCTTTTCAGTGACTTCTAATGATTTCACAGTTAAAATCTGTATTTATTGTGTATTACATGTATTATGTACATCTTGAGGTTACTCCCATGTACCCTGGTTATTAGGTCAGCAGACATCTTTTTAAAAAGGTGAACTCTACTGTCCAGAGAAGATAGAGAAATGCGTCGTGCACGTGGCAAGAAAATAACTAGAGACCGGACCAGGCTTGATGCCCCTCAACATGATGCCTTTCCATAACAAAAATCCATGTGCAGACACACAAACACCTCCCACAGTAGTCAAAACTGCCTCTGTGGTATTTTCCTGCGGTAGCAGGTGTCTCCTGGACGACGTTTTGTCATGATGACTCACGCAGACACACAGACACAAGGTGAAAACAATAGCAGCCACATGCTGTTGCTGCTGGTAGAAACAAGGGAAGAACTGTGGAGAGAGAGAAGAGAGAAAGAGAGAGATACCCATCTGCTGCTGGCTGGGAGAGGAATATGAGCCGTAGATGAGAAAAAAGAAAGTTCTCACATACATTACATCAACCTCACTATCTGCCACAACTTTACACCAGTGGGTACTAATGTGTTGATGCATGCCACACGCCACGCAGAGAGAAAACACCACGCTGCCGCAACAGTTGCATAAGCATGTCAGCAACACACATAAACTTCTGAAAGCAACATTAGGATATTTATCAAGCAACCGGGAGTCACTAAACTACAGTGTCTAGTAATTATAAACAAATTGCTTCACATATTCCCCCAAGAAAACACACTATGGCGTTTGCATTTTAACAGAGGGGTCAGAGCAGAACAGCTCGCAGCAGCAATCCTGCAGGAGGCAGTTTCAGAGTCTACAGTAATATATTCTATTATACCCCGAGCCACAATTTGATCCTATTACATAATTAGACAGAGACTTCTGAGTTAGAGGGGCTGTAAAATGGATTGTGTTGCCTGCTTCACAAATGAGGTTAAGGTCATATGCCACAGACCACAGCACACACATACACACACAAACACACACCCACTCTGTTGATTTAATTCTGCCTTTGAGTAAACATAATAATGCCTTCTGTTCTTGTTTTGTCTGTTTGGATATAAACAAAGACTAAACAGACTTTATACAAAACAACATGAGAAAGTGCTGTTTAATATGCAGATTACTGGGCATGCAAATGAGTTAAAGCCCCGTCCACCCACAAGGTGCATTATTATGCATTATTAACATATGCAGGCAGATGATACACAGGAGACGTCAGTGAAGTCAGCAGCACACAGCACACACACACACACACACACACACACACACACACACACACACAGCCTGCCTCTCCTCCCTGGTACCTGTGGCTATGATGCGTGTGGGCTCCAGCACTCTGATGTTGACACAGTGCTTTCCTGCCACATTACACATGAGGACTCTGTTGAATCTCTCCACAGAGAGCGAACACTCTGGGTAAAAGGAAGATATGAAGGCAGCGCTCCGGTGGCAAGAAGCTGTCCAGCTACTCAACTGTCAACTGGCAGCACAGCCTCTGTATTTATTTATTTATTTTTTCTCTCTTGTACTGTTACAGCTCAGCCAGTGTTGGAAAATAAGAAAAATACAGTCTCCACCAGAAAAACTAACAAATAAAAACAAATTTAGCTTCTTTGGAGAAAGTCTTAATCTTCACAACAAGGCTGCAGCTAATTAACATGAAAATTCAACTGAAAAAAAAAGGCCTTTCATTTCACTTCATGAGGTGAATGCTCAACCAGGGTCATCCTGGTGTGATGATAAATAAGAATATATAAGAGCTTCATATTTATCTTTTCTGTAAAATTCAGTATTTTTCTGTCACTATTTTTCATGGATCCAGTCAGACAGGGGGAAGATAATGTCGCCCAGAAAACTGTGATTGGTTGGATGAAACAGCCTTTGATGGGTGCAACAACAACATGAAGCAATTCAGAGGTGATGAACCAGGCTAACACCTGATTTTCATCACAATGACTCTGCCAGTGTTTGTATATTTATTGCTGTAAAATGCATATCACACAGTGCCGCCGCCCAAGGTGACATCGCCAGATTGCTCGTGTTTTCTCCACAAAGCCCCCACAGAAGTTCCTTTTTACAACAATATATGCAACTGAGAAAAGGCAGCCTGATAAATGACTTCATTAAGGGCAATTAGAAATATTGATGTTAATTAATTTTTCTGTCGATCTATTAATCAAACCACAGTCGACTGTAGGAGCAATGACGCAGACCTGGATACAACATCATCACTGACAGGAACAATCTCAGTGCAATTATCTTGTGCAATTTTTTTTTTTTTCCTGTTTCTTCCTTACTGCGCTCCATCTAAGCTGCGCACACACACACACACACACACACACACGAATGCAGAGACGAGCTTTTTTAACTGCAGATCATAAGGGGTCAAGAGATCATAAATTAATAGCCGGAGAGAACGATGGTCTGTGCATGTTTCTACCTTCAGGCTGATGCCACATAATGTCAGGAGCAGCACTGAATCACAGTCGGGGAGGCAACGCTTTAACTTTGATATATGAGCTCCACATGCACATGAATATAACATCATTCTGCTTCCTGCTTAATTCAACCCTACTGACCTCACACACTGTGCAGGAAAGCAGACAAGTGCACCATGCCTTGGTTTTAAACAGCATTTGAGAGTTCAGTATGTTTTCTGCATCTTCTCACCCATACAGACAAAAAAAATCTCAATACACACACACACACACACACACACACACACACACACACCTGAGTGAGTTCTTGCTGCTCCAAATCCCATTTCTTGATTCCGTTGTCCCTCGACCCGCTGAACAGCACGTCTCCCTGCACAGCCAAACACTCGATGCCATCGTAATGTGGAGGCTCGAAATTATGAGCCGGGCCTACGTTACCCAAAGTTCCCTCTGCCACGTCAAACACCTGAAGAGAGAGAATGAAAAAAAGGAGGAGATTATAAACACTCAGAGTCTGCACTTTGTGATGGATAGCACTTGTGGATGCGAGTGTGTTTGGTACCTTGACGTAATGGTCTTTGGAGCCAGTGATAACTTGGTCTTTGCCCAGCAGAGACTGTCCCACTGTCAGACACATGACGGAGCCAATGTGGCCTGTCAGCTTCCCCATCGCTTGCATCCTAAACACACATGACAACACACCAAAGGAGGAGAGGCAAAGGTCTGTGAAATTCATTGCTTAGAAGATTTTCAAGGTGCCTGTTTCATCGAATAAAATGCAATCACTTCCTGTCTCGCGAGTGAAGCAAAACTGCAGGGACACACAGCGATGCCATAGGCAGAGATGATACTGAAGAAATGTTTAATACATTCATTTTTCATTTCTGGAGGGTTCTTATGCATCATTAAATGGGTCTGAGCCCCTCAGCGTAAACTGTCTGGTCCAATCTGTTAATCATTTCCCAGCAGAAGCGGAAAAACCTGAGGAGAGGACGGCATCGCCACAGGATGTCAGAGATGGGTTCCTCGTGGAAAACATCCTCATGTACACGCTTCATATCTCCAGTACTGGGTTACTGCACTTTCTCTTGACAGCGTTTTTAATCTTTTCTGTCAGATGTTAATCAGCTTTCTGTTTGATTAATATCTGACAAACAAACATATACACCCACATCCAAGTTTAACTGAATTTAGAGGGAGCTGTAAAGAAACTAAATGCATGATGAACCTCTGAATACAAGCATGACACATAGGTGAATCAGTGAATGAATACATGAATGACTCACTGCACATTTTAATCAGTATTTGGCTGAACAGTTCAGTGAATAAAGTAATGGATGAAGTGTACCTGTTGAGGTCCCACATGCGAACAGTGTTGCCGGCGGCAGCGTAAAGCACCGACCCTGACGGGTTGAGGGCGATCTGGTTGATCTGACACTCGCCCTGTGCAAAAGTTATTGTGCGGGTGGTGGTGCCAGCACACGCATCACCTGAGACCACTTGACCTGATGACCTGTGGACGGTAAAGGACAAACCCAACAATGTTAAAGGGGGGGGCGCAAAAATTTCATAGTTTTCATTTCCTCTAGATGTATTTCACATCAAAGTTTAATTTATCACCTCTCTGCAACTTTAAACACATCACTGCACTGGAAAAGCACATCCCTTAATCACTTCTATTTAATATCTGCTAAGACGTACTTTTAAAAAAGTTGAACAGCTTCACTCTCTTCCATCAGGCCGGTTGCAGGGGAGGAAACTTACGTGAGCGTGCGGACACACTTGGCTGAGTCACGGATGTCCCACACCTTGATGTAAGAGGTGGAGACGGAGAAGACCAGACAGGAGGATGGACAGTATTTGACCGACACCACATTGTTGGGGTGGCCTTTCAGGGTGGCGATCTCCTGACCTGTGACCAGGTTCCACATCTTACAGGTGCGATCTGGAGGAGGAGGAGGAGGAGGAGGAGGAGGGAACATTTTAATAATAAAGCTACTCTGCACCACAGACACATGGTTTGAGTTTAATTTTTGCAACTTTAGCAATGTCTGCTAGTCTGAAGTCTGTCAACAACTATTTGAGGATTGTAATGACAAATTTGAACATTTATTCTCTCAGTCCCACATGCTACATCTTGAACTATCAATCAAACAGGTGTGTTTGTATCATGTGGTGTAAATATGGAGCTGGATGCAGGAGACTGTTCGCTGAGCATTAACAATGGAGATAGCAGCAGTGGGGGAAGGTGTGTTTTTGGTATCTAGCTTAAAATACACCACCTAATAATATATATATAATATAATATATACCTTATGTACTGCACTCTGACATCTTAACACAGTAAATGATCTGTACCTTTAGATCCAGTGAACAGCAGCTCATCTGTAGCATCCACACACAGGACCGGCTTCGAATGGCCCTCAGCTACGGAGATGCACTGCAGGGGCGCCGTCCGACCCCCCTTCACACCCCCAATGGGATTGATCACACCCCTAAAGATCACACACACACACACACATGCAGAGTCACACCTTTCTCATCATAAATCAGTGAGTATGATTTCCTTCTGCTACAGACGTAACTGACCAACTGACCAATCACAAACATGCACACAGAAACACAAGTACATTCTTTACATTATACATCAATTATACAGAGGCAAAACTCGCTGGATACATACAGATGATGCACTACACACACACACACACACACACACTTTCTTGTTGATTAAAACCCATTTCTCAGCTTTTTTCTCTGCATTGTTGTGGACAACAACAGTACGAGCTGCTTTCCAATTCAAGTTTCTTTGCAGTTTCTTTCCCTTCTCTCTCTCTCTCACACGCACACACGCACGCACACACACACTTTCTCCTATATTATGTGCACTCAATCTCTCTGGCTAAACCTCTGCCCCCCACCAACACTCCCAATCTATGTCCCACTGACAGGCCAGAGTCCCAGAGTGCCCGGAGTGCAGTCAGCAGAGTGAGACAGAGCAGGGAGAGGGTGAGAAGAAGAGGGAAGAATGTGGGAAAATTGGTCCCTGGTGGGTTTCCTAATAACATGACTGGTGGTTAGAGTGCGTGTGTGTGAGGTGGAGCGCTAAACAGTGAGGAAAGAGCCAGAGGATGTGAGGAGCGAAAAGAGAATGTGCGATTATACACAAAAACTTGGGACAGATTTGTTTCTGCACAGAGTGAGGAGGGTGTGTTTGAAACTTGTCAAAACGGGTGACACGCTCCTCTTCTGTGCCTGCACTGATGCCCCAGTATGAAAACAGACACACACACACACACACACACACATACACATAGATACATACATACACATGTCAAAACATAAAAAAAGTAAACACCAAACCACACTTTATGTGTATCTTTTATCATAGTGCATAAAATGCCAGCCAAAACCAAAAACCATCATTCACCAGCCAGTGGAAAAAAAAAAAAAAAATTCATGCACATCTGCCAACTCTCACAAGAAAAACAAAACAAAAAAAAAAAAGAGCCAACTTGCACAGAATAAGCTCAAAACAATTATTGACATGGCCACAGCCTGGTAGACCAACTCCTAAAACAGCCTCAGCAACTCAAAAATAAACCACAGCACAGCGTCCGGACGGACGGAGGCGTCATCATCATCATCATCATCATCATCACCACCACATGCAGCATCCATTCTCCACCAGCCAGGTGGGTGCTGCTGACACTCAGTTCAGCACCTCCACAGCCAATTGCCTTTTGGGACCCAGGGGGTTGTGGTACATGTGAGTAAGTGGAAAGATATAACAAGTCGACAGCATAGTCAGATTATCGGCTTGTGCAGAGCTGTGAATCCTGACTGTGACGGAAGGTGTGGGGAGTGAGCACAGCAGCACATACAGCCTGTCCCACTCTCTGTTTTGTCCAGTTCCACTTGGAAAACGACTGATAAATAACTAATAAATGGAAAAAGAGAGAGGCGACGGGAGATCTGGGAAAATAGGAGAAGGTGAATTTGAGGTGCTGTTTCATTTGAATGAACCTTATTACTCTGATAAGGCTGTTCATGTACAGTAATCCTGTTGAGGAGCTATTGATCTCACTGGTTATAAAAAAAAAAAGTCAGTAAATCTTATTTCTGCCCTGATTTAGATTTAACCACAAGATCAGAATCATTATTGTATATAATCATCAGAACCTCTGCACAGCTGTTGTTTGAAAATCATACAGACTACTTTCCTTACCTGCAGGGGACTTTTACTGCAGTGTCTCTTGTAAAATGTTACTTAATGCACCACCCTTTATTTCTTAAAGCAGTGCACTGCTCCAGATGGCAGAAACTGTTCCTTTTCTATCAGCGTCTCCCGGAAGATATTATGGTGTGTGCTGTGTTATGCACTATGTAAGAGCTGCTAATGGATGTTGCAGGGCCGAGCACCAGGAGACCAGTGGATTAATGAAAACATGGAGGGAGATCAGTGTGTGTTCTCTGCAGTACACAGAAAAACAGACGGAAGGGCCTCTGTGAGAGGTGCATCTATTTGTGCATGTTCGTCATAAAGACACAACAACAGAGAGGACTGATGAGGAGAACATTCGGTTTTTTTCATCATTTATACGCCTTTTTTTTCCAATATCTTGAAGGTAGAGTTGAACATTGTGAAAAAAAATGTGTTAAATATGAAGTTACAGCTACAAGTAGCTGGTTCCTCCTAATTTCTAAAGACTTGATGCTAAGATAAGCTAATGGTCTTGCTTTAAAGACACTGTAACTGGCTGCTGCTGTCATGAGATTGACTGTTCAAATTTCATTTGCACTGCGGCCGGATATGCAAAGAAAAAAAGAGGAAAAAACATCAGCATCATTTCACGTTTGTTTTCCCACAGCCTGTAAGAAAGTGATGAGGTTCATTCATGTCTTCCGTGCGAGCAAAACACCACAGAGTGACACAACAGCACACAGGTGGGAAAAGGCCAACGGGGTCAAGAAAGTTGCATGTGGTTAAAACATGCACCACAGCAGCAACCCCCACCCACAGAGGGAGATTTAAAAAAAAAAGTGGGGGAGAAGGTGGAGAGGCCAGGCGAGGCACTGGTGGAGACGAGATGACACCAGGTGAGTTTTACAGGCAAATGGGAAAACAGAGAGTGACAGACACGGTTCCTCTACCTGAGCACCTCGGAGAGCGAGGAGTCGCTGTCATCCGACCTGGAGGCAGAAGAGGAGCAAGGAGAGGGAAGGGAAGGGGCGGGAAGAGGAGGAAGGGGGGGGGGGTTAAACACGATAAGGGAAGACAGAAGGGTTACTGGCAGCAAAGGGTTAAAGGAAGGAGTGACTAGAGGAAGGGTTTAGATACAAAGCAGTGAGCAAACTGGCAGGAAAGCTCAGTCAACAATAAAGCTTGTTCAGTGATTATTCGCCGGTTTGCCATGAAAAGTGCTTCTTCTCAAAGGTAATCACTGAACACGCTGTATTCTTTGACCAGTGTCTGCAGACGTTTTGCTTGGTAAAGCATGTTTACTGTAGATAAAGGCTGGTTTAGTGGTGTCAGGGCTAACATTAAAGGTTACATACATGTGTAAAACAACAGAAAGAGACATTTTGAGAGCTGTGCTTATCTGCTTTCTTGCAAAGAATAAGACAAAGGTTGATAGAGGATCGATACCACGCTCATGTCTGTTTGTTTAATATAAATATACAGCTAGTTAGCTTAGCCTAGCTTATTTTATCTTAGTGCAAATGGAAACAGGGAAGTGCCTTTTTTTATTTCTCAGTACAAATTGAAGACAGTCATTAAAAGGTGTTAATTAGTGAGCTTTAGAGGTGTACGCTAAAGCTAAAGCTAAAGCTAAAGCTAAGCTAGCTGTTCAGTAGCGTGACATTGAGCAGACAGACATGACAGCGATGTCTTTCTTCTCATCCAGCAAACTCTCAGCAAGAAAACAAATCAGCTAATTTTCCCAAAATGTCAAACAATTCATTTTAAGCAGAAAAAAGAAAAGGGGGGGAAGTAGGCGAGGAGGAAAGCATTGAGGACAGGACAGTGATACACAGAGGTCAAAAAGCTGCACACTGTAACATCTATCCTCCATGTATGACTCCCATGGCGTCAGAGCCTCCTCCTGCGTCTACTGTTTTCCAGCGATAATCAGGGAATTAGTAAAGAAAGAGACAAAAAGGAACAGCAAACAGGGTTAACAGAAAGGAAAATCCAGTCGACTGGAAGATAAGATATCAATCGATCCCCTGGGTGAGTTCACTCAAAAGCTGTTGCAGGGAAAAATCCAGACTGCACCCGGGCCGTTACCTCCACACTAGCTCAAGGGGAAAAAGCTGGTATGTGTGTAACAGTGTAATAAAAGTGTTATTATATTGTAAATATTTTATAGCCTCAGGTTTGTCACCACGAGAGCCTGTGCTTCACGCTCTGAGCATGGAATAATAAAAAAAAAATGGTTCTGGATATGTCTGGAAGGGCGAAGTTAAGAGGTGATAGAAATTCCTTCATTTCTTGGTATTTACAGCCGCGGCCATGGCGGCCATTAGCATACTCATATCCCACTCTCGAGACAAAATCCTTTTAAAATTCATTGGTTTTGGAAGATGCAAAGTAATGGGAAGATTAAGAAAAAAAAAAAAAAAAAAAAAAACGGGATCTGGGATTCAAAGCCTCTTCGTCTGACAGAAGACAAGGAAACTTTGTTTAAAATTCATATTCCTCCTTCTCATGTGTCTTTGAAATCCGTGTCAAATGCTCCATCGCAGACATTCACAGGCAAACCAGTCGGCTCAAACATGGATCAGTCAAAAAAGCAGAAACAGAATGCGTCCACATTCACAATCACATAAAAATGTCTTATTGCATTTTAATAGGTTTTGTGGACTTGCATAGATATAGTTGTGAACATTGCTATCTTGTTTCTTTGAATCGCAGACAGTTTCTAATTTGACACTCAATTGGACAGAATTCATACAGATGATTCATGCTGGTTATTTAATACTTCTCTGCTAAATTAGCTTCATATGGCAGCAGTAGCTTTATGCTTGTGATGATGGAACAAGCAGAGTTTGTTCAGATTCAGCGCTGTTCAGACAACGAAACCAAATAAATTAAAGGTGATGGATTAAAGGAGGAATCCTGGGTAAAAAGAAATGACAGATCCAGTGATCCCAAAACATAAAACAGCACACACATCTCACTTAAAACATAAGTGCAAATGTGCAAAAGCTTCCAGCTGTGGAAACCTCTTGAAACACCCTCAGCATAAATACGATGAATACGTCACAATCAGCCAATTCAAAATGGCTACCAACAGCAACAGCTGAAAGGAAAGACGACTTACTGACCTACATAATGAGGACCCATAGACTCCAACATACAGCACACACACACGCACGCACACACACACACACACATACACAAACACAACATGCAAACTCATTTCACAAAGTGTCCTCACTAACAATTAATGGTCAATAAAAGCTGGGAAATGTTGCAGATTAATTAATCAATTGATAAAGATTATCAAACAAACAACTGTACAGCAGGGCCAATAGCTGACTGAAATTAATCGCTGACATTTGTCAGAGCGGAAAGCTGGAATTGATTGTGAGCAGGAAAGAAAAAAGGCCAGTTTCTCGTCTCAGACTCAGCACCTTTGCAGGTTTCATTAACGTGCATCTTCATGTCCATGTTGCGTTTCAAGCTGATGTGTCACCTACACCTGAAGAGGTATTTATAACATACTTTTACCTTCATATATGTGAACAGGACAAAAGAGCAATATATGTGTATATGTACACATTTATACATATATAGGGAGAAAAACCCAATTAAAACTGACTACAGTCCCATAAGTCTGAGGGTTAGGGTTAGGGTTGTTCTTTTATTGCGTTACATTAAATTGTGTTTGACTCGGACTATCTGAGCTGCCTCCCTGCTGATTTGCATTCGTTTCCTGGAAACTTCTATGTACCGTATGGATTGGAAACACACGGTGCAATTACGCCTTGTTGATAGTGTTGCTAAATGCAGCTCGGAGTCGCCTGTGGTTGTGGTTTGGATGATCAGATCTTGAATGACCCTTGAGTATATTTAACACCTGGATTCTATGAATGTGTGGCCCCATAATCCCCCCCCCCCCCTGCCCTGCAGGAGGTACACTATTGCCAGAAGAAAAGCATTTTTCTGTAAGAGTGGGATTCATCTAAAGATAAACAGCTGGAGTAGCACATTTCTGAGAGGTGCATCTACGCCACGGACAAAAGCACTTTTCTCTCAGATGGCCTGACCTTCTGCCTATCGACAGGACCAGTAAAGACCTTAAACAATGGCAGAGGACAAAAAGAGAAAAGAAAGGAATGGTTCAAAGTGTAACTGAATTGATCAGATGAGTATGTGTGAACAAAAAGGACAAAAAGCAGTGTGTGTGTGAATGTATGTCTGTGCAAGAATGTACTCACTTGTCCAGAGCAGAACCTTGGGTTTGATTGCTGGTGAGCCTTGAAAAGACATTGCGGTCGTTCCTAGTCCTCAGAGGAGGAGAAGAAGGGGGAGTGTAGCCATCAGTGGGCCTGATAAAGGGAGGGAGGTTAGAGATGTGGAAGGACAAGAGGAGTCAAGGACAAAGTGAGAAAAAACTGGAGGGAAATTACATTACACAGTCAAACAATTCATCAATTTGTCTATAAAATAGCCTGAATTTGAGCATTACATGTACCTGTATGCACGGTCGTAAGATTTCCTCCTTGTTATAGGGGAGGTGTCATAACCCCGAGACTGCCTGGGACTGACACACACACACAAACACACACACAAGCAAACTAAGCAGGTTTTTCAAGGGAGCACACAGGTGATAAACACAGAGGGGTGATGCACAGCTATGTAAACTGTTGGGAATCTATAAGAAACAAGGGTTTTCTGCAATTTGAAAGCATCTCTAGCAGACTAAGGCAGCTGACAGATTCAGTTCTTCAAATATCAAATCGCACACATGCAGGCTTTCCATCCCTAAAGACTGATGCAAATTTTACTGACTTCTCCCCAAAGCTGTTTTATAACCTAAAAAATGTCAGGCCTTTGGCAGGTTTCCAGTGGTTGTTAGCGTGGAAATGTGCAGCTGAAAATAAAAACTGTTAAAGAACTTTATCTCCATCATTGGGAAACAGAAAATGTCCCTTATATTTGTCACATGCCACAGTATGTTTACTTATGTGTTCATGTCAGTTACATGTTTTTATGTTTGTTACATATTTTTTTCCTTCAGTTAAGAAAAACAAATATTGCCTCTGGAAAGTATAGGTTATGATTTGATTCATAAAATATTGCAAGCTATTGAGTTACCTGTAACACCTGAACACTAGGCATGCTGCTAAAGTGCTTTAAAAAAGCAACAGGTACACAGTGTGTTAAGGTTAATAATTAGCTAAAAGTGATGAATATTTTGAAAATTAGCTCAGTTTTACTGAGTTAAACATCACAGTTCATAGTTAGCTAAAAGCAACTGCAAAATATTTATTTAGCTAATAGAGTTGATAATGGATAACTGTTGATCGTTAGCTAAAAGTGATGCATAACAGTTAGCTATGTGGCATTTAGTTAAATATACTGGGGATGACATTTAGCTAAAAGTAATGGATGATTAATAAAGTAAATGGATGAAAAAAGTGGTTGCCTATAAGTATGTTATGGTCCTAGCTAAATGTAAATGAATTGTCATCTAATATGGCTGAGATAATCAGTTTTAAGTAATGTGATAATGGATGTCAATAAAGGGGTCTTGGGCTCCGCTGATGGGGCTGTGGACACAGGTAAAATTAAAGGATAGAAACCTCTGCAGAGAGCGCTCCACCCTCCACAACACTGCAGTAATCATTACTGCAGTAATCCACTTGTGAGGTGTTGTCATAATTCAGCATCGCTAAAACAAGAAGAGCCAAGCCTCCAGATAATCCCTTCATCCTGGTAACACTTATGAGTGTGGATATCTCATTAGGCAAATACATTTTACCACTATTGTTCAAGTCTTTTGTGACTTACAAGGTGTGACCCCTGACAGGGAGGCTGATGGTGCGGGATGCTCGGTCCCTGTGGTAAGGGTCTCTTAGGGCCAGGCTGAAACCCAGACTCCCTGTAACCAGACTCAGGCCATCCTCCTGGATGTCGGTCAGCGAGGCGAGAGATTTGGTGATGTGCTGCTGTTTGCTGCCTGATGAAGGATCCAGGATGGGGCCTAAATACTCCGCCGACACCGCCTTCATTTGAGCCGACAAACGAGGCTCCATCTGGGTCAAAAATATGAATTACCTGTTATACACAGCACCATAGAGGGGGGAGAATGAATTAAGAAATAAGGAGGACAGTGGGGTAGGAAAAACGGGGCATAAAATAAAGATAAAGGTCGAATTTAATTAAGGCACAAGAGGAAATTAAGACACAGCCTGAAAACATCATTCAGCTGGGAGAGGGGCAAAGAGAATATGAAAAACAGTAAAACAAATGAGCTGGAGACAAGAGAGGCCTCATTGACGGCTCAAACAAAAGTTGAATAGAAAAAAAAAAAAAAAAAAAAAAAAAACAGAAATATACAATAAAGACCAGAGAATACAGCAGTAACATGAGTGTAAGAGGGACTGGTGTCATATCAGGGCGGCTTCCATAATTTGTAAGTGTTTGCTTAGACTGCCACCTTATGGCTTCAAATGGGTATAGCAGTTACTCTGACAGACTGGTGTGCATGTGTTGGTGCAAAAATTAGGGCAAGCATCCAAACATGGAGTGTCATCATGATTCATGAAGATCTGACAAGTGTTGGATATTGATCTATCTGATGTTTTAACCACAGACACCAAAAGGATGAAAGCTATTTTCAGGAAGACGTGCAGAAGTGTTAATAAAACCTGGACTTATTATTGGATCTGGGCATGAGAAACGGGAGATTTCTGGATTCAAAGCCAGTGTCCCTCTACGCCTGCATGAGCCAACTGTACCTTTATCTTGAAATCATCTTGGCTGTTGGATTCTTTCATTTGTGATACGCTGCAGTAGGGAGAAAAGGAGAGTCAGGGAAATATAAGTGAGTAGAAATCCATAGGGTTTTTAAAAATCTAAATTGAATGAACAACTACAACAATCTGTCGTAGATGCTATTTATTGGGGACGTTGTAGACTGCAGTCTCACCTGCTGTCAGAGGCTTGGCTGAACTCAGAGGGCTCCTCATCTGTGCTGGCGTAACCATTTTCTGGAGGCATGCAAAACACAAACCTTATAAGTCCATCAGACACCAGAAATGTATCCTCTAAGGCAGATTCATTATTTTCATGCATCAAAACATCGCTGAATAGATCAGGAAGAGGACAAATAATAAGTCAAAGTTAAGTAGATAACAAAATAAAATCTCATTCCAAAATGTTGCTTATGTGTTGCCATGCTGTCTTGCAAATAACACTGTGCAAACAAGTGAATCAACACCAACTAAAGGAGGAAGAGAGAGAGTCGAAGACCACTCCTCACCCTGCTGTACGTTGTGGATGAGAGCCTGGAGCTCAGGGATGTACTCAGCCTTTTCCCGCAGGGCATCAAGGATCATGTGATTGTGGGATGAACCAATCACGTCTGTCTGTCTCAGTTGGCCTTCCAGCAGTCTGATCTGAGCCTCCTTCTGAGCCACCTGTAAGCTCTGTGCACACAGACGCGCACACACAAAATATTAGAAATGATGGCACAGTGATGAAGCAATGCAACACTAAACTTTTAGGCTGCAACAGCAAATGAGACAAACCTGGTGAATATTTTATTCTCTGAAAGATATCTACATTGATGTGGCAGAAAACAACTATTTTCTACAGAGATGTAGTGCCTTTCTGTATTGTAATCTGAGCCTCTGCTCTTTGTTTTGGTATCCAGGACAGCTTCATGTGCATCTTAGCTCCAGTAAAGGGCACATCCCACACTGTCCTTCACCAAGGAAACATTGCATTACAAAGTATTGTATTGGTTTGCAATGCTGGAGATGTAGCACAACATCTAGAGGCAGCAGTAATCGCTTAAAGAACATTTAATGACCCATGAAACACACCCTGATGAAAACTTGCACTACAAAGAGACACCACTAGATGGCACCACAGGTATTACTCACAATACTTACTCATTTATAATACTTAGTGTAGGACATGGCATCATCAATAAATGTAAATAACCTGGTTTCTGCCGATAGCGTAATATGTTACATACATACTTTTCATACTTTACTTTTCATTTTTCATTTCAGAATTTAAACAAAGCATGTAATCATTACAATACAGTAGTATTCACTACATGTAACTCACCTTGTCTATGGAGGCCTTCAGGAAGTGATCCAGCAGGTGGCGTGCTTCTGCCAGGGAGCAGGAGCTGATCACCACTGAGGTGTCAACTGAGTCCAGCTCATCCTGCAGGAAAATACAAAACCAGGCATCACTTGAGGCCTCCTGATACTGCTGTGCAAAAACATGAGTGTGTGTGTGTGTGTGTGTGCGTGTGTGCACACGTGTTTGTACCTTGGTCTCCTCTATCTGTACAATGGTGGCCTGGCAGTCAGACAGGCTGTCATTGATGTAGTCTATATTGGCATTGAGCACTTCAATCTCCTCATTAATTTCCTGAAGGAGGCGGTCCTCTGCTTCTGGCCCCTCCCCCTCTGCCATCAGTACCTCCCTTTTATGTGAGAGTGCTTCCTGCTGCACCGTCAGCTCCTCTCGTTTCTGACTCAACAAAAACACAAACGCAGACAAGAGCAAAAAGAGTCAAGATTTGATACTTATTTATATATCTATATACTATATGATTCACTTTGGTTCCAGTGAGGTGGCGTGAGCCACTGCAGTGTGCCCAACACGTCAGAATACCTTGATGAGGCGATCCATATCAGCTTCCACATTAGAGATGGTCATCCTCTGCATGACTATGTCCATGATGCGACGCTCGAGGGCCTGCCACTTCTGACGGGCAGACTTGGAGAAGCTGCTGGCTCTGCCTGCAGCTCCACTGCTGCCCAGGCCTGCTGGCTTACGCTGCAGTTTCTTCCTGCTGCTGTTAAAGAAAAGAGAAAGAGGCAGAAAGAGGGAGAGAGAGAGAGAGAGAGAGAGAGAGAGTGATGAGACATGGAAGTTGGCAACCAATGCTGCCACTAAAAGGGAAGTGTTTGGAATTTGCTTTTTGAAATTGTCTGACATGTACAAAGTCATCAAGTAATGCACATGGTGATTTATGCCAGTGAAACTGAATAGACCTTCATCCATTACATTTATGGTCAACAAGAAAAGTGCATGAATGCAAATCTGAGCATGGCAGCCCATCTTACCCAATGACCCTGGTTCCGTCCATGCTCCCTTCGTTCTCTCCCAGGTATCCCAACGCATTGTTCTTGTTGTTCCACTGTCTCACCAGCCCGCTCACAGTCCTCGCAGTCTCAGGTTCAGAGCTGCTCACTATAGTGCTTGCTGACTCTGCTCCAGAGTCCGTAACCATAGATCCCTGGTTCCAGCGGGCCACTCGTCCAGCCACGCGGTCTGACATGGGTTTGGCCAGGCGCCGCAGGGCCGTCACCTCCTGGGTCTTCCTGCGCAACACCAGCTCCTGCTGCCGCTTCTGAGACTCCAGCGATCGGATCTGGTACTGAAGGACAGGAGGGAGACTTTCTCAAACACATTCATTAAAGTCTACTTAATCCCCTTTTGTTTATTTCTGTTTATCTGTTCTACACATTAAGATTCCTGAGGTGAATATAGCAGGGTTTTGCACAACAGGCTTACAAGGTGCGGATCGTTAAAAGGATTTTCAGACTAAGATGAGGCCCTAAATAAAAGGATTAGGAGTGAAGCACACAGTGTGACGGTGTAACTATTTCTATGCTCATTAATAGACTCTCTACTCCTGGGAAAACAAGTAAAGATGGAAACTGATAAAAGTACTGAACTTCCAAAACATCTAAGTGATACAATCTTGTTTGCAGTTTAAGTGTGTGGAGTAAATAAAATATCACTAATGAGAGAAAATACATTCCTCTGCACAGAGACTGTGACTGACCTCCTGTCGTCGCTGCTCCTTCTTGAGCTGGGCGATCTCCCGGTTCCTCTTCGCCTCCACCATCCTCCTCCTCTGCTGCTCCTCCTTCATCTGCTTCATCAGTGCCACCTGAAAACAGCATGAAGGTCAGGTCTTCTAAAACACACCACACCTATTCCAGAGAACATCACTTTTATCAACACACTTTCTCCTCCCTTTACCTTGGCTTTCTTCATCTCGTTGACCTCAGCCTGGAGCTTCTTCAGCTCCCGTTCATACCTCCCCTGGTTTTTGAGGAGGCGTGCGTGCTCCTTCTGTGCTGTCTGCAGCTTCAGCAGGTCACGGTTCATCTCCTTAAGACGCTTCTCGTACTCCTGCTTGATCCTGTTTGCCTTCTCTTCTGTGTAGTTCTCCATGGACACTGGGGAAGACATATAGTGATGTTAATGATGTTTTTACTTTTCTACTGATCCGTCGTCGACTACCCAGCCATGTCTGCAATCTACAAATCCCATGGTGCTCACTGAGGTTCTGCAGCACGCGGTCTCTCTCCAGCTGAGTGTCTCTGATCTTGTTCTGCAGCAGGATGAGCTTCTCCTCGTACTGCAGCTTCAGCATCAGCAGCCTCCTCTGGCTGTTCTCCAGCTCGTCTATCAGCTTCTGTTTGATCTCGATCTCGCAGGTCAGGTCGGCCAAATCTGCCTGGAAGTTAGCTGCAGGTTGGGGGCAAAGGTCAAAAACACA
Organism: Caranx ignobilis; assembly: GCA_021432705.1. Lineage (NCBI taxonomy): Eukaryota > Metazoa > Chordata > Actinopteri > Carangiformes > Carangidae > Caranx > Caranx ignobilis. Next base: position 45,833,964 of record MU269985.1, on the reverse strand, counting down.
GTTGACATTTTAATGAGTTGTGTATTTGTTTTTTGAGAAAAATGTCAAAAATTGTCTACCACACACCACAAAGTCTGTTTTTATTGTTGCTGACTCCAGGGCCTAAAGTGAGTTGTGTTTCTTTAAACAGGTTTAAAAGGTGCCGTGACAGGAAGAGATGAAGCAGAACAACCTGTCACTAAACACGACATAAAGGGAGAGAGGTCTGGTCCTCTCAGCTGTCAGGAACAGACCTTTCTCATCTGAGTCTGAGTCTGAATCCACCAGGCTCTCGTCGCTGTCAAACTCGTCCCCCTCCTCTCTGCCCTCCTCCTCATCCTCCCCCTCATCTTCATCACAGCCACTCTCCTCCTGCAGTGGAGACATGATGTCCTACACACACACCCCCGCATTAGACTTTAATCTGAACGTTTTTTTGGCGTTCAACACTCACAAATGTTGACAAACTTTACACTTTACCTCGGTGTAATTTTCATCCGAATCGATCTCTCCGTTCTGTCCGTTTTCTCCATTCTGCCCGTTCTCCCCGTTCTCATGAGTGTGCAGCTTCACTCGTTTCTTCAGACCTTTCTCCAACTCCGGACTGCAGGGTGGAGAAAATCATATTGGTCAAGCCAGATTAGAGCTGCTGGTGAAGAAAACTGCACTAAAACCCAACACCCGTCACAGCAGGTTAGTATGAGTATGTGTGCGTACAGTTCAGTCCAACCACAGGAGTACCACAAATAGCGTTTGTACATTACTCTGTCTCATTTATGTCACATGCTCCTAACCTCCACCATTGGGGCTTAGGGAATGATGCCAAGTGATGTGCTCCTGGTAGAATCAGCTCTCTAAAGTCATTAGCAAAGTCTTCTTCAGTTCATCTTTGCTCTTTAGCTCTTTACGTTTTATTACCAGCCTCGTTCTCCCCTTCGCTCCCTCTTTGACAACCGTCCTGCCTATCACCCCATTCTGTCTCTAAATTCCCATCCACTCCCATCTCTATCCCATTAAACCTCAATTAGCCTGTCAGGCTGTGTACTCGTCTCTCTCATGACCCACTGGCCGACTGAATTAGACCTTTTTTGTGTCCGAGCCAGTGTTACTACTCAGCACTGGCTGCATCCCAACTCTGTTCAGAAGCTGGCCGTCCCAGTGCCCTAATCGACTTGTGATGTGCCTCTTAAGCTAAAGGAGACAAGCGATGAAGAGCGAAGGGTTTGTGGGCAAGAACAATAATGACCTCGCTGTGGTCTTTCAGCTTTTTAAACATGCAAAGCCTCATTGACACAGGAATGTGTTAACGTTAAATAAATCTGAGATGTTTGCAGCTCTGCTCTCAGAACAACTGATCAACATCTCATCCTCCTCTCCTCACCTCATCCTCCTCTGCCTCCTCTCCTTCTTCTTCAGCCTCTCGATGTCCAGTTTGGCTCGGCGTAACACGTCTGTCATCTCGGCCTCCATGGACATCGGGGCAGGGGAGGAGCCAGGGGGGTGACCGGGGGCAGGGCTGAGCGTGGAGGGGAACGGTGACCGGGAGGAAAGCCGAGCTGCCTGTCGCCGCAGCGACTCGTTCATGGCCTCACTCTCAAGAAGCTTGGTTCTGACAGAGGAGAGAGGGACAGTTAATGAAAAAAATGGTAAAATGACAAAGCAAAACAATGTCCAGTGTGTGACTCAGCAAAATTCATATAGTCTTGCTTTCAAAATAAAAATCACTGGTGAAAAATGATGGTGTTACACTCCTGCCTGTCCATTAATTATGAAGCCACAGCCAGGATATGGTTACCCTAGCTTAGCAATTAAACTGGAATAGTGAGCACCATATTGACACTATGTCTTTTGCATGGATTAAAGTAACGAGATACGACATGTTAATTATTGAGCTTTAGATGTAGGCGGACTTTGTACCTACAGACAGGACCAGACTGGCTGTTTTCCCATGCTTTCAGTCTCTCTGCTGAGATCCACCATCTGGCTGCAGCTACATACTGCCCAGACATGATGGTGGTATCAATGCTCTCATCTAACTCTGAGCAAGAATGTGCATAGAAGGATTTTCCAAAGATCGTCAAACTACCTCCTTTTAAAGAAAAAATCCCTCATTCTGGCCAGTACAGGTTGTAAAGTAAAGTAGGAGATGGTGCAGACTTTGGAGGTCTTACCGAAGTTCTTCAACCTCTCGGATGTAGTTCTGGATCAGAGCCCCGATCTCCTCGTTGCCCTCACCTGGAGAGCAGGGGGAAAAGGGCTGCTAAGTAAACAGTGAACCTGTGACAAACAGTTCATGTGGGGACATTTACAGTGATGACACATCTCTCTCACGTACTTGATTTGATCAGTAGATTGCTGACCTCGTTGGCCAGCATTTGTGTCACACGGGTGTTGAGGTGGTCAATGGTCTCCTGCATGGCTTTCACCCTGAGGCGCAGCGTGTCATTCTCTCTCTGCAGCATGGCGTTCTCCTGATACAGGTCACTGAAACCCTCTGAACCGTCCTCGCACGCCACACGCTTCCCCTGCACGGAGTAGAAAAAAAAAAAAAAGGTGAGTTTGAAAGGCCAAAAACCTCGGAGCCGACAGCTAAAAACTGCTAAATCTACTACTGCTCTCTTACATAGACTCGCTGTGGCACTCGAACCAAAACACAATGCCATTGTCTAAAAATTGAGCTGTTCAGTGTGTGGCTCTTCAAGTAGCTATTGTTGTACTCTGGATGACTGAACACTGAAAAAATCCTGTTGTGTAAGCCTCCGAACAGACACAGTCACTATTTAATCCAGTCACAGCTCACACACATCATTACTTCCACCAGTCCAACACACACACACACACACACACACACTCCAGTCCTCCCAGTACTCCGGTCGCATCACATCCCTTATTACCACATTGAGGTCAGCCCACAGTGCCCCTCACCACTGTCATGCATTCACTTCCCTATAGTAACCGTGGCAACCTTCGTAATCGCACAATAGTGTCACAATCCGGCGAAATGATTGCTCGTTTACTGCACCCGTGGAACTCAAAGATGATGAAAAAGAGGAGACTTTGGAGAATTTCTTTGCACATTTTCCTCCAATTTCTTGTCATATTTTCTTGTATCATCTACCTCCACTCTCTAACAGACCATAATACTTGATGAGAACATACAATACATCGAGCTGCAGGATCAATTTACCTCTGCATTACTTTGCAAATTGCTGAGGTTGCAGCAGTTAATCTCTGTCGTACTCAGGCTCTGGCAGTGCTATGGTATAAGACGTAAATGGATGTGCGCTGCAGTAATGATCTTTAATTTCATATAGTAAGAAGCTGCAGCCACAGGCGCGCCGTCTACTTTTCCTTTTAATACCATCTTCTCTTGCAATTAGTGTTGTCTTTTTCTTCCTCTGCTCAGTTTCTATTCTGAGTTTCATCCATCTTGTCACTTCATTCATGCCTCTCTTGCGGCCTCATTGCATCAGTTACTCTGACAGCCATGTGTTAATTCTCCTGTTCAACCTGCCACATTTCATTCCTCAGCCCCCCCCCCCCCCCATTCATCCCCTCTTATCTTTTTTTTTTTTTTGCCTGGGCTCCTCCTCGTCTTTATTTTTTCAAATCTTTCTGCATTCCTGACTCCCATCCATCCTGCCATCCCACTCCCATCTCTCACCGCCTTGTACTCCATCAGTTCCATCTGAAGTCGGGCTATCTCGGCGCGCAGGGCGCTGATCTGCTGGCTCGTCTTGTCCTGGTTCACCACCACCTTGTTCTTGATGTTGCGGGCACGGTTGGCATATTTCAGCGTGTTCAGCGTCTCCATGAAGTCCCGGTCTGATGGACTGACGCAGGCGATCATCACCGTGCGACTGGAGACGAAGGAAACATGGAGGTTGTGGGAGAACAGTGAGCTGACTGTCTTAACTATATATAACTATAATTATTATTATTATATAACTGTCAGTGACTAAACCTGAGAACTAAGACCTGCAATAACAATTATTTACATTACTGACGGATCATTTTGTCAATAACGTCAGAGAAAACTGTGAAAATTATCCATAAAACCTGTTTTACCTGTTGCCTCCCAGTGAGTCCTGCAGCAGACGAGTGAGTTTCGAGTCTCTGTAGGGGACGTGCCCTCCCTTCTTGGTCTGATCTCCTAAAGCACTGATCACATTTCCCAGGGCGAGCTACAACACACACACACACACACACACACTTAGTTAGAAACTGTTCAGTCAAACAGTGGAGGACCTTAGCTCTACCCTTAACTCACCAGTCCACAGTTGATGGAGATCCCCTCTCGTGCTCTCTCTCCCGTGGCTCCGGTGCGTTTCAGCCTCTCCGAACCAGCCAGGTCCACAAAGTGAAACTTGGCCATCAGCGTCTCGTACTCGGGCTGAGCGATGGGGCTGGAGTCCACGCCGTTCACCTCCCCGTTCTCCCCTCCTCCGTTCTGCTAGCAGAGGTGGACAAAAAGAAAAATATATATTATATATTACTTGAGAATAGTGATTATTTCATCAGCCTGAATAAGTCATCAGCCTGTACTGGTACATTTATTTTCTTTTTTCACACTTGATCCATCCATCATTTTTTCATGTCTTTCCTAAAATATGCTCATTTCTTCTTCACATCCTGACATGTCTTTACCCAGAATGTGTCATTAATGAAACTGTCACAACACCCACCACCACCTCACGCTCCGTCCCCCCTCCCAAAACCCCAGACCTCACCATTTGCGGCTGCTGGCAGACTCTCATCTGACAGAGGTGGATGGTGAAGATGGCGTGTGAGCGGGAGCTCTGGGCGTTCATCTGGGTGCTGGCTGTGGTGCGGGACAGAGCGCCGAGCTTCAGACACTGCAGCAGCTGCAACACACACACATAAACAAAATGTGGAGGACATCTGGTTACAACTTTTTTTTATTCAGAAGTGAAGTGAAAAAAAAAAAAACATCACCATGGTCTCATTTCTGAGAAGTCAGTGAATTTTACAACAATGGGAAACCACTCGTTTGATTTCACGCTTTTCTACGTTTTATCTGCTCCTTTAAAACGCTCTGAATAATAAAATATTCTCTCTCCAGCTTCATCATCATCATCATCTCCATCCATCTGTCTCCACTCAGCTGTCTGGTGTGTTGTGAGTGTGATGCCCCAGACTAAAAGCAGCACACTTCCCCATTTCTTTTTCCTTTCTGTTTTCACTTGATCATCTTGCTACTGATTCTGAGAAGAAACCTGATATTACTGTACAGTGTACTGTGCACGTCTCCGTCCTCCTTCCTCCACCCTGACAGTTCCTCTTCTTAATAACCATTACTCACCAATGATACGTGGCTGTGTGTGAAAAATGTCTTTCAAGGAAACCAGGAAACCAAAGTATGACAACATGTTACAGTCCAGTCTCTTCTTCTGTCCTCAGCCTATTTAATACGATCAGGTGGTTCTTGGCTTGACTTTCTTAAAGCTGCTGGAGATCCCCAGCAGCTCTGATGCCTCACCCAATACCAGTCACTCTTAAATGACCACTCATTTTAGGCTACAACTGAAGCATATAAAAGGCAGATAAAAGTTAAAGACTAAACCTTAAAAGAATCCATTATTTTGAAATCATCAAAGAAACCCTAAAATGGTCTTAGGGATGAGTAACACCAGTGCAGGGGGTGAAAACATCTGGGAATGGCAAATCCAACCTATGTAAAGCACACCAAGATCAAACACAACTGTGATGAACAGAGATGACATCGCACACCCACCTCCTCCTCTGAATGAACCAGTCTGGATGTGACTCCGGTGGTGTAGATGCTGCCACTGGCGTCTTCGTGGATCTTGATGTTGGACTTCCTGCTCCGACTCTCTGGATCTCTGGCTCCGTCAAATAAGTCCAGGATCTCTTCATTGTACAACTACGATAAACAAATTCATTATGACATTATCAGTTAGATGATTTACGGATGTAATGGAGCAGTACTCACATCATTAGTCATGAAACTTTAAAGATTTATGTAGTGACCCTGTGAAAATGCTTTTTCTCAAATTCATTTCATCTGTTAGTTGAACTCAAACGCTCTCCCTTCATGTTCTCCGGTTCTCACAGGAGCATGTTTTATTTACACACAGCTCTGCCTCTGTCTCAGAGGTCAGTCAACGACCTCTTAAAAAACCCAGCAAGGGCAAAGGTCACAGAGGTCTGCAGAAAGCTCAGCTGTTCCCACCTACTGCCAAACACACACACACACCATCTGTTTACCATCAACAGAGATAACCCTTAGACCTGAAATAACCTAATAACAGAGAGCAGACAGAGAAAAGAAGGCAAGAAAGAGAAATGATGTTTTCTATTGGAGCTGCTTTTGCAGAATGACCATTAAAGGAATAATGTTGTTCAAATATCCACAACCCAAACATTCACCTGACAGGAACCTCGACACAATATCATTACTTGTCATATTATCTCATTGCTCCTACACAGCCCACCCCCCCATCATTTCCCTTCCTCACTCTTATCCGTCCTCTACCCCGCAGTGATGAGGAATAATGTCAGAGGTAATGGCCGACATTAATCAGGTCCAACAAAGCACAAGCAGACATTCCTGCCCATCTGTCGTCGGGCTGTCGCTTCCTGTTTGTGGAATAGGGGGCTGATCCCCTTTGCCTCACTGTTTTGCCCCATCTGGTTAGAGTTAGTATGGACCAGTGACTGTCCCAGCACGCAAACACTCACACACACAGATGGCAGATGTGGCTTTGTAAGCAACAATATCAGAACTACAATACATAATACATTCATACATTTCTACACCTTCACTCACCTCTAGGAACTGGGCGCTGACTTTGAACTCGGGTGGCTGGGTGCCAGCTTCCTGGGCGCGCACCCTCCTGTTCTGGATTCCCTCAAACAGCTGGTGAACAGCACGAGGGATGATGCCCTGCTCCTGCGGGGTCAGACTCATGTCGAAGCCCGTCCCCATGGTGTAGGTCTTCCCTGAACCCGTCTGAAACACATGTCATCAACCACAATGAGATGTAATATTGTCCAAATCTCTCTCTAAACATAGACATGGCACCTTAGATGAAATGTATTTTTATAAACCTGTATTACCAGCTAATGCCAATTAATGTCAGTTCTAATAAACAATAAGTAATGAAGCCTGTACGGCCCTGTCACCACCACTTTTCCAATAAGAACAAGACACACACAGATGGCCAGCCTCTAAAGGATTGATCGCTATAAACAAATTTCATTATATGAGATTCAAGATTCAGTTTTAGATTAGGTAGCTACATCGGTGTGCTATATGATTATGACTGACAAAATATGATTTGTGTCACCCCCACTTAGTCTGCAATATAACATTCAGTTTTTTTTGTTATATTTATCTGTATTTTTACATCAGGAATCAAGAATGCAAGTTCGACCTGAATGTCTGAATTAAATACCCATGAGCACTAAATTCACTGTGATGCAGTTAGGTTTACATCTGTCAGATTCATCTGAATAATAATGCATGTACAATATGAAGAGCATTCAGGTTTCTTCTTTGTAAAATAACACATTCTAAAGCAAAAACTGGCAGATGAACTTAATTTAAAAAATACAATAAATAACCACAATAACTACCAAACTGCACAAACTCAGGATCGAAGCCTCGCTGCCTTTACCTGACCGTAGGCGAACACGGTGGCATTGTAGCCCTCGAAGCAGCCCTCGATGAGCTTGTACACACAGGCTTGGTAGATCCGGTGCTGCTCCGAGTCGATGTCAAACACAAAGTCGTAGGTGAAGGCCTTGTCCTTTCCCAGCAGAACCTGTGGTTCTCCGGGTGTGACCATGGTGCACACATGGCAGCCCTCTATCTTCTCCTTGGCCATTTGAGGACGAATCCTGGGAGGAGACGACAGGAGCGAGAGAAGAGACACAATATGTAAAACTAGAAAGTGAAAAATGTATATAAATCTAAATGTCTTCATGTATGGATGGATCATGAACATCTATAATGTACTGTACCTGTGTGCAGGTGTATAGGGTATGTGACCTATAACTAAGTGAAACTAAATTTGGAACAGACCTGTTCCCGAGTCAGTTTCACCTATAGGTGACTGACATAATCTATACACCTACACTCAGGTACAATACAGGACAGTAAAACTGTCCTCGCTGCTCGTGTCGGCCAACAGGGACAGAATGATAGACATGATGGCTGCCTGTCAGGAGTAACTTACAATTATAAAGTGGTAATCAGTGACATTTCCTACACAACTCAACCCTTCATGCTGCAGCAGTGCATCCTGTACACATCACCTTTTTGCTGGTGGAGCTCTCCAGTGCAACATAATAATAATAAATAATAATAACTTTGTTTATACAGTTTATACAGAATTCAAAACAAATCTACGGAGTTTTTTTTGACAAAAACTGAAATCTTTAAATGTTGAAGAAAACTTTGCTATTGGCTGACGTTTTGCCACAAAACGTTGACGTGTGTCTACCTGTCTGTGTCTAAAACACCTGAGTGTTGGCCTGCCCTCTTCACCCACTTAGTTGTTGCTGAGTAAAATACCCTTGTACACGTCTGTGTGTCTGTTTTGTTTATTTAGTGTTTTAGAAATGCATTGGGACAACACCAAAACCCAATATCCCTACAGAGACAAATCAAGTTTTTCTTCTTCTTCTTCTTCAAACTCAGGCTTACAACTTAAAGGTAGAGGGAGGGAGGTTTTTGCTCAAAAACAAATGCTAGACTTATACAAATGAAATCCGGCTTCATCATCACCTATGGGCTTCTAGTCCTGTGTGGTGGTGACTGTGTCTGCAGAGCCCCCTCCCCCCGCCTGCACTTTGTACTTGTCGCAGCATAGCCCTTGAGGGTCCCGTTACCACTGACGGCCAGGTATTGGCCCGCAGCTCCGGCGCTTCACTATTTCCTTTTATTTCCAGTCCTGACAACTGCTGCTGCCGTTGCTGCTGCTGCTGCTGTCAGGGGCAGGAGGCTCCACAGTTGAGCCCGAGAGGAGGGGGGGGCTCAGTTTGAATGTTTTGTTTACAAAATGCAACGAACAAACCTCCAGACTCTACCTTTAATTATCCTGTTATCACAGTAACAGTAATTTAGGATGCCACGGAGGTCAGCAGTCCTTCCCATGATAGTGGAGCTACTGAACCAGACTAAGAGACCAAATTAAGGCTCAGGAGACCTTTGCAGGTGTTTTGAGGTAATTAGCATGACACCGTTATCCATGATAATCTCATTTATTGTGATGCACCTGTGTATAATTTTTCATTTTTTCAACTCCCTCTATTCACTGTCTGAGGAATGTTTCACTTTTTTTTTGCAACCAAAATAAAAATGTGCATTTTGCCAAGGAAAAAGCACACAGAAGAAGAAACACACAGGATAACAACAGTGCCTCGGTTCTGGACACTGCGGCACTAATGAGTGTGGTCGCACAGCTCAGCAGAGAGGCCACTGACTGTGTTTTAATATTGTAATGCAGCGTGTAGATCATGTATGACAATCTGATCCACAGACTGCACACGGCCCACTTTGACCTCATTATAATTTCACAGGCGTAAACAAGAAACCAAACAAGAGCATTGTTATGAAGTCGATGGGAAAACACGTCCACATCTAAACCAAGCCTGTGAAATAATAAATCTATTTAATAGATGTGTTTTGTTTTTTTTTTCCAAAAAAAGCACCGTATTATTCATGTACAGTAGCTGTCAAGACACGGCTTCGACAGGATAATCCTTTGTAATTGTGTTTTCTACTGTTTCTACAACAGTGTCTTCACATCACAATGAAACTGGTCGAACATATTATTGTGACTCAGTTGAACGCTGCACTTCGATTGTGCAACCAGACAATGGACGGCCTTTAAAAAAGGATCAAAATCACTGCAACAGAAGCTAGAAGCAGAACTATTTGACTCTATGGCACAGATTCGGGAGTGTTATGCTAGCAGTGCCTATTGTTGATGACTTTTGGGTGTGTCGAACTCCACAACACCACATTTCTTTCATTTTCAAACTTGAAGTCTTCAGCCATAGTCGACACAGACTCGACTCGAGCACCTGCTGTGGAGCCACAGAAGGCTGTATACATCTCTGCAAGACCAGGCTGTGGGTTGGGTTTAAGTTAGGTTGGTGTAGGTGTTTAGAGCTCAGATTTAGTGCTGTAAATACATGCATATAATCTCTCTTTGTTGAGCAGAGTGTGAATGCTTAAGTGGGATACAACCTCCACTGCATACTAAAATTAAAGTAACTCAAATAGTCTGCTGCTGCATGTTCTTCTTTGCAAGACTGAAGCAAAACTTTCCAAAGCACCTGGCTGCAACATTTGGATTTGCAAATACTTTCACAGAGAAAATATAGTAACATAAACACAAACCTGTATTTGTGACTAATAAAACAAAATGCACCATCTTCAATCACAGGTTTATACCAAGTCACTACATCAGCCTGACAACAGCTGTAAAATCAAGCTTCACTTTAATGGCCAGACTGGTGCAGAAATCAAACAAGATACTCACTGAAATCTGTTAAAAAAAATAAACAGCCACGCGGACAAACAACAACAGCGCAGTTGATTTACAGAGACAGGGATTGCACGGAAACTGAGTGATGAGCCATAAAATGAGCAGCTCTGAGAAAAGCCTAGTGTGTGGGGCCAGCGACGATGATAAGGCAGACTTTGGCTCTTAAGTCATCATTGCAGCTGCTGTTAATCCTGCTGCACAGCTCTGCTGGGCTTTTCGCCCCTGTCAGGTAGTTCACTGCAAGTTAATTGCTTTTCACCTGACATCCCAGTTGTAAAATAATCCCAGATTAGATGAGTCCAAATGAAGGAAGCCACTGCACACAACATCATCTTTGAACTCACTGACAGAATGAGGGCCGAGTATTTAAATTTAGGATCGCTCCTCTGACTTGTTTGCGAGCAGGGAGGCAGAAGACCCCGCAGGCGAGACGGATGCCTGATTAACGTAGATGCAGCTGTTAAAGAAGTGACGCGTTTTCTTTTTTTTTTTTTTTTTTTACATCCGTGTGGTGCAGAGCTGTGAGAAAACTGGGGCTCTTGTGTTGCTTCCACAGATCACAATGTACAGAAAACAGAAGATGTGTCGGACAGGCTGCTGTGTTAATCTTAGGCTTTCAGAGGTACAATGTGGACACAGTGGGGAGGTAATCACTTTAAGCTGTGGAAAAAGCCATGAGGCAGCAGTATCGGAGCATGGCTCTACCTCTCCACATGTTAACCCCCCCAGCTCCACCCCCCCACCCCCCACTGTTCAATCTTCAGGGGGATGCAAATCGAGTCCCACGCACACTGAGACCACACTAGAAACTCCCTTTGGGATGCTCCAACAAAAGACACACACATACTGTACAAAGCCATACAAAGCCAGAGAAATCCCCAACTACCACATACAGCAGCTGTAGTGATAACACACACACACACACACACACACACACACATTCCACAAAGACAGACACACACACAGCTCCAAAAACAAACCTCCTCCACTATCTTCAGTACACACATGGGTCCTTGCTCGAGCGTGCATTAGGAACCACACCCACCACAAACACTCACAGTAATCCCTTCACCACACGTTGTTATAGTGCTACAATAACACACACACACACACAGAGCTGAGGACAGCATTTTTCCTACACCTCGTTCGAGCCTTGAAGGGGTCTTCCAGGAAGTAATTAAACACATTAAAAACGTCTAATGCATCAGAAGCAGCAAACACACACACCTCATGACACAAAAAGCAGCTTTCACACAGATGAGACCCTTTTATCACTGATGTGACCTTGACTCTGAGGGCAATGTGTCTGAAACCACAGGCACCGTACGCGTCCTGTTTAAGCCAATTAGAATGAATTGGATGTGGCAGAGGTGGGTCGCGTATGTGTGTGTGTGTGTGTGTGTGTGCGCGTGCTGCAGCTGTACTGTGGAAAGGTTCAGGGTCATTCTTCTTTTTGTCCTCTGATTGTGATCTTTATAGGTCAGACGTGAAGTGGAGTGTCAGGTGTAACACTTGACAGCAGAAAGAAAGAAAGAAAAAGAAAGAAAGAAAGAAAGAAAGAAAGAAAGAAAGAAAGAAAGAAAGAAAGAAAGTGAAGGATGTGGGAATTTATCACATTCATTTATCCAGCAGCTCTGGCTTTAAGACGCCACTTTGCACACTCAGCACATCTCCCTCCATTATGATAATTAACTTTTCATAATCACTTCCATTAAAAAAAAAGAAAATCCTGCCCAGTACTTTCTGAATGTCGCCTCTGTGCGTCTGCAGAGAGAAGAGTGAGTGCATTTCTGTTCCCACCTCCTGTCATCTTGAATCGACCACTGACTGACTGACTGACTGACGTCTCTGCTGTCCGCTCACTGACAGACCACAGACTCTCCAGTCGTTGTCAGTTCTTTAAATTCAAACAGCAGCACGGTTTGTATTCAGTTTTATGTCTTAATTATTCCATGTAGAGAAGTGCAGCCTTGATTTTTGCTGTTATTTTTTGGTTTGTTCGGTTTCTTTTTGGTAGCTGTGACTCCAGGCGACAGTGATTTAGTGTCGTTCGTTGTTTATCTGTTGTTTTGTTTGCTGTGTTTTGGCTCCTATCTACCCATATAAATAAACACTGGCTGATTAGCTAACCAACACCAAATGAATCAATATGTTTGATAACCAATTAAATGTTTGATCCTCCTGTCTCATAATCCAACAGGAAACAGAAATCTGCAGACGTCACCTTCACTGTGTCCTACATACATTGTATTGCATCCTATTCACTCCATCAGTGAAAAATAGATTGAGCATTATTGAACACAGTCGTTGGCTGCAGCTTAAATTATTACATAACCAAACGTTTGTGCTCAGACTCAATGCTCCGCTCTCTTCCTCTCGGTGTCCTGCGTCTTTCCCTTCTCTATATAAAAAAAAAAGCAGGACGTCTGAATTCAGGAGAATCTCGACAAACCTCAACATCGTGTGAAGACGTCTGCCACAAACAAGCAAAGTACACACATGCAAAGCAGAAGCAAGAACAACAATGACAGGCTCGGTGATCAGTGATCCACAGGGAGAAGAAATGGAACAGCTATAAATAATCGATCCCACCACACACACACACACACACACACACAAATAATCACACTGCAGCTCAGCTGGATGAACATTTAAGCCAGCTGCGCCAACAAAAGATCAGATCTATAACATCGATCTTACGCACACACACAAACACACAAAGAACAGACGACTCAGACCACACACACACACACACACACACACACACACACACACACACTAAAGAACATTAAGCAGCTATAAATAGCCCATAACACCACGATTAAATGTCTGCATGAGACAGAGGCGTAGAGAGAAACACAAGCAGGTTGTGGATCCCTGATGCGGCAAATTAAGGCGTCTATCTCGTCTCATCTTTGCACACTAATAGGAAAGTGGTTTAAACACCCTGAGGACTAAACAGAGTCACACACACAAACACACACACAGACCTCGACTGGCTTCTTTGATGCATAAAAAAACAGTCCGTACAGTACACAGATGAATATGACGTGCAAACATGACGTCTTCACTCATTAGCCCAAACCCAGTTCTGTCAGACAAACAAACAAACAACATGCACAAAGTAAAAAAAACAAAACAAACTCATTATCCACAAGCTCTGAGGGGGATTCACTTATTACAATGATTATCAAACCCAATCGTGCTAATTAGCAGCAGCCTCAGAAACAAGCAGCCGACATATCAAACTCTGATAGCAGCAGAAGTCACTGATGTGTGACCTGAGACTAGTGGAGTTATCTGGAGGTGGAGGACAGGTCAGATACTGAACACACACACTCTGACATCCAGAGCATCCTTCATCACACTCCTCCTCCTGCTGCCTCTGAAGTCGTACAAGTGTCAGGAACCTCAGGCCCAAGAAATGATCTTAGTATCAAATCTTATTTTTCTTCTTCGTTTCCTTTCAGTTGTTCCCTTCAGAGGTCGTCCAAAACATGCAGTTCCACCTTCAATTTTAATTCTATGAGGAAAAAAATGTCACATTTCAGAAAGAAGGAAGTAAATCTTAACAGGGAAAAGTCTTCTGCCACGATATTTTCACAGTGCATTCTCTCTCTCAAACAAACACACACACACACACACACACACACACACACACACACACACACCAAAGCGCTCACAGAAATAGAGGTCTAAGTCCAGATCCCAGTTTTCCTCCCTCAGCTGGCAGCACTTTAACAGACTCCAGTTTCCTTGGGCACAGCACAGACTGCCCTGAAACTCCCAGCATGCACTGCCTGCATGTGTGTGTGTGTTTGTGAGAGAAAGGTATTCTTCTCCATGGTGTACATGAATATGGCAAATTACAAAGTGCTAAATACCCAATCATTATACATGTAATCTGCACCTGAAACTAACGTATTGAACTGCTATCCAATCACAGCCCAGGAAATAGCCTGGACCGAACACCAAATCTGTTCCCAATGAGCCCAGAGCAGCAATAAAACCAGGCCGCTGTGATCGCTGCCAGTGACAGCAAGTGCCAGTAATGCCTCTGTGTGTGAGCATTATTGTGTTATGTGTGTGTGTGTAAGTGTGTTCATGCTCAGTCAACCTTCAAAGACAAGGCCGGTGATAGCCAAAGAGCTCATTTCCCTAATGTAAACACTTGAGTAAAGACACGGCCCACACACACACACACACACACACACACACACACACACATAAAGGGACAGAGTTAATCGTATTCTCTGGAGCTGTGAGTGTTTCTGAGCTCCGTTGTCTCTGCCCTGGCTCGGAGCCAGCGGAGGAAGCCAGACGCTGCCTCCATGTTTCCTTTAACTCTGTCCATTCATCAGCGGACAACATCCACTCTCATTGGATTTCTCAATCGAGGACTAGTTGAACAAGACCTTCTCTCCATCATGACCCCCCCTCCTTCTCACTGTTATTTATCCTTTTAGCTTCATCACCACCACTGTACAGGGCAACAACACCGGACTCTTCTTTTGTTTCTGTGCTCCTGTCCTCCTCCTCCTCCTCCTCCTCCTCCTCCTCCTCCTCCTCCTCACACCTCGGCCTGTTTCGCAGCCCTCTCTCACTTCGCTGCCAGTGAAAACACAGCATCAGGACAAAAGCTTGAATGACAGAGGTGGCTGAGGGGGCCTGTTCCATTTCCTTTTTCTCCTGATAGCAGTCATGACTAATCGCTGGTGCGGACTTTTCCCTCCGCTGCTGCACTTCCCCTCCCTCCAGCTCTCATTCGTTCTTCCTTTCTTTCTTCCCATTGATCAAATATTGCTTTAATAATGGAAAAACACATATCCATCATTTGGTGTTGGACGCAAAAGCATTGTGTTGTTTTACAGCTGTTTTAAATGTAAACACACACACACACACACACACACACACACACACACACACACACATCCTTCCATCACACAGCAGCTCAAATAACAAGCGTTGACAGACGACACAATAGGTAGAAAATAAAGGCTCTACAGGTGAGTGACACTGTTGCAGAGACACTGAAGGGAGGATACTATGTATAAAAAGCCTGTATAAAGAGGCAGATGATTGATTTTGTGCTTATAGAAACAGGTTTTACAAGACAGAGAGAGAGCTGATCTCAGACCAGCGTTAGAGTCTCCTTGGATCTTCACATTGATATGGACACTGAGGACCAAAGTGACAGACTCAGCTTTTTACTTTACTTCCTCTTGTCACTCATCTGAACCCTCAGCTCCAGCAGACACACAGTGACACACACAGTGACACACACACACACACACTCTCTCTCTCTTTGTCCCCAAGGTCACATACATATGTATGTGTGAAGCAGATGAATGCAATCAGGCAGTGCTCTCCATTGACGTAGGTGTGTCTGCATACAAAGGAGTGATTAATGAAAACCAAATTACAGCATCGAGGTGTTTTTTTTTCAAGCGTTATAGATGCACTTGCTATTTTTAAACCAAACCAAACAAAGCGGCTAAACAAAGAGCGTAATTCTCACCCGGCCCTGCAGGTTTCCTTCAGTCTATGGAATGATTTAGCATCTTTCAGCTCATTGTTTTGGTTCGGTCTCTCAGCTCTTATCAGCTTTGATTCCACATGTCATGATGAGCTGTTCTGCAGACAAGTATATAGATATATATAGACATCTACTGTCTACTTCCTGCCCGACAGCAGACAGAAAAGGTTTCGTTTTTGTTTACATGGTGGAGCAGTTAGCAGCGGGAGGGTCAAGTGTTTCCCTCAGGTGTTAGCAAGGAGCAGAAATACAGCTAAGACACGCATATCAGTGTGTCAGTGTATCTGTGTACTGCACTAGAGCTAAGTCAGTGAATGCAACACTGTGCATGTTCAGCCTACTGTTCTTCTTCTTGCAAAATGGTCGCCTGCACACAAATATATCTCTGTGCTGCTGCTGCTTCCAGGAATAACATAGTTCTGGTTCAAATGTGTGTGGATGAAAAACATGTTTTGTTTTTTTTGAAGAGTGTATCTGTAACCTGTAACTCCACACCTCATGCTGGTGTCCTGCTGTTGTCCCGTCCACTCTGCACATGGGCTGACGAAGGAAACAGGAGGTGTTGAGACTCTAATATGGCCCTGTTGTCATCCAACTCATTAATAAGCACTCAACAGAGAGACGAGTGTAAAACCTGTCATCACACCCTCTGCCACTCTCACGCACCTCATTTCCATTGTTTAATGATGGTGGAGACAACACGCTCACGCAGTGGCCACCAACACATTAACTCTGGACCTGCAGGGCTTCCTTACACAATGTTGTCGAACATCTCATCAGCAGGCAGGCTTTGCATTTTTATCATTAGCTTAATGGAGTCAGTTTCATGCATTCATATTATTCAGTGCCATTGATCGAGAGCGAAAACGATCCTATATCCTGTTGAGTAAACATGTTGTGTGGGTTTAAAAATGGATAATTATTCTTCTCAGGAACATTAACTGAAGCCTGTCAGTGCACGTCAGTGTCAGATCCATGTGGCTTCTACAAACAAATAGACAGATGTGAGCCACCAGCTGCAACGCGTCCAAGGTGAAACCACTAACAACCAACATAATAACAAGCAACACTGAACCAAATCGTCAGTTCCTCCAATTTCACTTCTGTTTTACCAAACAAACACACACAGAGTAAAAGATGAGGCGAGTATCGCGTTTACAGCTGGATGAAGAGCGAAGAGAAGCTGCACCTGACACACACTTCATACAGTCTCAGTCCTGTTGCGTGATTTACTGAGCAGAGCAGCGTTTCCCTTTCTGAAGGAGATTAACTTCATGCAATCGGCCCCGGCAGCGATTACATAAACAGGAGCACAGTGTATCCATCTGGTTCTGTTCTGTTCACTTGTGCCATACCTCCGATTAGTGCTTTGTCATTGTCTGAATTAAGATTAGGATTAACCCAACTGACACAGCTGTGTGTGTTTGTATGCATGTGTGTGCAGATCGGACATGCATTTCCAGGTATGGGAACATTTTCTTCTTTATTTACCACACTGTAAACCTCAGTCCGAAAAACACTGATAGGAAGCTGCAATGTGGAAAACATATCAATCATAAACAATCAGTGTCATTTCTGAGATTACATGTCAAGTGTGTGTTTTGTGTTGTTTTTCTCCGAGAAGATAACACACACACACACACACACACACACACACACAGTCTCTGCAGTGACCAACTCAGCTGCACTCTTATCACTGTCAGTAGCAGCACATCCAGGTCACGTTCCCATAGCAACCAGGATGAGATAACTCTGCAGCTACTCACAAAGAAGTTTACGGCTCTATGGGAAAATACTACCTTAAAAAGAAAGAAGTCCAGGTCACTTCCTCTGTCTCTTACTACAGTAACACTTCAGTGGTCACCAGCCTGAACTACACAGTTTTCAATGTGAAACCAGACAGTCACCGAGGTGATTTTCCTCTCAGGTCTCCTCCCCCACCTCTTCGTTTCATTCTACTCATTCAGTCCATCCTTCTCATACCTTTGGGGAAAGTGTGAGTGTTTCAGAGCCGGTGGAAACGTCCACGTGATCGCAGCCTTTGTCACACCGAACACCTGATACACATAACTTCTGAAAAGCTGTCAAGGTGGAGCTGATTAAGTGCTCTTTGAGACCCGTTTATCTCTCAGTCTGCTTTTGTCTTCTTTAAATCTCAAACAAACAGAAGAGAGGCCGATGGGGGAAGCGAGGGGTGGGGGGACGAGAGAAAATGAGAATGAGAACAAAAGAGTCTGGATTAAATGGCAGTTCGCAAAGATTGCCGCATGTTTGACATGAAAAAAAAAGAAGTCAGGAAATTGGCTTGGCCTATTTCAGGGTGAGGAGCTCTGTGGGCCGTATCAGTGACTGTGGGATGAAATGAGAGAGGCCCCTGAGGTGCATCAGTGTGGGTGGAGGGGTGGCAGACCACTGGCTGCTCAAGTCAAAACTGAACCAAAACCCCCATTTAACCAAGTGACTAAGAAAACTGAGCAGACGTAACACCGAAGGATGGAAGGACGTTTGTTTAAGAAAGGATCACTGGCATTGAAATGAGAAGAACAGAGTCACTTTGATTGGCCCTGTGAGGCTTCATCCACACGAGGCTGTGGATTTTTGTGGAATCCATCAAATGTTTATTGAAATACTGAAAATTTTACACTTTATTCTTGGGTTTGTTTTAAAATATGATCAGGAATAACTGTAGTAAGTTATGTTTCATGTGCTCAACAGGGGGCAGGGAGCCATCTTCATCATCAGAGAGTTACTGCAACATCATCCTCCCCGGCTCAGTTCAGCTGAAAGACACCATTTTTGATTATTGAGCGATACAGTCGGCGTTTCTGTCCTGCTGCCCATTTAATCAGTGCTCCCATTGATTTCCTGGATCAGCTGTCTGCACCGATTCCGCACATAAAACCATCAACAGCCTCTCTTCCTCCCATCGATCTACCCGTCCCACCGTCTCTCCATCCGTCTCCTAGCCCCACATCCATCACAATCCATCACAGTCACCTTTCTCCATCATGTCTGCACTCTTATAGTGATCAGTTAAGTGTCTGTGCATGAGTGTTAGAGCAACACACTCTCTCATAATGGGTTATGGAAGCCGGCCATTCGCTACAAAATCTGTCTCTCGCTTTAGCCTCCAATCCTCCACATGGGCCCGACATCACAGCAGGCTAACAGGCTGGCAGCCAAACAACACACACACACACACACACACTCAGAAGGTTGTAGGCCAGTCCAACAGTCTCTAAGGGGATGGCAGGGATTAGCTACGGACACCTGCCTGTGCCTTGTCCCTGGCAAGGTGGAGTCATGTTAGCTATGAATGAAATAATCTGGCATCGAATAAAAGTGAATGAGGTGGGTGAGGAACGACGATTAGCTCATCTTGACCTTTGGCCTCTGATTTAGGGCAACAGACGACAAGTGGAGACAGAAGGTTATGAAGGTAAGGTTAGGCTCAGGTGGGAGAGAGCTCTAACATGGACGACTTGGAGATGCAGGAGCAGCGATGCGTGAGGCGAAAGCAGGTGGGCGGGTCGGACTAAGTGTGGAATTATGGGAGAACATTCATAAACACGCGGGGAGGAAGTGGGGCAGTGGTCAGAGGAGGCTGGCGCTGGGCGTGGACAGCTGGTTCACCCAGGTGGCGACAGGCAGCCTCTCCGTACAAACCTTCTGCCGCTCCCATTTACCGTCTGCTTTGTCACACTCACACACACACACACATCAATTCTCCCAGAGCATCACGCCTGGTGAGAGTCGAAGCTCCCACAAGGCCGCTGTGATGACCACATCTACCTATGTGCTTCATGCCAATGCTTAATCTAAAGTACATCACATGTCATAAATGCATTAATTTCTATTTCCTCCAAGAACCTGAGCCTGTAAACTGCTGCTGAACCACAACGAAAACATTTTGGAATATATAGGTGATATCTGATTTATGGAATAAACCGATGGCTTCTTCTTATCCTCCATTCTACTGTTGTTTAATCAGCACCACACCCAGACGTGCAGCTCATGCGAGCCGCTGCTCGGAGCCTTCGTATTAACCATGAACTGCCCTCACAGAGCATCGACCCCGTAGCCTGAGGCGCTGCTGCCGATTGGTAACAGGCGATAAGGGAGAGCAGGGCTCACATCCTCTGTGCTCATTGGTTTGACTGGTTGTGTTAGCATGTAGCGTCGCACCCCGGAGCACGATTTGAGCGAACTGGTTCATCGATGTTATACATGAGCGTTTTCTTAACCAAGCCAGACTTCAAGGACGGGGTTGTCCTACATTGTCTGGAAAGAGCCGGGTCGAAAGAGCGTTCAAGAAAAAAAAAAAAAATCAACTGAGTGAGCTGTAATCTCTCACCTTGTCCACGAAGAGTTTATTTTCTGAAGAAACAAAAAGTCATCCTGAGTTTGAGGCCTGAGTAAACACACGGCTGTGGCCTCATGGCTCTCTGTTTGTCTATTGTCCTTCGGTTGGGAGGAATGAATCAACCCCCACGTCCCACGACAACAAGCCAGCACTTCAAAGACGAGGTGAAGAGTGAAGCCAAGAGTCTGGAACAAGATCTTTACGAGACAAATATCTCATTTTTATACTGACAATAGGAGGTAAGAAGAGACAGAGGAGCGAGGAGAGCTGAGCAGGTCACACATGAGGAATCAGGCAGTGGTTATTTACCCTGAACTCAGGCTGAAAGGTCTTTGATGCACGAGGTCATGAATATGTAAATTCTTATTATTATTGTTACTACTCATACTGACGGCAGGACTAACACTGAATTATATGATTAATGTAAAAACAAGTGTTGTTTCTTTAGCCGTCAAAAAGTAAAGAAACTTCTCGCCACTGTCAAAGAAAACAAACCAGATCAGAGCTCAGTCTCTCATTGTTACCGGGGCACATCAGTCCGCATCATCGGAGCTGATTCTGGGTCAATCTCCACCCCACTTCCTCACCGTCCTCCCCCTCCTCCTCCTCCTCCTCCTCCCACACACTCCCCCACTCATCTGCTCTGTCTGCTGCTGCTCCACGGGGGGAGGTGGAGGCACCACAAAGAATCAAATTAGCCTCCCTTTCCGACACTTTCATGACAGACGGCCTCGTCAAGGTCACGGAGGTGTTCGCTGGATTCCAATTAAGTTCAACGGTCTGAGAGAGGAAGCGCTGCCCATTAAGATAACATTTGTTTTTTTGATAGACTGGAAGCTTTTAGCCAAAGTGCTTCTTGGCACCATGTGTGTGTGTGTGTGTGTGTTTAATTTTTGCATGTGAGTGTAATCTGGATAGTGTTAAGCACACACTCAACTGCCTGCCCACAAACTATGCCACAAATTGATTTGATGTGTCACTTAATTACACTCAGAGACCCAGGAGGGAGTTCATAAAAGGACCAAGGTCAAAGAAGCACGGAGAGCAAAAAAAAAGATCTGGTTGTGTTCATGTTTTGCTTTTAATGACCCAGAGTTCAGGACCCTTACCAGAACAAATCACACGTGTGTGTAATGAGTTTTGTTGACACATGTGAAACCGATGTTTTCACATCTTTGTTGTCACTGATGGTTTGGATCAAGAGGCTTTGAAAACTCACAAAGGACCCTAAACGCAGCACACACACAAAAAAAATACTAGGAATCGTGCTCTCTTTGTATCTGAGGTGATATTATTTTAAGAATATTAAGGCCACAAGTCAAAACACATACACGTAGCTGTCAAAGCTAATAGCTGGATTCACCTTTTACTTTCACATACAATGTAGAATAAACAGCGGTGAGCTGCAGACGGCTGCCATGACTCTGCTTGTCTGTCTGCCTCCCTGGAGGGCGGGTTAGCATTACCACCAACCCACAGCCTCCCAGTCTGTCGGACAGCATCTTAGCATGAGTGCTAATGAAGCCTGCCTCCATGTGTGTGTGTTTGTGTGTGTGTGTGTGTGTGACTACGTGAACTTAGCCAGGGGCTGCAGACTGATCTTCTCTGCCAGGTGCATGCACAAACATGCATCCTCTTTAGGTGAACATGCAGAGGTGTTTGTCGTCAGAAATTTCAATACAAGCTCAGATATCAACACGACCAAGAGGCTGCAGCCGTGCTAGCAGCTTTCTCTACTAGCTGAATGCTAACGTTAGCATGCTAACATGCTGATATTGCAGAGTGATGACCACAGGTGATTGGCTTTAGGTGACTCGAAGCATCAACGCTGATCTACAGGTCGTGTAGTTTTATTGATAATCAGACAATCATGATCAGTGGCTGATCAATCGGGGAATCCAGTTAAGCTGCTACAGCTCCATCCTGGTGACAGGACGGGCCCGGGGGCGGGGGCCGATTAATACTCTGGTTACTTATTGAATGTTTTAAACTAAAAATGCTTCGTCTGTTTACTCTGACGTTTTATGGGAATCAAAATGATCCCGAGTGAATGAATTCATTACACAGCTGATAAATTTCAGTTCATCAATTAGTTGTTTGAGCTGAAGTCAGCAGCTTTAAAGCTTCGCCTCTCTCTCCATTGACACAGCAACACAAAACAAACTCAGAGACACAACTCCAGCAGTAATTAAGCTACTTAACTCTGAAGGTGATTATGAGCCAGCTGGTCTCTGTCGCTCACACACACACACACACACACACACACACACACACACACACACACACACACTCCATCCCTTCAGACACTGACTGCAGCTCAACCAAAGCATGGAAGCAGACACGCATCACATGATGTGTGTGTGTCTGTGTGTGTGCGACACAAATTCATTACAGCCACACTTCTTTTGTTAAGTCTATACTGTTCATGTTTCCACAACAAGCCAAATCCAATTCTGCTGCTCATGCACGGGACACGAGGCGAAAATAAAATGGACTCAGAAGGAAAAAAAACCACCGTGAATCTGAATAAATCCATTTCAGATGGACACAGCACGGCAAAATGTGCAGTAAAGCTCCTCCAGAGAAATACACACACACACACACACACACACACATCTTTCCTTTCATTTCCATTTCAGAGGCTGAGGAAAGATGTGTACGTGTGTGTGTGGAGGAGGAAGTACCGTTCTTTAACTTTACCTTACTCTAGGTTATAGATTTCCTAGTTTCCTGATTAAAAAGCAGAAGAAAAAAGATTTAAAACAACATTTAACATGAAAACAGAGAAGTGATAAACTCTTTACAGTCTAGACACAACACCTGAGGCTCTGCAGCTCTCTGCCTCTTCAGCCCCTCGGCGGGAGAATGACGAGCACGTGCAGCTGTGCCCAAATTATTCATACACACACACACACACACACACACGGATGCAGCCATGCAGACATACACACAGTGACTGCATGTTTGGCTAAAAAGCTCATATTTGATTTGCACGCTACAGTAGCCCTTTTGACAACAGACGAGACACTTGCTCCTTTTTCCAACCCCCCCACCCCCCCTCCCATTTCCACTGTCCTTTACCCGCGACCATCCTGCCTCGTTCCCTCTTTGATTTCCCTTTGTATTTGTTATGTTGAATTGCAGGAAGCATCGGCCCCTTTCAAAAGACGGAGTTTATAAAACAAAGAAGAAAACAGCATCTGACTCTGACGACCCCAACTCTCTAACTGTAAAGTCTAGACTTGACTTCATCCCCATTTACCCTCCAATTCTTTGCTCTTGCCATGTGTGTGTGTGTGTGTGTGTGTGTGTGCAAGCTCAGCACAGAGCACAAAGACCTGCAGTGACATCAGACTCATTCACACTGTGTCCTCTGTCTACGCTCACCCAAGAGGTGCTCTGTTTAAAGGGCCTCTGCTCTGCCTCATCCCCCTTCATGCACTCTCACACACACACACACACACACACAGAGGTCCCTTGTGATCTCTAAGTGACCACAACAGTGTCAACACACACACAATATGGTTTATTAAAGCATGCAGAGCCCGAGGGCGTTTGAAGAGAAATGCATTTAATGCTAAAGAATGAGGAAATTAACTATTTTCTCTGCAGCTCATTCAGTTTGTAACAAAGTTTCTTGTGTCTGTGCAGCATAAACGATAACAGTAACAGTTGGGACTGTTTCGAAGGCCCGCTCCAGCTGACATATGATGAGACAGTGATAACAGGAAAATGCAAATGTTCACACTGAAGCGCCTTTCATTTCTTTCTGAATTCAAATGGATGAATTCAAATAAATACAGATCTGCGTGTGTGCATGAAAGAGTGGGTGAATAGAAGGTGGAAGTATTGAGCTAGAGGGGGGAACAGCGTTTCGCGCTTTATGTTGCTCAAAGAGCACAAGAAAAAAAACAGGACACGACAAACAGAGGGAAGTCTGAGATGACGTGTTGTGATCAGAATATACAGTTATCACTTCCTGTGAAGGGCAACAGGCTGAAGAAGAGCAGAAAAATATCTGTTCAATACAACAGGACACGAGCTGATGCCGTCACTCAGGCTCCAGACCAGTGGACTGACTCCTGGAAGGTGGATCGATAAAGACCTCACAGCTGAAGAGTGTTTTTCTCTCAGTTTCTCGCCTGTGCCAAGTGTTCAGTCTTCACCGAATCATGTCAGCGGGCTCATCAGCAGCTCACAAAGCAGGAAGTGAACAGGAAGTGTGGATAGTCCAGCAGCAGCCTCACAGGAAGTTATTCTGCAACGGCAGCACACCATTTGGGAGTGCTGATGCACTCAGCAGGGACAAGTTCATCAACAGACCGTTACACCACCGGTTTTAACGCCAGCGTCCTGCGGGTCCTGCCCAGGATATTTATTGATTTATTCGTTGAAATACAGAAAATAAACACGTCCCTGTCAGCGTCTAAACAAGCAGCCATCTCAGGAACGCAGTGAAACAGCTCCACTGTTACTCAGCTGTCATAGGATGTGCCATTAAGAAGAGTTGTATTATTGTTTGGGAACCAGGATCAAGAAGTGCAGCCTGGCAACACAACCAGATCTTTTTTCACCTCCTCAGGCAGCAACAATCTGCTGCTAAATCTCATGAGCCCGTCGAGCTCAGTTATGCAACAGGTCTGGCAAGTGATGAACAAAAAAAACAAGTCTTTTAAGCCCGTCGCAAACAAGAAACGTTCTGATTCTTGCTCGGTTTCTGTGGATCATTATGTCATCCTGTTCAATCATTTATCCACAGTGTCTCCAATCACTCTCAGGTGCCGGGCCTCCAGCACGTACACTCAGGGTTGGCACCGCTGTCACAAAAGACATTCGCACTGAGCCGTTAGGTCGCGTAGGCTCGAAGGGCAACAACAACAACAAAAAAAAAAGCATGTGACCAGCAGAGCAGCACGAGGAGGAAGCGATGCACAGATGTGGATGGCTGGCTCTGGGTGTGTGCTCTGTCATGTTTCCTGCTCCTCTTCCCTCAGCTAGAGTCAAATCAGTGATTAGAAAGAGCTGCAGGAGCAACTCCCATCAACAAAGCTCCAGTGCTTTCACTTTTCCAGTAACTGTAAACCTGCAGTAAACTGGGTGAAGGGGGATGAGTGTTGAGACCTCACCCATGAGAAGATTAAAACACCACCCTGTGACCAGCACACACAGCAGCACCGAGGGTTAATAACCTGTTGTATAGTCGCACATACACACAAACAGACTCATAGTTTCCCACAGACGTCCAGCCATTTTAAAGGCAACCCCCCCGGGAGGTGTGTAACCCAGACAGAGCCAGTGTGGCAAACTATTAACACACACAGGAAGCAGGCGAGACTGGTAGCCGACACAGGACACACATACGTCCAACAACAAAACACTACTTTTTTTTTCTAAACTCCTATTTAAAACCTTTGTGTATCAGCTGTGAGGCCACTTCCACTATTGTACTCCACTTGTTTTGTTTTGAAGTTGGTGTTTTGGTCACAGAGGGGCGGGAAAGTCTACAGTGTAGTTCTACATCTGTGAGAAACTTTGACATTTCTGCGAAACCTCTGCTTGGGATTGTTTTATCAACACATCAGCTGAGGACCAAAGAGATGAAAGACTGTATTTTGCTCAGGCGTCACACCCTGAAGCCAAAATGCTCTGCATCATAACCGTGACAAAACAGCCTCGGTCATCCACCTGTGGGGAATCAAAGAACACTGAATATTTTGTTGCCTCATTCACAGAAGTTTCCGTTTCCATTCAACCTCATTGGTGTCATCATCTCGAACCACGAATCAACCAAACGCACGAGAAGAAACAGCTCCTTATTAGTGATTCCTGCAGGTTAGAGTTGAAATTAGACAAGAGCCTCGGCAATCACAAGGTCAAAGACCACAGCAGCACTAAACAGATTTGTCTTTGTGCCTATTTATACATGTCGGCGGAGGCTGACTTAGCACTTTGGTGCAGGCCGAGTCGTTCTCTGCCTCTGAGATCAATACGCAAGTGTGTAAATTTACACACTGCTCATAACTCTCATGTCAAGTTACACTCAACATACATGCACATGCACAAAAGGTAAATTATGGACATTTATAGTATCCGAGAGCCGGCGGGAACATAAAGCTATCGATATGAGGCGAATGCAGCACTCAACCTAAGATCAACAGGAGGAGGAGGGGGAGGCGTCCCATGGGTGAAGTGAAACTGCACATATGTCTGTCTGTGTGTGTGGGAGGGTGTGAGTGTGTGTGTGGGGCGGGGGGGATTCAAAGTCTACTGGTTCTTATGGGCTCTTTGCATTAGGCCGAGTTTATCTCATAAGTGAATGCAGCTGTATAAAGATGCAAAAAGCCACAAGCAATTTAACTACGACCACTTAGCAGGGAGTTACATTACATGCATCTCGTCATGTTTGGCTTGACTGCAATGCAGGTCCATTGACTTAAGTGTGTGTGTAAGTACATGTGTGTATATGTGTGTGTGAGTGTGTCCAATCCATTCTTCAGGCAGCTGACTCTGGATGTAGGATTGTAGGTCATGTCACTGGTTATATGGACATTGTTTAGGGAAGGCAGCGCAGACATCCAGGAAATGGATGCTGGCGACTCAGACTGTTCATGTGTGTGCATGCGTGTGTGTGAGTGTGTGTGTGTGTGTGTGTGTGTGGGCCCTTACAATAACCTCACTGCCCTCTAAATGCAGACACACAAACGACTCAGAGTGTGCTTCTCTTTATGCAGCAGCCTGCCCGGGGGCAGCACAACATGGGAGCAATTAAACTCCGTCCTCTCTTATCAGCCGCTCTCTCTCTTTCTCTTTCTCTCTCTCTCTCTCTCTCTCTCTCTGGGAAGAAGAAAAAAAAGAAAAAGAAAAAGGTCATTGGGAAAACCGTTGCTGTACAGCAGGAAGTTATCCTTGTCCGGGTGTTTATTTGTGTTGCTTCCCATTTCCTGTCAAACACACACACACACACAGGCACTTTTGGTGGCACTTGCAGGGCACGTAAGCACGCACACACACACACACACACCCATGAGGCATGATGAGAAGCAGCAACGTTGACATGTAATTACATACTCTGCTTAATTACAATGTGAAGCTCATACTAATGAAGCTGATTGAAAGCTACAGTTGGTCCAGTTGAAGACACACCACACGTGTTGTGTGTAGTGATTTCTGTCGCCTTCACTTACACAGTTACACTCGGTCCATCAGAGACTCTGAGCTGCTCTCCAGACTCAAATCAATAACTTCAGTTGAGCAACAGCCACCAGCTGTCTCTCTCTCTCTCACACACACACTCACTCACACACGCACACACACACACTCTCTTTTGGTTTTAGTCAACACCTCCTCCTGCTCCACTTCCTGTTACAAATGTCACTGTGAACACACACAAAGGAGATTCACTCAGCAGCTGATTGACAAGTCACTCTGAACCCCCCCCCCCCCCCCCCCCCCCCCCCCTCCCACTTAGGGGAAATGGGGCTGGAAGGTGCTGCACTGGACCAACCACCCCTCCCCGCATCCTCAGCCCACATTAAGCCCAATCAATGGATCCTAAAGTGGGGGTCTGAGGACCACAGCAGGGTCCAGGGTGGAGGAAGGCTCCATTTTACTTTCACTTTGCAGCGGCTGCTTCACATTTGCACATTAACAGAGGTCGTAATGAGGTCGATTTTGGATCCAATGGTTCGTCCTTTGCACCACGAGACTCTCACCAGCACAGTGTGACCAACTGGGATTCATTAAAGAGTCTGGGAGGTGATGAGTTAAAGGACCAGTGGGTCTGTCGGACCACCGCCTCACAGCTCCACAGACGGTAAAAATGAGCATGATTACAGACGCAGCAGCACCACCACCAGCACCACTCAGACTACAGTCATGCCTTCCAATAAGGAGAGGCTTCCTGCCACCCAGCAAGTGCCAGCACATGCACATTTTTCTTTCTTTCTTTTTTTTTTTTTTTTTTTTTTTTTTTTTACACACCCTCGCTCTCAATGTGCATTTAGCCTCAGCTCAAACAATCCATAGGCAACTTAGGCTGTGCTCGTATACGACTCCAAAGAGCCGCCGTGCTGCCCAGGCTGCAGGGTGGATCTCAACAAAGGCAGTGAATGACACAGCTCTGAAGGAGAGCATCTCTTTGTGCTCGATTCATTTGCAGAGGCAAAACACACACACACACACATGCACACACACACACACACACACATGCACACACATATTCACAACACAAACCCT
The DNA here is from genome assembly GCA_021432705.1 of Caranx ignobilis. NCBI lineage: Eukaryota > Metazoa > Chordata > Actinopteri > Carangiformes > Carangidae > Caranx > Caranx ignobilis. The sequence goes on along the minus strand of MU269985.1, from coordinate 45,805,310 downwards.
GCTTATGTTATCTAACCCAGCCCCTGCCCCTGTGAGGTGTTCACAGACTGTCAGGTTTGGATAAGGTGAGACTGCAGGTGGCTGCTCCTGAGAATAATCACATAAATATATTTTTTTTTTTGGGGGGGGGGAGAAACGCCCATCCTCCTCCCTGCACCTGGCTGCAGCTGTCCTTGTCACTTCACCCAATGATAAATCATGAATGCAAACCGCTGCTTTACATTAACCACACTGCTTCTGCTGCTGCTGTGGAGAACCCCCCCCCCCCAATAACATGAATACAAGTCCTATGGAGATAGTGTGTGGCACAAACACATGCTTTGCCTTATCAATACAGAGCAGAGCACCACCCATGTGTTACAAAACAAGGTGTAATACTCCTCTCTCTGCAGCTCCACTGCCCACCGGCTCCTGCAACGAGCTCAGGCAGGAAGGAGAGAGCATCACAGTGAAAAGCAGGCAGAAGGTGTGCAGGAGGATGCGTTTAGGTGATCTCCACGAGCTTCAGACACAATGTGGTCTGCGACAGACGGAGGCTTACCTCAACGCCACCTTCACACAGCAGTCGCCCTGGCTCGCCATGGTCGTCTTCCTTCAGAGGGGGGGAGGGCTGGCCGACGGGGTGTGCGGGGTCTCGGCTCTGTGCGGGTGTCAAGTGTGTGTGAACCGTGCGGTGCTGAGTGTCTCAGGTCACGGGGAGCAGCCGTCAAGACCTGCCGGCGGTGAGCTGCCTCATTGGGACTCAGCCTTCTTCTTCTGCTGCTGCTGCTGCTGCTTCTTCTCCTCCTCCTTCTTCACCTCCGCCGTGGTGGTGGTGCTCATCTCTGGCTCGGCTGTGCTCGTCACATCGCAGTGTTGAAGCCGTTAGTCTCTTTTCTCTTTCCGTGCTCGGTTTCAGCCGCTACATCCTGTTTTAAAGTGCCGACGAAGAGCGCTGCTCCTAAACCACAGCGCTGCTCTGAGAGACGCGATCACGCTGAATGAGCTGTGGCTGGAACCGGAGGGGGTGGTGATGCCTTCACAGACGGTCGGAAACTGTGGAGTCACCATTAAAGCTCTCCCACATCATCTGTTAGCGGCTAATGCTTCATTACAAAGAGTCATAGATCAGAATTTATATGTAAATAAAGAATAAAAAAACAATTTACCACTGTTTTTGCACATTCATAACCATGTTGCCATGTTGCTATGTCCATATTGACGAAAGGTGCAAAAATGTAGTAAGTATTCATATCCTTCATCAAGTCACTGTGTCGCTTGGAAAAGGGACGTATTAAAACAACAATGGTCTAAAGAGATGCCACAGACATACATCCTTATATCCAAACTCTTACTGCAGCCTTTAGGCCTCACTTCACACTGAGGAGCATCTTTGCACCTGTATTTTAAGATTTTAGAGTTTAAATCTCAAACTGGGCTCAGAAAGTTATTGTAATCACATATTCACTCATGTTTCTCCTGATAAACTGACCTGAATTCAGTAGGATGTGTAAAATTGTTTAAGCATCCCTCCACAAAACAGCAAGTAAGAACTTATTTCGTATTGTTGTGTTACTATAGAAAGAGCCGTTAAAAGAGGGGAAACAGAACGAGGCACAAACTGCCGTTTCCCCTCTTTTAACGGCTTTTTCTATAATAACACAACAATACGAGCCGTCCATGAAGGCAGCATAATCGCATTCGATTGACAGGCACCGCTACCAACTGCCGAACGAGCATCGCCTTCTTTGCGCATTACCGACCAATCAGCAGCCTCAGCAGCCCCCCCGTGGCCCCGCCCAGTGACACACCCACCGCGAGGAGTAAAGATCACAAAGCTGCATCAGACTGAAGCCCCGCGGCGACATCTGAGCCCCGTCACCACAGGCAGGAGGAGGCCTTTCCCATGACGGAGAGGAGGGGCCACGCGGTTCAAACACCTTGAGGTCAAAGGTCGACACTCATACAGAGGTTATTATGTTCCAGCACAACACGCAGTTGATTTGGTCTGTTTTTTTTTGAAAGGAAGTCACACTCTGCTCACTTCCTCTCCTGCTGAGTCACTTCTTGAAAAAGAGGGAAACTAAATCCTTTCTCTATAATGTTTCTCCTCACTTTCTCTCCTCTCACCTGCAGATACAACCAGCTCTCTGCTTGTCTACTGAAAATGATCCTGTAAAGCACATTTGCAGTTTTGTTTACCAAATAATCAATATATCTTATAATATACATAGTGTTCAATCTGGCTCTATATGCACCATCTCCTCTAACATACAGATATGGGTTTCTATCAGAGTACTGAAAATGATCTGTACAGTGTGACAGTCCCACAGTCAGTGAAGTGGGCAGTGTTGTTTGTTTTTTGTTTTTTTTATTGGCAGGATCCAGATCTTGATTTTCAGTAAAAACTGCGACCTCCTCAAACCTCCTTCCTCCTCATCATTATGACTCATTCGAACGGATACAAGCTGACAAACACTGAGCCAGTGCCACCCGTGTTATTTCCCAACGGTTTTTTTCTGGTTATTTCCCAATATAACACATTATTTCATAACTCCACACACACACATACACACACACAGAGCTTTATCCAGGTGGCTTTGCAGCATCATTATGTTTGACATGTACAGTGTCACCGTGTACTCTCTGGATACTGAACAAAGTCACAGACACCAACCACAAAGATCATTTCATGTTATGAAACACAGTCTGCGAACGGTCGCACGAACTATAAACCCATTCAGTGTGTCCACAGAGGAGCTTATGACTCTCACTGTGTGTGCATGTGCATGTGTGTGTTGGTGTCCCGGGGACCAGGTGGCGATGTTAGTGTTGCACAGGCAGCGTTCCCCCGGAAGCAGTGCTGGATTCCACACAAGATTATCATCCAGTTATGGGGATAAAGCTAAAATCCTCCTAGATTTGCTGGGAACTGGCCACTGCAACTGGGACGACAACACGCACAAACAAGGGCGGTGCACACACACACACACACACACAAAAGAGAACACACACTTACTCACCTTCTCACTCACTTCTCAGACTATATCATATGGACTGTTACATAATTCGTCTGCACTGTTGTTTCTAAACATATGTTAAGTCTGTTTCAGCTCTTCGGGCGTGTTTACACTTTTCAAATCCACTCCTGCTGATTTGCACCTCACTGTGGTGGAGTCACCAGGCCCCCGAAGATATGTTAATGGTGCTGTAGTTTTCAAACGGCTGCATAATCTCTGTATTTAGAGCCACATATAGTCGAAATAGCCAAACAGCTCACGATCTAATTGCCTACGAGGCATTCAAATACACTCTGTCACTCCAGCCGCCCTCGGGTTCTGTCTGTCAGCAATTCACTCTCCAGCTTGGATTTGACAGTTTCTTCCAGTTACACACACACACACACATTCATCCTTGTTTTGCTGTATTTGTGGGGACCACCGTCACTCAGATGATGCCCTCATCATCAGTTCTCTACCTTATCTCAACCTAAACCTGATTCTGTCTTTAACCATCAAACAAAGACTCGACCCTCAAACAGTCATTTAAGGTTGTGTGCTCCAGAATCACGGTCCTCACAAAGATGCCAAACCTGAATGGACTCCCAGTTTTTGGACCTCATGAGTAAAAAAACGACCGCACATAAACACCCACATAAATCCTCTGCATGATAGCTCTCCGTCTCATTTCTGCAGCATGCGACTCAAATGTTTAATTGCCTGGTATATTTATATATTTCCATGATGGAAAATTACGTTAAAAAAAATGACACAAAAAACAAAAAAATAATCCCAAAATTTCCAACACGTGAGCTGCCAAATATACACTATGATGTGTAACAGCCATATATCAGTCATTAAGCAAAACCTAAAAGATGCGTTCAAACGCCCATCGTTTAAACATCTGATGTTCTATTGAACTGCTCCAACCTAAGCATCAGATCGCCTCCTTCAAAAAGAAAAGACACAAGACGACGGGAGCTGGTGAGATGGAAGATGAAGCTGCGCTCTAATGTATTCTCCATCCTTATTCTTTGATGTGTCTATAATCCCTCACACGCGTTTTCTATATTTGGCTTTGAAGCTCCATAAGCTAATCCTCCATTCTTTACCGTAACAAAACTGTTTGAATCGGCCCAGGATTACGCAAACACACATTTGATGACTCACTGGCTGGCAGAGAAAGAAGTGCACAGCTGAAATGAAAAATCATGCACTTTTTTTTAATCTGCTTTTTTACATTTTCTCCTCATTGAGAATCTTTGATTAAGTCTGATAAATGTGCACAGGTTTTTTTGTGTGTTGGATATATGTGTGGCAGCTGCTGCAGTGGTGGTGGTGGTGGTGTTGTACATCAGAGCAGGTTCTTGCCAGTTCTTGCCAGTGTTGGACCCCCCCGTCGTCCCGTCATCCTGCAGAGCTCGGTTTTCTCTGCTTTCACTGAAGATTTGTCTTGGTGCTTTTAAAAAAACACACACACTTTGGTTCTTCTTGATATTGACAACATGATGTCAGTTTGTGTTTACTATTTTAGAGGAATAGCTTTTTGGAAGTGGGGGGAAAAAAAAAACAAACTTCTGTGACTGTGACGGCTCTGAATTTCTCATCTCAGCACATCTGACTTTGTCTAATTAAAATTTTTATATCTCGTTAGTTTAATTGGATTAATCCTGCCAATTGGCCGATTCTGTTTCCTCCAAACAAAAGACAAGCTCACTGTTTCCTGAGCCTTTTATTTAGCCAGCGATAGAAAAGTGATATCGATCTTTTTATCAGCACTTGGCACGAAGGTGAATAAGTGAGGTTTTGTGGGGCTGATGTTTGAATCCAAAGCTGGTAAATGTTGCATCATCTTTAACCCCGTAACACCCCCTGGCCTTTGGGTCGTGTTGCTTCTAATGAATGCCGGGCCCTGGACTGGACGGACCAGAGGGTGTGCAGGGGTTAAGATAAGTGACTGCCCTCTGTCACAGCTGCACTAAATGAGTTAGAGGTTCACTCCACCAGTCCAGTCTTCCTCTTTATTGACATTGATGGACTTGTACTGCCTGTGAGAAGTATGAAAGTGCCAAAATTGATGCAGCACTGAGAGATATTGTATGTTTCTTTCTATATTTCACCCTTCCACAATAAGATCTGGCATCTAGATTACCCACAATACACCCACAGACAGCTTGGGATTTTAGTTTTGCTACTAATGGCTTATTTAGCCTCAAGCAGAGCCGACGAGCAGTTAACAGAGTAAACGCTTCTCTTCCTTTCTAACTCCGAGCCAAGAAAAGCTTTCAACTGATTTTTTTTCCCACTTTCCCCTTTAAAACAACTTTATAGCTCACAGAAAACAAACATAAACTGCCCCAGTGTGACACCATCATATTATATCAGTATGATTTGTGTGACTTTTGTACTTCACATGATTGAAAAAAGCAATAAACTGTACTTAAAGGATGAATGTGCTCAAGCCTGGATGAGTATTGATCATATAGTGTTTGTATTCATGCACAGACCACCAGTCCCCAAGGGATGTAATGGTGGTGAGCAGTCAGTAATGAGTCGTGAACATGATCCACTGTAGAGCAGACCTACATTCCAGCTCCCATCCCCAGGGCACACACTGACCCACACTTTGCTCTGTCTTTACCAAGGCTCCGATGCTTCCTGCTGGGCTGTGACCAGGCAGAGGCAGGGGAGGAGGGTGGTGGTGGTGGTGGTGGTGGTGAGGCCTTGGGGTGTTTTAGAGAGGTGGTGACACTCATTGACTGAGTTACTGCTGCTTCAGAGGGTATGGGGCCACTTTGTGTGTGTGTTGTCCCACAGATGGGTCAAAGGGAAGGTCGAGGAGAAGAAGAAGGGGACGGTTTACCTGTGGGGTCATCGTCCACCTCCAAAGACTGTGGCAACACCGATATACATGATGTCACGTACTGTTACAGTGATGCCAACTACTGTCAAAGTGATGTCACCTGCCGTCACAGGAGCAGCTCACTGTTGCAGATTTACTGTCCTAAACATCTCTCCTCTTTGTCAGCAGTAAGAAGTGTGGGCCACCGGACCTCCTGCCCCACCCACCCAGCTCACCTCCTTCCCTAGCTACTGGTCGTGGTGCTGCAGACTGACGGTGAGGAGACGAGTCTGTAGACGTAGTCAGTGTCGGTGTCAGTGTGATAATTTCTGTCATTGAAGCTACCGACGACACAGTTCATTGTTTTCATCCATTCAGGCGCTGCTGTAAAGCGTCCACATGACCTGTGTCTCCATCAGCAGATGAAGCAGCTGAGAAAAGCACATATTGCACATATATGTAAATGTGGACGTTTTATAACAATGTTTAACAAGAACAAAATGTTAAAAGTGTGAGATTTCAGGACAAAAACTCACTTCCTGAAACAACCTGAACAGAGTTTGGTCTGAGTCCAGCTGTGATTTTAATGGTTCATGAAATTAAGATCACTAACAACTTTTTTTTTCTGACTCACTATAGAGGTGGCCTGTCATTAAATTCGTATAATTGCCTCATTTACTTTGCGTGTTCGACTTCTCTGTTACCCTGCCCCCCCCCCCCCACTCCCACCCCCTGTACCCTTCTCCTCTCTTTCTGATGGCATCCAACACCTTGTTGCTATGGAAACAGCCTCAAAAGAAGGCAGACAGAAAGGGACAGGAAGAGATGCTGAAACGGCAGAAAAGCCTCTTTGTGCTCTCGGAGGCTCTCAGAGCTAATGGGCCTACAGAGGGTAAAAAAGGGTTAATCAGTCTCTCTTTCAGACACACACACACACACACACACACACACTTCCACCTATAAATAACTTTTGGCCTGCTAATATGGTTTTAATTTGTCTTTAATTGAACACTTTGTTCCCATTTTTTTGTGTTCACTTTGAGAACAATAACTAACAAATTAGAGCACATTACGTATTCACACATACAGGGACATAGCACACACATACACACACACACACACACACACACACGTGCACACATGCACTAATTCATACCGAATATAAAAACACACCTGCAGAGAAAGCAAGAAAACTCGTGCTCTTCCTTTTCTGTAAATATCACACTATAGGACACATACACACTGTTTCCCTCACATACATACACACACACACACACACACACACACACACATGAAATCTCACTCCATTCTCTATCTGAAAATTGGATTGCCGCTCCCATCTAACTTGATTATGAACAGCCTTCCTCTCACACTGGGGCTGTATCACTTAATAAAGCTAAGTGCATTGACATGTCTGTGCCCACACTTGCACACACAGGGACACATGTACACACACACACATAAACACAAAACACTGCAGAGCTATATATCAACCTCTTAAGTCTCACTGAAAGATCAACAGCATACAGAAATATTAACTCAAACTGAGAGGCAAACAAACACCAGAGGTCAAAGATCTGACTCTAATACCTCTCTGCTCATTCAGCCGTGTCCTTTGTTCATGTATTTATTGGGTTTAGTTGGTTTATTTGGTTCTCTGAAAGAAACCAAAAGGTCAAACAGTGTGTGAAAGGGCGTCATTGAGTCAGTGCATTAATGTGTGTTGTCACAGCGCAGGCAGCAGTATGTGGGTACAGTGCTGACAACAAACACATGGAGCGAACTTGGAGACACACACACACACAAAAACAAAAAACAATGAGGGAGTGTGTTACGCTGGACAGACAACACAAGTTCACTTTGTTTCTAGAAATGCAGAAGAGAAATTACAACAAGTCACTGTAACTTAGCAACATAAGCACAAGTCTGTATGGGCTCTGTTTATATAGTATGATAGTACTATGAAAGACAACTTTAGCGTTTGCATGGCTGGCTGTCGTTTACGATTGATTACTTTGACAATCTGGATTTGCAACTTATAGATAAAGATATATGCACATAAAACTCACATGGTGTAAAACCATAAAACATCTCAAGGTTCAACTTGTGCCATGTTCTCTGGATATACTCTGACATAAGTTAACAGAGATTTAGAATACGATGGGATTTGTTTGAGGTGAAGTGAGAGACTGTAAAGTCAGTGACATGTGATGTGACTTTGTGAAGTCAGACTGTAACTCTGTAGCTCCATCTAGTGTCTTGTAGGCTGCAGAACATACAAGGAGCTACAGCTACAGGAGTCCAACGTCCCTGGTTAACCCCAGGTTGCCGTCCTCGATTCATCTTTTCTAACCGAACAACAAAACAGAATTCAGATCAGTTTGAGAATATATTTGATAGCTGCGACTCTTGAACCTCTGGATTTGGCAAATGCAGGCCTATAATGTATTTTTTAGAATGAAGAGGGAGCGTCCTAAGAAAAGGTAGAAGACAGTGGGATCAACCTGATGGGACTAAGTCAGACCACTGGTTATGTGCATCATCATCTGGTTTTGATTAAATTCAGCCTAATAAGCATTATGCTTTGTCTGATTGTCAGTTTTCCAAGAGAAAGCAGTGGACTGACCTATGACCTTTAAAAGTGAGAGTGGGGATAGACCTGCCTGCCATCTGGACGGCCTCGCGCTGTGTCACTCTATTCTGCGGATCTTCTGACCATGAATCATTTATAAGACAACCCCAGGGGAGAAACAACCACCCCTAATCACAGTGGAGAGAAACCACAGAGCTGCTGCGGGGGCGGGGACAGGTGCGTGCAGTGCACCTTCCCCACAGGTGCGTGTTCACCAGTGGAAGCAGCGACAGAAACTTCTTCAGTCATCGATCCAACACTTGATGGAGAGTGATGACGATTTAACCTTTAACGACTGAGGAACAAAGATCAGTTTTGAAACTATCCCAGGAGGAAACAGGTGACCAGCCCCCTCCCTCCCCTCTCCTCTCCCCCCTCTTCACCATGCTCCCTGCTCAGGAGGCAGCCAAGATCTACCACACCAACTACGTGCGTAACGCGCGTGCCGTGGGCGTGCTGTGGACGGTCTTCACCATCACCTTCGCCGTCATCACCGTGGTGGTGTTCATCCAGCCCTACTGGATCGGGGACAGCGTCAACACGCCGCAGGCCGGATACTTCGGCCTCTTTCACTACTGCATCGGGAACGCGCTCACCTCGGAGCTCACCTGCAAAGGGAGCGCGCTGGACTTCGGCTCCATCCCGTCCGGCGCCTTCAAGACGGCCATGTTCTTCGTGGGGATCTCCATGCTGCTGGTGGTGGGAAGCATCGTCTGCTTCAGCCTCTTCTTCTTCTGCAACGCGGGCAGCGTGTACAAGATCTGCGCGTGGATGCAGCTGGCCTCCAGTGAGCAACTGGGTGTGACCTCAGTTTGAGGGGGGGGGCGCACCATTAAAGTCTATATCCTTCATATAGAAACATGCGTTCTCATATTATGCTCACACTTGAATGTTGAACAGCCTACAGGGAAAGCATTTGGCCTCTTGTAGCCCATATGTGGCCTGTAAAAGATGTTTCATATACAAACAAGAATGCATCAAGTACATTGGACTGTATCACTACACCAGTCAGGCTCTTCATCTACCACATTAGTCGCCATTTTGACAAATTTTAAACCAAAAAAACATTAGTTCCTAAGTTCAGAGTGATTCACCTCCTCTTTATCACTGGGCAAACCTCAGTGTGCAGCAGAAATACTATAGCTGGAGAAACAATCAATATACTCGACTAAAAGGAGAATTTCTATGGTGTTGAAGTCCTGCGTTCACAGATGTGGAAGTAAAAGCGCAGCATTTGGTTTCTTTAAGATCATTTCACTTTAAACACTTTACAAGCTTTTGCAGCTGAGGTAAAAAAAATAATAATAATAAAAGTAGATTATTCCCCTATGGCTTGACACGTGGGTGCCTATATATGAAAAGATGAGAACATTTGGGACACTGGAAAACACACATAAGCAGTAATAATGAGATGATATGGAAGCACATGAGAGGCTGTGTCTTCACTCAGAGGGCAGAGCAGGATTGTATCTGTGAATGACGACACAGAGCATCATTACAGTCTCTCTCTCCCCCTTCAACACCGACACAGACGAGAAGTGTGAGAGTGTTTCTGAAACACGAAGCAGCTTGTGAGCAGATGTAGCTGCTGAGAGTGAGAGAACAAGCCTGTAAAATAATGAGATTAACCTGGAGGTGTGCTGTTACACTTCCTCCTCTACCGCTTCATAGACAACACACCTGCCATCCAGTGTGTGTGTGTGTGTGTGTGTTCTCTGTCTGTCTTTGTGAAGATAAAATAAGGAGGACATTGAGTTCTGATTTTAACAGTAGGGTCAGAAAGGATTGTGAATGTCAATCTGCAGAGTTCAGTGAACAGTGTTTTCAGGACTGTGTTGTCTTTGAAGAGCAGATATTGAATTCAGTGGAGTGGAGAACGTCTCTGTTTGATCATGCATCTATCAATGATGTATGATAGGATGAAGCTGATGAGAAGTTGCAGTTTGAAATTCCTGATGTTAAGAGACATGAGAGAGCTGAGCTGAGAGCTGTGAAGGTGAAAGTGTGTGAGAGGCTCAGAAAGTGAAAGTGAGACGTGTGTGTGTGTGTGTGTGTGAGAGAGAGAGAGAGAGAGAGAGAGAACTGATGTTTCACCTCGTCACCTGATCGTTAACATGTGGGGGTGGGACACCACAAGTCTGTCTTCACAGTCAATAATGCATGAACACATTCATCGTTCTAGAGCCGAGATGCTTTAGAGTTGCTAGGCAACTCATCTGCACGTGTGTGTGTGTGTGTGTGTCTGCATACCTGAATGAGAGGAGTGTGTACAGTTAATTTCTCTGGTGGCTTCTCTGTCTTGTTATTTCAGCTCCTGAAATGGAGAGGGTGATGCTCTGCTCACAGCCCACATGTTAATGTTAAAATAGTTTGATCTAAAACAGCACTGAACATCTCCTCCCTCTCTCTCAGGTACGTGCATGGTGATTGGCTGTATGATCTACCCCGACGGCTGGGACTCGGAGGAGGTGAAGCGCATGTGTGGACAACGAACTGACAAATACACCCTGGGCAACTGCACGGTGCGCTGGGCCTACATCCTGGCCATCATCAGCATCATGGACTCGCTCATCCTCTCCTTCCTGGCCTTCAGTTTGGGCAGCCGGCAGGACAAGCTGTTGCCAGAGGACTTCCAGGTGGAGGAGAAAGGTAATGGGGTGTGAAGGGAAAGAAAGGTGAGAGGGTTGAATGATGAGGGATGGAGATTCAGATGAGAGCTTGAGACAGTGACATGGACTTCATGGGCAAAGCACTTTATAGGTTTGGATCCTTTCCTTATCCCATCCCAGGAGTGCCCCAAGGATTTGTACTGGGACCCCTTCTCTTTATATTTTATGTTACTGCTGACGGCACACACCCACATCTCAGCACTTGGATGGATAATGTGGACACACTTGGACCACAGAGGACATTTTTGTTTATTCACTACACTACTTTACAGCTAGTCTTACAGTGTATGTTGAAAACTAAGCTGAGCTACATGTTTGTCAGATGATTTCACCTTATCCTCTTTAATTATGCTTCTCTCTGACCATAGATGATGCATAACCTCCCTGGGGACAACGGGGACCAGAGATGGACAGGAAACGAAGACGAGACCATCTTGATCTGGATCTAACAGCTCATCATCAGACATTTAAAAACAAGGACTCATCTCACTGCTCACTTCTGGCTTTAGAGCATCCACTGGTTGTTTCTGGGTAAAACCACTTCAGCTTTCTGAGCTAAAATATTTGAAATGCTAAAATAAAATTCTTTACTGTAATCTCATTTTTGACACATTAATCATGATTTTAGAGGATAAGGAAAAGGCAGTGCTGATAGATTTTGAAAAATGTTTATTCTTATTACCTACAGAAAAATAATGACAACCAAATGAAGAAGGGAGACATGGACAGGGGAGATTCTGTAGAAAAATAAGCAAAATGTTTTTTGAAGGGCTCCAAAGCATTATTACAGCATTTATTATTCAGTACAATCTATTATTTTCAATCACACACCTCCATGTGCAGCGGAAATACTCGAAACTCAACTTCCACACAGCTGAAAATCACCTGAACTTTCATGACATTTCTAAAAAGTGTAAAAAACAAACAAAAGCTCAAACCTTAACAGCTCCTGCCTTCAGTCTTCACTGCTGACAGTCTCCTCTGAAACTGTGCAAAGCTAACGAACGCTGCAGACAGAGGGAGAGAGCTCTTTGGTGCCCTGCGCTGCACACACAGGATGTGAATCCAGCTGACGTCTGACTGAGAACACGGGCAGTGTCATATGAAGCAGGTCTTAACAGGAAGGAACCGATTCATGTAACAAAACAGCATTTGGCAAGTTGTCTTTTGTCAACTCGTGCATGATGTAAAATAATCTAAAATTTTGTTCACATTAAATTCTACCAGGTGCTTTTTTCTTTTTTTTACCAAAACAACATGAAACAACGTTGAAATTCAAATAATATAACAAAAATCTGAGAGTGATGTCGAGTCTTGCCCCAGATGCTGAGCTGTAATCCTGAAGTGCTGTCTGTATACAAATGTACAAAGTTTTTTTAAGGATAAAGCAAAGTTTACAGTGCTAAGAGGTTCACTAGTCACTCTTCATGCCTGTTAGCATTATGCAGTTATTAAATCTGAACACTTTGCACACACTTGACAGCCAAAGGCATAAAAGTTGGCACAGCTAACATGATCACTGGCAAACAGAGATAGGTTTGGCTAATCAATGATCGAAATGAGAAGTGCATGTGGTTTAAACAGTGATCTTTTGCTTCTGCCTTCTACATTTGTAGACAATTGCAATTTCCTTTTTAAATCCAACAGAGTCCATTACCTATCTAGCTAAAAGTACAGAGAATAATGTGCTGCAGTGGAAGAGCAGGAGTGGGAAGAAAAGGAAAAAAGCAAAGTTGGTGAGTCGTATGCAGCAGGTAAAAAAAAAAAAAAAAAAAAAAGAGCCAGAAATAAGGGGGGGGCGTTGAGTTCCTTCTATAACCAGTGTAATCCATAACAAAGACTCAGCAGCAGTCTCTTTCTATTGTGTAGATGTTTGCAAGTGTGTGTGTAGGCAGCCTCGGAGCCACGACAGGAGGATGCAGGCACGATGCAGTCACAGGCTCTTGCAGACATGAATGTGTTTGTTTATGGTACGTTTTTCAATCCCGGGATCTTTAAACCTTATGCATCCCTTTCACAATATGGAGGGAGGGGTAGTGTGTGGTCTCGGTGTGGCCTCTAGGAGGTGAGCCATGGATGGGAGAGGCACTGTGCTGCTGTGGCCCTCCTTTCAGGCACCAGGTCCAGCATGGGCAGGAGGAAGCTGCTGAAGGAGTGGGCCTCCTCTTTGGACCACTCGTACTTTTCCACCAAGACGTCGAACAGACCCCACGGCTTCAGCTTGGTGATGTGGCGCAGGTCACCTGGGAGAAAATAGGGTACAGTCATTACACTGCTGCATGCTATAATTAGAAGTATTACCATAGATATAAATCCGCTGCATCACTTCTTTATACTTCAAATAGCTGCACTGAATTTTATTTGCACGCTCCGTCCTCAAACCGAGCAGATGGCCACTCCCTCGAGCCGTCGGCTGCTCTGGCTCAAAAAGAAACATTTGCACCAAATACCTGAGCAAGTTTTAAGGATGTGCTGAATTTAGCTGCAGCCGGCAGCTGGTGGAGGCATGGGTGGGTGTGTGGGTGTGTTTACCTTTCTTAGTGAAAAACTCCTTGGAGTATTTGCCAGCCAAAATCAGCTTTCGAGGAACTTTACCTAGCAGCTCAATGATCAGGGCTATGTGATCTACAGGGACGCAGAGAAAAACACACACAGACACAGATGATGAAACACCGATGTAAACACAACGAGACTGGACTAACTAGATATTAATGGGATGAGAAATTGCAATTAGTTCCCACTGACACAAATAATTGGTCTTTTCTTTATATATTTTCCTTAAATGAATCAGGCATTCACACTCACTTAAGCCCGTCTTGCGCCATGGAATTAACTTCTAATTAAACTCTGATGTACGTTTTTGGGAACAGACACGACTAACCTTCGTCTCTGGAGTAATCTTCTCCAGAGTGTGGCTCAAACAGATAATCTCCAGTAGCGAGTTCAAAGGCCTAAAGGAAAAGCAGAAGAAAAAAAACACACATACAGTAAGTCAATACAAGCAGATGGATGGGTTTAATTAAATACAAAGACCTGTGAGTCCTCCCTTGTTTTGTTTTTCTTTGTTTGAAGTGCTTTTTTCAAGTGCCAGTGTTTTTCTCATTTGGGTTCTCCACCTCCTGTTCTACTTTTGCTCCTTATAAATGGAAGATTTCCTCAAGGCCAAACTTTACACGTTCTGTGTGAATGTAATGTAAATGTAAATGTTAGTGACCTCTAATGGCACCGACCATGTCTTGATGATCAGTTTCACAGATTCTTTGTATGAACATGTGCAGAGGTCGAGGGTGTACAAGCATGTCACAAACACTGCACTGACATAAAACACATCCAACCACTGCAGAGCACAGTAATAACCAGCCAATAACAGGGGACTGGAAGCTGATGTGAACAAACCAGGTGCCACAAAAACAAACTATTATAATATATGCTCCACAAGGTTCAAATAGTTCAAATAGCAGTGTTGCTTTGCAGTATTGATTCTTCTACAAGTGCCTTGTGTGTGTGTGTAGGTGTGTATCTGTTTTACCATGCAGGCTGTGCTCCAGATGTCAGCTGGGGTGCTGTAGCCAGATCCTATCAGCACCTCCAGAGAACGATACTGTCTTGTCTGGATGTCATCTGTGAAATGTTTGTGCTGCAAAAAGGATGAATAAATAAACATTCAAACGAAATATTGGAAACATCAGCTCAAAATAATAATAATAAAAAAAAATCAGATTTTCTAACCTGACAGGTCACAAATGTTTCCATAAGTTTGCAGTAAGAAAAATAAAAAGTGCTGATGTATATTTCACTCACCACCCAGCAGGCATTGCCGAGGTCAGCGATCTTCACCTGCAGCTTGTCAGCGTTCACAGGCTCCAGAGGGTTTACTAACATACTGCTTGATGCTCCTGTTAAAGACGAGGAGGAGGAGAAGGAAAAGAAAGGTGAAGAATAAATAATAAAAAATATTCACACAGGGCAGAAGATTGAGAAAATGAGGAGAAAGATGGCTGATGACTGGGAATAAAAATCCCAGACACAGTTGTAGACAGAGATGCCTCCATATGTATTAGTCGACCAACCACAACCTTATTTTTTGTGCAGCCCACACTCACTGAGCTGCTCCACCTTAAGCTATACTGAAACTCTTCTCCTCTTGTTGTCATGCACGTTGCACGAAATGAGAAACTAGAAAAAATCTATGTTACGTCAAAACAGTTTCTCTTTTTTTAACTAACCATTCTGGCCGTCGTCTTCCTCCTCCCCTCTTTTGTTCTCCCCTTGAGTATCCATCTCCTCCTCCTTCTTCTCCTCCCTCTCGCCCTCCTTCAGCTCCACAGTCACAGAGTCTGGGCTGACGGAGGCAGGGAGCTGCTGCAGGTCGGTCTCCGGGTCCTCGGCTGAACCGTTACAGGTCTGGTGCTCTTCTTTGTTACTTAATGCGTCGTGGGTCTCTGTGTGGTTTTGTGGTTGGTTTGCATTCTCTTGGTCCTCCTGCTCCTCCTTCGACTGCTTGGTCCCGTGTAGCTGGCTCTCTGGGCTGGCCTTGGTCTCCGGTGTGGAGGCGTGGCCGTTGTAGTTCACCTCCATTCTGTTCTCCTCCTCGGCCGCGTCCTGTTTCCGTTCGTTTGCTTCTGGCATCTGCAGCGGCTGCTCGTCTGGAGTCGTGTCTGTGGCAAAAGAAAGTCCAGATTATTA
This sequence comes from Caranx ignobilis, assembly GCA_021432705.1. Classification (NCBI taxonomy): domain Eukaryota; kingdom Metazoa; phylum Chordata; class Actinopteri; order Carangiformes; family Carangidae; genus Caranx; species Caranx ignobilis. Next base: position 45,789,503 of record MU269985.1, on the reverse strand, counting down.
GAGTCAGATTACTTCAGATCATAAAGTTTAACCCTTCATCCACCGTGCTGTCCAGTACGTGCTTGTTCACCTGAGATGGTGTGGTTGGCGATGTCTTGCAGCGTGGTAGAGATGGGCAGGGTGGCTGAGGAGGTCGTGTCCTCTGTGGTTTCCGTCGTCGTTGTCGTCGTCTCTTCATCGTCCTCGTCTTCACCTCCTTCAGGTGTTGCTCCGCCCTCCATCTCCTGGATCCTCTTCTCCAGCAGCTCCGCCTGCTTCTTCTGCTTCTTCTTCATCTTCTTCTTTTTGTTCTTTGACATTTTGGCCATCTGGAGAGACGACACGAGGAGAGTTTGCACAATGTCTTGACCACATAAACCACATAAACGTCATATTATAAAAATACAGAAATAAAACACAACTTACTGGTTTGGGTGGTGGGGCTGTGCTCACTGTGGGAAACAGATAAAAAACAAAAACAAATTCAGAGAATTACCCTGGTGAACGACACGACATGCGTCAGACCACATTCCTCTCAGTAATGAGTATCTCTTTCTGTCAGATGAGTTGATTCTCACCAGGCCGTACTAATAGACCGTCTCTGCTGCAGCAATCTGCTCAACAGGAGTCACAGTCCTCTGAGCAAACTGGTAATTTCCATAACCAATCCAGTGGTGACTCATACATGACACACACAACTTAGCACTACTCGTTTACTAAAAGCTTCCACATGCTTTAAAGTGAAAACCCTCAAATTTCTCAACATTTGCATCTCACACACACACAGTGGTGAAAAATCATCTTACTGCCAGACTGTGCCTCTCGAAATACAGAAATCAACTCTAGACAAATTAGAACTTGTCACAATTAATTAAATCAATACCTCTTATTAATAATGACAATTTGCATTTGCATTGAACGACCAAATAAGCAGCACATCAACCACCACAGTGCACCGAGCCTGCTGAGAAATCTAAACAGCGCAGCTCTCGGCCGTCAGCAAGATGCCGATCAAACCGCAAAAGTTGCTTAGTGTGGAGCTGAGAAGAAAGGTTGTGACCTGCAGAGCCTGAGGGAGGCGCGGCGCCGCTCTTCTGCCACTGTGTAGCTTCGGCAGCCATTTTCTTGACGTAGGGCTCATTGACAGTCAGCAGGATGTTCTCAGGTTTGATGTCGGTGTGGATGATCTTACACTTGGTGTGGAGGTAGTCTAAACCCTGCAGAACCTGCAGCACAGCACACACACACACCATCAGCTCACGCCTGAATGAAACAAATACTCCTGAGGTGTCTCCTGCTTTGATTAAGGGGACTTTGTTTTCTAGACGCACCAGTGTCATTTTCTGGGAAGTTTTTTTTCAGAGGTGTTGTCTAAAATTTAACCAGCCAAAACATGAGAAGATATTATTCCCCATAAAAAGCAGGACTAGTTGTGTGTTAGAGTGGACCGTACCTGTTGTATGATGCTTTTAACACAGGGCAGGGGCAGGCCTTGATAATTGGATTTGATGATCCACTTGAGCAGGTGATATCCCAGCACTTCAAACACCATACACACATCTGAAGAGATGCACAGTCAAGGATAAAACTCTCTTCAATCTACTCAAAGTGGAGCAAAACTGACCACACACACAAAGCAGACTGCTAAATAATGGTGATTTACATTTTCTGTGGCGAAATTAATTTGGAAAAAACACTATCTTGTATTTGAGATGCAAATGACCAGATTCCCTCCTTCCTGTGCATTCACAGGCAAAGACCTCTTCCTACTTTGACCTCCCAGACCTCTGAAGGTTTTCTCTGTCTGCCAACATGCTTTGAACATACACCACAGTTGGCCTCAGTTTGCAGAGGACGTCTGGGCACATTGCCTGAACACGCAGCTGGAGAGTGGACGGCAGGGGGGAGGAGAGAGGGAGGGAGCGACTGTCACTACATCAGAGGTGGTGACACTTAAAAAGATGGGGCCAAATCAAACAGCTAACAGCTAACAGCAAACAGCTAACCCAACGTCGGACGAACATCTGTGAATCTGCTGGAGAATTTAAAACCGCCACTCATATCGTATCCCTGCTGCTAATCTTGCATTAAAACTCTGTAATTGTGTTAGAAACTCTTGCCTGAGACGTGTTCATCTTTAAACATGAAGAGCTAAATTAATGTAGAGCCTGAGGTGATGCAGTATTATCGTCTGATGTTCAACACTAAAGTTGCTATTTGGACTGGAAGGAGTCCAAACCATCAAACTGAGAGAGCAACAGTGAGGGAAGAGAAAATGGAGCGACGCCAAGCAAATTAAACTGCAGCCACTGCACTGTTCCCTTCCTTCACAGAGTGACAGCTCGGGAAACAGCAGGCAGGCAGAAAACTGGTCAGCGTGCACCATTCGGTATATAAATATACATGTATGTGCATGAATGTACACAGAAGTAGTTATAACATCTATGTATAGTTTATACATGATACTGGATCTGTGGATCTGTTTCTGTCTCTTATCTTTTTATAACATGTGAACTGTCATTTCCTAATAAGAAGACATTTTCAGAAGAGGATACGAGTGCCATTCATGCCAGAAATCTTGAAGTCATCCAGAAGCTGTACCACTTTCTCTCTGCTGGGGTCACTGGGATCTGTGTTTCTCACCTGGAAAAACACACACATACAAACACACCAAGTTAAAGGAGTCATGAGCTCTGAAATAAGCAGCGTATGAGTCGGGGTGAAAAATATTTATGTCCTAATGACTGTGTGCCTCACAGATTTCAGCAGCTTGATCTCATCCAGAGCCGTCTCCGTGTAATGCTCGGCACTTTTTACAACCTTCATGGCTACGAAGCGCTTGTCCCTGAAAAACATACACACAATCATGATAGTAGTAATTTTCTAAGCTCATAGATAACATCAGTAACATTCAGGAACATCGACCCTATAAGCACATACAACTATAAAACTGCTCCTTCGGTTCAATCCCATTATCTGGCCTTTATGTGTCTTCTTGGCTGCTGTTAGAGATGCAGACACTATTTTAGAGCATTACGATGTTGTGATGAAATCACACTTCACTCCATGACCTCTGTGTGACCGTCTCAGTTTCACATAGTCGGGATGAAGAGCCAACTTACTGGATGTCCCAGGCCAGCCACACTGTGGAGAAGTGGCCCCATCCAAGCTTACGGATCACATGGTATCTGCCATTGAACAGGTCTCCAATCTTCACATGATGATATCCACCTGTCCAAAGACAGACATATGTGTGCACTGAGTGTTTGTTTGAATTATGATGAAGCTGGTCCATTGTAAGAGACATTAATATAAACAGATGTCCTGCAAAAACATGTCATGGTCTATTAAAACTTGATTTGTAGGTTCTGGTTTAGGGTTTATCTCATTTCATCTGTGTATTTTGAATGAAAACAATGATGTAATTAAACTATGTACTGATATTTTATTATATATACACAAGTGTCTAACAAGTGTGTGTGAAATCCTACCCCTGCAGTAGTCATTGGGGTCCTCCTGCTCATCGTCATCAGAGCCCAGGATCTCCTCGTCCTGCTCTGGGAGGGGAGAGTCCGCCTGACCCGGCTGAGAGCCGCCTCCACGACCATGAGGCTCTGGTCTGAAGAAAAGGGAAGAGAAGCAGAGATACAAGGATGGTGAGAGAGGGGGGGCTAGTGACACTGAAACGATGGAGTTAACGCTGGAAAATGTGGTTTCTATAATGACTCAATTCCATGGGCAAGACGTTTTATCAAAGAGCTTACAATCTGCTTTAATCCAGAGAAACTCATAAGAGCAGGCAGTAGATAAGGATTAATTCTTATTTCACCAAAAGTACAAGTAAGCAAAGATCAGGAGCCGGGAATCTCAAATCTCAGAGGACGGCCTGGTGGATATTTCAAAGGGGAAACAATCATAGTAAATATGAGTCAATAGCAAAACCATTAAGTGATTACATCATCCCCAAGCGGCCTCACAGCAGCAATCAGTCACTTTTAAAAAGCAATCAGCATTTGCAATAATAAACCAATTATGACCATTTATTAGTCAGATGTGGAATTAAAAAAACCAGGAGCAAAGGAATCCAAATGTGTAATTAAGAAATATATTCATAAAACAAGACATTTTCTCTTTGACACCCACTCTGACATTACGCAGTGCAGGTTTACAGGCTGATAACATCTCGTACAGAGACACGGTCGCCTGTGAAGGACGAAGAAACACAGGAGGACAAAAGTGGATCAGAGCAGCCAAGTGGCCTGATTAGAGGAGCCGCTGCTGCAGACCGGGACGTTTCCAACTCATAAATCACCTCACAACTCCTCCCCTCTCCAAACTTAAACGCCACATTTATAAACCTATATAAAAAGAAACGTCTCCTTCAACTCTGCTTCTGCTTTGAAGCATTCTCATAAATCTCATTTATGTGCCGTCTTCGCACTTCAGAGACACACGTCTCCATTACGGGACATTTCTGGAGTGGCTTTTGAATTCAGTTAAAACTGTGTGTGTGTGTAAGTGTGTGGGACGGTATCTATGACTATCTAAGTACATTATGTCAATCTGTGTGGTCAAATTAGCTGCGCGAGACGCAACAATCGCCGGGTAGGAAGGGAAGCGATGGGTGACTCATTTTATGTTCAAACCTACCAACTGATGCTGGAGCAACACCACAGAGCCGAACAGCGTTACAGCTTCAACAGTGGCGAGGCTCCTTCATCCAGGACCTTTTATCATTAAACATTCACTGTATTGTTGAATAACTGATGCTCATTTCACAGAGCTTAAATGAGCAGGTGGTGTAGTGTGTGAATCTGAACATGGTAGAATTAAATTATTTAAAAACAATCCTCCAGTTGCTCGTAGAGGATCAGCAGCTTGTCGGAGAGCACCAGGAGGCCAGCCGGGTTGGTTTCCATGAAAACACCACACACACAGGATTTACAGCTGGATCTCAAACAAGTAAAACAAGTGGCCCCTGAAGCCGGCGACGGCGACCTCAGTGCTGTCCGTGGTGCTGAAAGGAGAGACGGTCCCTCACCTTATCTACACCACCATGCACTCTGATTCACAACGACACCTTTCAATCAGTCAGTCGCAGCTGAAGACACTCAGCAGTCCATCATATTGCTGCTGCACTCACTGAATGAAATGCACCACCTGCTTGAATAAAAACAAATCATAATGAATTCTTTATGTTTCTGTTCATTTTTTTTTAGCATCGACTAAAAAAAATATACAATATGTTGTTTGTACTGATGAAATAGTTCACATTTCTTTAGTTTGCAATGTTGCGTCTGCAGAAAAACTAAATACAATAATAAAACCAGGAAAGTCAAAGGAAAAAAAAAAAGCAACCGCACCAGCGTTTCTGTACATACAGGGAGCATTAAGGAAGGTAACAGCTGCCAGCATTAAACCCTGTCCTCTGCAGATGTTTCCCTCACCAGCAACGTTATTTTTCCTTGGACCACTTCATGCCTCAAAAATAAACAGACGGTGGTCTTGCATACAAATCCATTCACATTCGCTGCAGCCCTCCGTGCTGCACATTTGGACATTCGGTCTTTTCCAGCTACCGAGCCAAACAGAGCTGGGATTTGGAGCTAATTAAAGCTACCAGAGACTTTCCCACATAACCTCTGAAGATAAATATCTATTAGGAGTGATCATGGCTTCTGTAATTATAATGTGATGTTTTGATTATTGCTCTGGTTGATGGAACTTTGTTTTGATCGGCTTGTGTTGGAGTCATTAGGATTAGCATGTGGGGCTAATCCGTTCATTGGCTTAAGTCGGAGCAGAAGGACCACACTCTGACTGCATCTTAGCAAAGAGCACGCGTACAAAGCTGTGTCATATTTAGCTGCCTGATGAACTCAGCTGTTTGTTCCTGTTCCTGTTCCTGTTCCTGGGGGTGGGGGGGGCAGTGTTACAACGTTGAGCTGAAGTCTGAAGTCCTTTGACTCTGTCACAACAACAGACTGGGAGTTTTTTTAATTTCCAGAGTCTGACTTGATACAGAAACATAAAAACAACAACAACAACAACAAAAACGCAGCTGATTGTTCACAAATAAAAGAAAATCCAAACATCTTCCTAAAATATGGGCCTGCTGATATATCTGACTGGCTCCTGTGTGTAGGATGCATCCTCCTAGGAGAAACAGCTGAGACAAAAATACTTTGATTCTCCTTCATTCTGTTTTATTGCTTCTCTCCTCTCTGCAATATGTGTCACCGATGTGGGCATACCCTTGTTTTTCACTGTGCTCAGACTGATTTCAACCTAAAAATGCTCTTTGAGTCTCTTTGTGTTTTGCAGCAGCATTAACTTGCACGGACACCAGAGCTGCTTTTCAGGATCAAAAACATTATTTCATGTTGTCATCAACTGTATTTAAAGATGAACGGATGTGCTGCTGCCTCCAGTCTTCCTCTCGGCCTCGCAGTAATTCTGGCGCGGGCAATTTCAGCGCTTTCTTGCAACAACTCTGTCGGCCCACACACGGCGTGGAAACACCGAAACAACGGAGCGTTTGTTTATTTTCTTGTCAAACTGTAGAAATGAATCTGAACACACCACCAAGGCTGATCTCTCTTCCCCAGACCTAATAAAATACAACTGTCCACTCCCCTCCCAAGGTTTGCAGTGACAGAGAGAGAAAGTGACGACAAATGAAGTGAATCATAGCAAATACAGAATGACTGAATCCCTTTGTGTTATGTAGGATGACGAGACAGAAAAGTTTCAGGAAACTGGACGCAGGAGCTGCAGAAATGTCTTTACATAACAGAAGATGAACCCACTGACACAGATCGTCAACGTCTTCTTGTTATTCAGTGTTTAATTCTTATGTTGCACTTGACTCTGTCATGCTGAGGCTGGGGAGACAAAGGTGGAAATAACACGAAGCTGCGCTGGCGTGCTGCTGCTCGAACGACATGACGTCCCGCAAAGGATCAAGAAATCCATTGATAACCAAAACAAAGACACTGGAACAACTTCACTGATGAAACCTGACTGAGTTTCCTGGTCCCCACCTTTGACTCCAGGACCAGATCTAAATATAGCTGCCGAAATTAACACTGTGATGAATAAGTCAAGAGCAGGAAATGAGATGAAGAGACGTAATCATGGACAAGTGTCTCCATGAAAGACGGAAAAAAGAAGGAAATGATGTCGTTTCTCTGTTTAACGCCGACAGAGAGCCGAGGATCGTGCAACGTGCAAGTTGTTTCAGTTTTTTCTCTTCCTGGCTGCAGACAGTTCAGTGCCCTCTGTTTGACACACAACGCCACACGGACAACAACCCGGATACTACAGGGACTTCTGCAACGACGACTGTCCACACCTGTCACTCCTGTCCACGCACACACACACACACACACACACACACCCTGCTCTTACCTGCAAGATGCACGGATGCCCATGGGACGTGATGCAGGGAGGAGGAAAGAGGAGAGGAGAGGACAGGAGAGGAGAGGAGAGGAAAGTGAGTAGGCAATGCAAAGATCCTCTCACTCCATCCGTCAGGAGGAATAAAAAAAAAAAAAAAGAGGGATGGAGAGTGAAAAGTAAGAGTAGTTGAGGAGGAGGAGGAGGAGGAGGAGGAGGAGGAGGAGAGAGCAATCAGTGGTGATAACTGAAAAGCAAAGATAAGAGAGGAAGGGGGGAGGGAAACAGAATGACAGGATGGGAGAGAGGAGAAGAAGAGAGGATGAGGTGAAGGGAAGATGAGCACAGGGAGGAAGAGAAGAAGAAGAAGAAGAAGAAGAAAGATGTTGAGTCTCTGCTGCGTACTGAGTCCTGGAGCGCAGGGCACCACTGCACACTCGCTGTCTCTCGCTCACTTTTTCCTCTCGCAAAATCACTCCCTCCCTCCCTGCTCGCTCTCTCTCTCTCTCTCTCTCTCTCGCTCTCTCTCTCTCACTCACTCACTGACCGAGAACTCTCCTTGGCTGTCGTCAGCCTCTGGCCCCGCCCCCTTCACTGACATCTGGGACATGATTGGGTGATGCAGTCCAGCACTGCATTGCAGGTGAGAAACGACATCAGCCCCCCCCCCCCCCCCCCCCCCCCCCCCCCCCCCTCCTCCTCCTCCTCCTCCTCTTCTTCGTCTGACCAAAACAACACCAGTCCATTTTCCCCTCTTCATCTGTCCATCATCATCACAATCCCAGTCTTGTTGTTTTCCTGCCATGCCAACGATGATTCACTCATCTTTTTTTTTTTTTTTTTTTTTTGTGTGCACAGAAACATCATCGCTCCTGAGACGTCCCACGTCATAAATCCTTGAATGTAGGTGAGAAACCAGCAGGGCGCTCGCATCTAGACACAGTTCCTTGATGTTACTGCGTGTGACAACGTCGCTCCCTGCTTTAACAACGAGTCAAATGAGGTCCGACTAAAATTTCAACAACCACTTCCACAGAGCTCCAGGTATAAACTAACAAACCTGAGCCAGGTGTGTTTTGTGTTTCAATCTGTACACAATCTCTGACCAATTAAGCTGCACATGCGAGAAGCTTCAGGGGCAAATCCCCCCCCTCCCCGCCCTCCCTTTCCCCCATCATCACCACCGCCACCACCAGAGGCATGTACCCAAATGTTCGACCGTCCTCTCCGCTGTCACTCATGGCTTCATAGTTTATTACCAGGAAATACATCATTTGGCCTTGAAATACATCAAAGTGTTTCTAATGGTGAATGCATGACCTTTGACCCGGACTTGACCTTATTTAATTTCCCCATCAGCGATTTAGTCATCTAATCCTTCTCACTGATCATACTCCTTCTACTCTGGTGATTGCATAGAGCTTAAATGATATTGTGATTGAGCTGAGGTTCACAATCATAGTGGGAATTGTTTTGTTTTTTTTTGCAGTTAATTAAAAAAAATGTATGAAAATGATGATGATGATGATGTGATTTTTGCCAGGACTTACACCACACAAGCATTTATTATTATTATTATTATTATTATTATTATTCCCATAAGGATGTCCCAATCTCATTTTCTGCCTCCATCATATTTGGCTTACACTTCAGTTCAGCTTATTTTATTTGTGGCTGTATCAGTCTCACACACGCTCATGATGCTGTGCCAGCGCAGCATCAGGAGGTGGGACAGCAGTGCTGCTCTCAGCGGCAGATAGCATAGCAACATTAACCAACAGGTGATCGGTTTCGAGGTGACAGGTGGGTATAAATCCTGATCGAAGAGAGCATTTCTTTTTCTTCCTTTGTGTCTGGAGGATGTGATTTGTAGGCTGCAGCCTCCAGATGCTTCATTTATCAAAACAAAACGCAGCTCCGACAAGCGTTTCTCATCAGAAAGCTGTTTAATGAGGATTATGTGTTCGAATGTTGGAAAAGCCACACGTCACGTTGTCCACAGCAAGGTATCTGATTCATGTTGGTGTTAAAAGCTACACAACAACACAGCTTTAATTTTTATGGGTGTTAAACAGCAGATCATCATCAACACCTGTGCAACTAAAAATGACCCGAGGTGCAGGTGCAAGGACTCGAGTACAACCCCACAGCTGCCTTATGTGCATCCTGGGTGTGGATTTAGCAGCAGGTTTTTTAATGACTGGATGATGCTGAAACGTACGCTACAACACATCGATGTGCTACGTGTTAGACGACAGACTTTCAGAACAACAATACAGCACCATGTTCACATCTCCTGCCGGGGTTGTGTGATGAGTTACACCTGTGCTACGACGAATCAAAATGTCTGCTGCTGTGAAAAAGCTCCATTTGGCTGCAGATGGAAGATGATTTTCCCCTCTCTACAGGATCACAAGCTAATTCAGTCATCAGCGGTTTAGTGTCTTCATCAGACGGCCGAGACACAATCAACAGAAGAAAATCTGATTTTTATTTTATTTCATGTTGTAAAAAAAAAAGAAAAATGACTCAACTGCCAAAATCTGATACAACGAAACCAGTAAAAACCATTTACACCTCGTTAAAACCTTTTTCATTAGCTGATCCTTGAAGTGTCTTGCACACAAATGGCCTAATAAATGGCCGGTCTAAACTAAGTGAGGTCTCTGGGGCCGTGTTTCCCTAAAGGCCTCGTGTGACTGTACCAGTGAGGGCTGAAACGAAAACACACAGAACCACCATCGCTTGACGTCTCGATCGCTCCCGTGCACACACATCTGACGTGACAGGTTTCTCTTGGCTGTGTTGTTTCCACCCATCCGGGCCTATCGGATCTCAGGAGCAAAATAAACAAGAGCACAGAGGAAGAAAGAGTTCTTGAGGATGGAGTGAGGCCAAAAAGTTTATCCCCCCCCCCCCCCCGTCCTTCCCTCCTGTCCCCTCCCCTCTCTCCCTCCCTCCCTCCAGATAAAATCAATGCAAAGTGCCTGGGCAGCACAATGAAACAGCAGTACTAGGTAACCATACTGAGGGTGCAATGCACACACTGTGTAAATGAGTGTGCTGCAGCGTGTGTACTCCTGAGCACTCATACACAGGGATAAATAAGAGGAGGACCACAGCTTGCTATATAATCTATAGGCCTCTGAGCAAAACACTGCATGCAAGACAAACTCAGACAGAGGACACGACAGCTTTGTACACTGTGGCACCAGTTAAGCCACTGCAGGTTTTCTCCTTCATCAAATCTGTCTCACACACAAAAAAAAACTGAAACCACAAACATTTTCGTGGCCCACAGCTACATCCATCACAATCAACACACACATGATGTTTTTATATAATTCTGCCACTGATGGGATGGGGAAAAAAGGCGTAGTGGTGGTTAACCCGCAGGATAAGGACAAAGAGCAAGAGAGACAGAGAGGGACACAGAGCTGGAGTGCGCTGCAGATGATAAAAGATTTGATGGGTTATGTAATGAACTGCAGCTATGGCTGGGAGAGAAGAGGCAGAAATGAAGGCTAAATACAAAACACAATATAGAGCAGCAGTCGCTGGTGAATACTCTGCAACGCCGGCTGTTACTGTTCAGTCTCCTGAGTGCACGCACAGTCGGGGGATAAAACTACATCTGCTGCACGGAAAGTTAAAGGAATAAGTGGTCTCGTGTCAGAAGTGATGCAAAAACAGTGTGAAAACTGAAGACACAGAAAGAGGAACAAAAAAATGGGGAGTGGGCGATGAGCTCTTTCAGAAGCTGGCAGCAAGAACCCACCAGGGATATCATCATCAGCCCTGCTCTCTCTCTCTCTTGCTTACTTGCACAGCAGCAAAGCAAAGCAAAGCAAAGCACAGGTAGTCAGGTATGTGGCAGTCAGCATCTGCTTCTTCCTGAAAAATGGATCAGCCCATCAATAAGTGAGACGAGCTCTGCGTAAACTGGCACAAACACACGCCAAAACACTTACTACCCTGACTCCCATCGTCACACATTCAACAAGCAGCGCAGACGTGAGCACATGACTTTTACACCCCTTTCCCTGCCTCAAATACACACAAGAGGAATTTGCTGTGCTGCTACTCACTTGCATGTGAGACCGCTGGCCAGCTTCACCACAGCTGTATTGATGGAGAAGATCCAGTCCAGGAGCCACATGACCCAAGGGACACTACTGAGGCTGAAGCGATAACACACCAGCACGTAGTCGGGGGTTAACTTGGCAAAGGCGGCGAGCGGCGCTTTTACAGCTACACGCTACGAGTGCTGTGACCTGGAACCAGGTCTGCTCTCCTTCTCCGTGGCTCTGTAACTGAACAGTGGCTGCTGCGTCCTCTCGGCATATCAGCCACAACAGAGCGACTGACACATGAGAGTGGGAGGGAAAGGAGCGTGATGGGTGCAAGGGCAAGAGAGAGAGAGAGAGAGAGAGAGAGAGAGAGAGGAGAGAGAGAGAGAGTTGAGGAGTTGAGAGTTGAGCTGGGATGCTCGTGATGATAGTTACAGACAGAAGTGCTGCATTTACAGCTGAAAGACTTTGCACTGCATCAGTGACAACGAGTAAAAATCTGCAGCGTTACAAAAAATGGCTGTCAATTCAAAAGAGGGTTTAAGTGCAGAGTCAAAACTCAAGTGACGGTGATGCTTCGAGAGATGGTTTCATCCCCGACAGCATGATGCATCCTGCATCTACCACATAACATCTGTATTTGCCCAAGCTTCAATCACAACAACAAGGAGAAACTCAACTTCTTCTTCTTCTAACAGGCACCGCAGCTGGTCTCTGGCACTACTGTATCACATGACACTAGAAAACTAGAGAAAACACTGCTCACTGATGTTTTAACACAAATCTGTAAATCTGACGACAGTGGTGTGTTGTTGTTGTTGTTGTTGTTGACTGAGGGAGAAAAGGAGAAAATCTAACTAAACAAATCAGATTATAATTTGCAGGTCGTTAAATATCTGCAAGTAGAAGATGCAACAAATCACATCATAAACTGCAGCTTATTTAAGATCTGGAAGTGAAACGTGAAGATCACTTCAGGTTTATGCCAGGTTTATGGCACCCTGGGGAATACCTGGGTATTTCTGGTATTTCACGCCGAGTGAGTATCAATACACCATGCTGTCATAGATCTTATCTACAAGCCTGTTACAGTGGAGGAGTTGGCTGTTACAGCGGGAACTTCCTCATTTGGCCGGATCTACATTTAAAAACAAAAACAACTTGATAAGTTAAAGCAGGAAAGGATGTTTTGACGTGTGCTACAGGTGTTTGTTACATACATTTGGAGAAATAATGTTGGATTTTGCAGCGACTTTGTATCATACAGGCAACATTGTTTATAGATTTCACTTTTTTAAGAGTTCCTCTCATGCATCAAGGTTTTTTTCTTAATAACTGAGACAGATGTTCCTCTGTTCAGACGACTCAAAAAGGTTTGACTATGATGTAGGACGTTGCAGGAACCGTGAAATACATACGCACCAACTGTTGTGGCTCTGAATGCACAAGAATAAACTGTAATTGTTTGTGCTTTCTTTATACTGCGTTAAATGAAAAGACTCCTGCGGAGAAAAATATTGCAATATGTTGCCCTGCTCATACATATCATACATATCATAACACCAGTTCTTGCCAATACACAGCTGTTGTTCTGCTTGAGGATTCAACCTATTTTTCATCATACAATACTTGGTTTGTTTCGACATTATGTCTTTCGGTCCTTGTGACAAGTAGCTTATCGCATAGATGTAAGGTTAAGGATCTTTTACTAGTCTAATCTAGTCACTTGTTGTCTCATACGTCACTGGGCAGCTGCACAACATGAACATACTTGAGACATTCACATACCAAGAAAGGGTGCAGGAATTATCCTATTCTCCTATGCAACAGGTTTTCCAAGCCAAAGTTAACCTGTGTGTGCTGCTCAGGGTGGGAACTGTTGGGTCAAATACTGAGGTGAAGAGGAGGTGCATATATAAAACAGACTTCACTTGACTATTCGCAAAAATAATATGGGAAAATTACGCTCTCAAAAGGACTTCATAACATCACAGTACTTTCAAATGGCTCCCTAACATCACATTGTTCAAGTTTATGTCAGCACTTTCTATATATTTGCCTTGTTATTTTCACCATCACTTACATTATCATGTCAAAACATCACGACACACTCATTACATTATGGGCTGCCCTGATTAGTGTTAGTATTAACAGCAATGCTTAGTGTGAAAGCATGTGAACCAGCTGCTGTGTATTTCTGGACCACAGAGACAGACAGTAAAGCGCAGGACGCCTTTAAACTCACTTTTTGCCGGGTTTCCTGGGCTTTGTCCTCTTCTTCCTTGCCTGCATTGCGAGAACTGAATAAAACACACAGATAAAAAAAAAACAAAAACAAAGCATCATCACAAGAGCTCAATATAAAACCCAGAGGCTGTGTTAATAACACGGTGTTCAATCAAACCTCATGATTCATGATTATCAGAGACAGATCACCTGGGCTGCAGGTGTGCAAACACGGCTACAGGTTTCATTAGCAGCTCCGAGGGGCTAACGTTAGCAGGTAACTTAGCTGAAGTAAACAGTTAAGTGAACCGGCCTCGGCGGTACGTTGCCCCGTTTATAAGAAGAGGCGTTATAAGTTAGCTGCTAACAGTAACTTGGTGCTTTTCACTATGAATGTCAGACCTTTTAAGTGAGATATCACAAGGAGACTAGGTTAATATGTTAGTTCATTAAGAGACTCTGTGTTTTCCTTTATTTACTCCAACCTGAATCTTAATTTTGGCGCATATTTCCCCCACGATCGGATGCTAGTCTAACGGCTACAGCTAGCTTACTGTTACCAGCCGCATTCACACACACAGCAGAGCGCATGGTCCACTTTTACTTTTCATCAACTGTTCCGTGGTTTGTTTTAACATTCAGTGTTACAGTCCTCATGACAATTAACTGGACGCTTTCACCGCCCGAAGAAAAGCTGTGTGTTGTTAATACTAAGAGGGGAAAAAACGACGTTTAATTTAAGTTAGCGACGTTACCTTTTCTTTCCATGCTGGTTACCAGTCAAGGGATGAGCTGCGTTCGATGACCGTCGGAAATTTTTGTTGTTCTAAAATGCGCGAAGTCCAACAAACCAACACAGTCGTATAGACTCGGGGGTATATTGGAGCGGACAGGCGGAGTGTACGGAAAATAAAGGCAGCTGACGGTATATAGTGAATGCTTTTTGTGGGAATACACTAGAAAAACTTTCCACATTAATATGGTCAAATTTCTCATGTGTAGTTTTGTAGCCGCAGGTCATGAAGGCACCTGAGGCATTCATGTACCAAGAAAGGATCTAGGAATTATCATGGCCGATCAAATCCTCGAAACCCGCTGCCGTCTGTGCTATATATTTGTGTGCATTGTAAATGTAGGTTCCTGTGAAATGCTAGATTAATAGAAAATATGACTAAGAAATGATCAAATGTATACCTAAACAGCTTTCATTCATTTTTTTGTGGTATTATTAGTGAATCAGCTCTGCTTATTTTTGTTTCCATCTTCTTTTTGCTTTTTGCTCAAGTTTAACCACTAGAAGAACATAGTTTCTTCATTTATTTAATAACCCTTGTAGTGACTGACAAATAGTAATGCAACTGTACTAGGAGTGTTAACTTTTGTGAATACCCTGACTTTTCTGCTTCATGTTTTTGTTTAATCTGTAAAGACTGCCGTATTGGGTGACTTAATAGTGTAGATACAGTTAAAATAAAATTACTATTCAGAATAAAAATGAATCTATATATTTCTGTCTCCCTCAACTTGCTCTTCTCAGTTTTGGCCAGCTTATATGTTTTCATCCAGTTGTGCTCTGCTGCCACCCAGTGGTGAGACGCTAACAGCTAGAGCTAAACACACTGACAGACCAGACATTGTTACAGGTTTGAAAAATAGTAGTCTTTATTTTCTAATGGTGGTATTTACAGGTGGCGTGGCCTGCTGTCTTGGTACATGTGATAAAGAACATTGTAAAAAGATATGAACACATCTCAGGCAAAGAAAGCATAACCAATAACCAAATTAACTGGCAACACTGGGGTATGAACAAGATAAATATCCTAACTATCCTATCGATGTGGTTGTTTTCAAAATGACTGAGTATGAGGCTTCAGCATTGCCCTTCAGCATCCAGTGAGTAAACGTACACTCTTTTCCACGAACGTGCCCTACAAAATTATTCAAATGAATGACAAAATATGTTTTTTCTAGCATTGCTCATAAAAACAATCAATATTACAGAATACCATCAAATCTTGATTTAACACACAAGAATAAAATAATACATTAGAAAAAGGACTACAATAAAACAAAGTTATACGACAAGCAGTTGCAAAGGAAACTGAGAAGACACTGATATTGTTTGGTTGAATTTAACCAGAGCAACTGTGGATATAGCTTGTATGTCACATCTGAGTGCAGTTTGATTTCATTTTCAATAATATTTTTAACAGTGGTTTGTCTGTCAATGTTAATATTGACTTGTAATACTTAATTTCTGTTGTTTTCCTTTGAAAACATGATAATTTTGGAGGGTACAGTACCTCAGGGAATACAACAAGAAGATGAGTAACATCTGCAAGATGTGCAAGAAGTCTGTCAGACTGATTATAACTGATGTGGTCGTCTGTGACGAGCTAATGACATTGTTGGCTCTAATACACACAAGCTGTAACTGCAGTCACCATGGCTCGACTGATGCATGGGCTTACAGATGTTATTGATATATTTGGTTTGTGGTACAGTAAGCTCTCCATAAATAATAAAAAGAACCTTAAATTCTGACAAATAATATTCTCTTTTACATCGATATACAAACAACATAACAAAAAGATCATAAATACAGGGCAAACTGCTGCCCCCCCAAACATTCAATAAACATCAATAGTACTGTGTTTTATAAATGCAATATGATTAAATTACATTGTCAGTTGATGTCGTGTTGGAAAACATCAAAATTCGATAAACTACGACTAAGCCTGATCCGGCTTCATCATGCTGCAGTGGTCCTGTCGGTGACTATTTACTAAAACATTCGTCAGAAACGACGACACAGAAGTGCTAAAAGAATCAATATGGAGGAAAAGGAGTGGAAATTAAATAATATGTTTAACCTGTGACACACGAGCCATACTCTCCAAACTCTTATTTTTAATTAAGATATGGGGCAAAGTACGTCTTTAAATTCAACAATAAGAAATATTAAGCCATGAATTTTAGCCTATTCTATACAAGTGTAATAAATTACATACTGTATCTTTTCAAATGCCATTTCAGGCTAAACTCTAGTAATAAAATTCATACTGTCAAAAGGGGGTCAGCTGAGGCGTGAATATTACACACATACTGTAACTGTTTTGTTGTTTTTTTTTTTCCTAATGTATTTCTGTACAAATACTGCTCGCTGTCGTATTTACACGTTTCTATGCACTGATAGATAATAACATTTATTCTAACGTGTGGAGAAAAGATAAAACTTTTAGACACACCATTTCCCTAGAGTATTAATAACTGCTAAGAAGTACAGCCTCGTAATAAAAAAAAAAAAAAAAATACATATCAGCAGTTCAATTTCTCCAATTTGCTTTAAGATACTGACATGTAACTTTGAGTTCTGTGACTCAAAGAGAGGGGCCATAATATAAACAATAAATGTGTGCGGCAAAAACTCAGAAAATTTAAAGAAGAATAAAGTCGGCCTCAGCACATTGGGATGAAAGGTAAAAAAAATGATATATATATTAAAAAAAAAAAAAAAAAAAAAACAGCAAAGTGGGCGGGAGGCAGGATCAGAGTTTTTGTAGGATGTAGAGTTTTAACTCTGATATCGCATCGTCTCCCCAGAGATGAATGACGGCAGGCACTTGAATGTCATGGTTGTGCATGTGTGTGAGGACAGTGGTGGTGGATAGTCACATGAGACTGATAGTCCTTAAAGAGTGTCTATTGGAAAACAAAAGATGGAGGACAAAGGCGCCTCCTAATCAGGACTCCATGTCGTCTCCGTCAAACGATGGTGGCACAAAGCTGAGTACCTCCTCGTAGGTTAGTTCTGAGGAAAAAAATAAATAATGCAGCGTTTGTACAGATTATTTCCAGTATACTGTGAATATAACTTAAATCGACTCATTTTCAGCCCCCAGAAAACTTACTCTTCCACTCCTCAATTTCCAGCTCACGGCTTTCGAAGCTCTGGTCGTACGGCTCCGCTTCAGGCTCGTCGTCTGGATCGTGGTACTGGGCAAAGTACGGATGAGCGAGAGCCTCGGTCGCCGTGATCCGCTTGTCTGTGTCCAACACCAGCATTTTCTCCAGCAAGTCCACGGCTTCAATACAGCAACAAAGAGAGGAACAATGGTGGGTCTGAGAGAAAATACTAAATACAAACACAAAGCTGTTGACATGGAAAGTCAGTAATGACGAGCTGCTGTTCAATCACACACACTCATCTCTAACCCTCGGGGGCTTTTGCACTTTGTGTGTTTGGTTTGGTTAAAACAAACCCTGGTCTGTTTGCCCTGTTAGATCAGCTCATGTGGGATGGTGTGAAAACTGTCGATCAAACAACCAGACCCTTTTAAGCAAACTTTTTACTTTTGTTTTAACAAGATTTGAAAAGCTAAACCTCTAACAAATCCATCTGGTGATTGTGAAATGACTGTATAACTGACCTGGATATATTGTATGTCGATGTATAGGTATGCCAACACTGTGCAATGCATCGGTGCACGGATTTTCAGACAGTGTTGTTCTCCAGCATTAAAATCAGTTATACCTCATAACATTTCTGTATGAGACACTTCTTTCTCATCCCGCCTCTGCCTGTTTATCAGAGGCAGCAAATTCACAACATGTTATGAACAGTGATGCTACTGAACACAACACTAAACACTAAAAGCTTTGAATTATTGCACTGACTTGTTGTCAGTCATCTGAGTTTGATGATGATGTCAGTTTGTAAACTTTTCCCCTACTGTGGACCAAATAAAAAGTATAACTTGTCATGTGCATAAACCCTTACAATCTTCTTCTTGTATCTTTATGACTCCACTAGAGGGCCTCAGTGAGCCAGGAGCTGTGTGAGTAGGTGAGAGGGGACGTTCACTTACCAAGAGGGTTCGCGCCAATGAACACATCAGCAAAGTTCCTCTTGGGCATTTGGGGAAGTGAGTTAATGTAGTTCCTCGCCTGCGACAAACAATAAACAACAACACTGTGAATGAGCTCTTAGAAAAAGGCAGAAGGTAGTTCAAGGCCTTTAAAATGCTACAGCTGACAATCTGATGACTGATCACACACACACACTTGATCGTTAACTAAATTTAGCAGAAGCAAAAAACACACTGAACATCTTTGCATGCTTTCAAGCACTTCAATTAATAATAATAAAAAAAACACCCAAATCAAGTGCATTAATAAAAATTGTGTGTGTGTCCTCATTTCCAGAATCAAGATGTGTCACCAATGCAACAGACAGCTCATCATCAGAATACACTGGCTGCACTGGCAAAGCACTTTGGGAAGCCTCGCTGTGAAAAGCACGGTGAGTCAGAGAGGAAACAGAGAAGAAGTGGAGTGAGAGCAGAGGCTGATTTGCAGGAAAAGGACCTGATAGGAAACGTTTGAATGCATCATATCTAATAGTATCTGGTGTCTGTAAATAGGAATGTGGGAATATAGGATGATGGACGGCTGCCACTTGGCCATGACTCCAGTTTGGAGGCAGCGGGGGGGAGGAGGTGAGCCGGGGCACGTGGGGAAGGCGGAGGGCACGTGTCTCACCTCATGGCTGGGCATCCTGCTTATGAGGGAGGCTGGGGGTGTCCCCGTCAGGCGCATTATCTGCTGCAGCTGGTTTATATCTACAGCTTCTGAGTCAAGGGGCATCATAACACGGTGGTCAGCATGTCAAAAAGCATGGGTAGTTAGGGTGGTTTGTGTATGGGAGGGGGTGGAGGGGGTAAAAAATTAGGAGGAGGAGGAGGAGGAGAGAGGGAGGGGCACACAAGGGGTGAGGATGAAGAGGATGGAAGAGGGAGGAAGACAGTTTCTGAGCTTTGATATACAGCAACCTTTGACTGATTTAACTCTATTATAATGAGAGATTCATGGACAGTTGTAAACCACAGCGCTGCACCACAGGCCTCTTACATGAAGATTAGTAGACTGCAAAGAAGTCACAGTACATGCCAGAGACAAGTGGGAATCAAAGCCTTGTGCTAGAGCCGTTTAGAGAACACACACTTTCAGAGTGCAGCTTAGAGGTGGCAGCATCAGTACACAGGAGTCGAGCAGCGCCAACTGTCGCGTTATCTCGACAGGTAAAACATGGAGGCAACACAAACACAAGGCAAGGAGGGGCAGAGCGGTAAAACCAGGGGTGGGATGGTTCTTGACACTCACTGACTCCGAAGAGATTTTCATCAAGAGTTCAGGCCCTGGGGTCCCGACGAGCATCATTATAAGCTTCAACTGATCAATGTCTACCACACTCACATGAAGGAAAACACAGGAGGGATGGAGGGAGGTGGATAAACGGAGAGAGGGGTGAGAGGTCACAACAGTCACAGCTGTCATCTGTGGCCGGGTGAAACCTTTTTAATTCAGCCATAAAAAAATCAAAAATCAAAAAGGTTAACCAAGGCACTGACAAACCAAATACATGATGGATTATTATTCTGAGTTTTGATGTGTTCATCAACAGAATATCATCTGTCATTCAGGGTTATATTGTGTTGTTAGGAAAAACCAAGCAGCATGGGGCAGGCAATATTAGAAAGAAATGTCAAAAAGCAAAATAATTATCACTTTCATTATTGATTGGGATTATCAAAAATAAAAACAAACAGTGACATATTAATTTACTTATCTATAAAAAGAAGCAGGTTTTTTACAACCTGGAAATATTAAATATTTCTGCTTACCAAACACCTGACTCTTTTTACAGATCAAAGTAATAGCCAATTGATTTTCGGAGAAATGGACTAATTAATTGCCTCCTCTGGCCAAACTAGTGTCTGCCTCTAAAGTGTCAGTAGGTGTGTTGTTCATCTTCTGTGTCTGTGAATAATACAGTGTGCACGGCTCCTGCACATCGCACCTGTAATTACATTGTGGGGGAGTCATTAGAGCGCATTTTGGATTTCTTCTTCTTCTTCTTCTTCTTCTTCTTGTGTCAGATTTCCACCCACACACCTGTGGCCTCGCTGCACACGGGCAAAGCTCACCTTTCATTGAGACAGCCAGGTGAAAACAAAACGGATCAGAGAGGCTGCCGTGTATCTAAAGCTCTGCAGGTGGGCAGCTCCACCACCTCTTTTGGAAATTTAAATGTGGTGAGAGGAGGGCATGCATTTAAACAGATGCACTCTAACAAACATACACACGCAGCATGCAGTGATCACTTAGAGCAGGAATCACAAACAGATTATGTAACAGCCAACTCATGCTTTTCATCTTGACCATGGCTATAGCGGTGTGTTCGCTAACTTCTGTATTTTTGAATGTGTGTGTGTGTGTATGTGTGTGTGCCCTAATTACAGTGTCTTCCTGTGATTTTCTGTTAAACAGATGAATGCTCTGCTGCTCTGCATGGGAAGCTATGTGGGAGGGAAACAGGAAGGTGCACGGCATCGTGGAGAAACAGTGGAGACAACAGCGGGCAGTGGTGAATCATAACCCACACAGGGCTCCAATTTCTATTACACACACAAACACACACACACACACACACACCAACACATACACAAACACGCACACACTTCCTTGACTATTTTGGCATGCAGCTCGCAAAATTCAATACTCAGCACAGCTTTTGAATCAGCTTGAAGTCAGTAAGATTGTGTTTGAAACCCTGTGGTGTTCAAAACAAAGCAACACTCTGTGTCAGGGCTGACAGCAGGGCAGCACACAGTGACTCTTATTATGCAGCTTCTGTGAATCTAGTCCCATGTATGTATTAAAAAGAGAGCAGACTGCATCCATCGACTATCACAATACCTACAAGTTGAGTCCAGAAAAGCCATTTTATTTTTGCATGGCAGTGACAGAGGTGGAAGGATACGGTCTGTACCAGGGAAGAGCGTCCGTCCAGTGAGCAGTTCAGCCATGATGCAGCCCACCGACCAGATATCCACTGTTAGAATAAAAAAAAAAAAAAAACATTCACAGCATGATCAATAATTCAATACTACAGGACTTACATTCTTTATCAATTAAAATACATAACAGGGGACACATGGATTTCAGTTTGCTGTGTCCGATACAAGACTTTTTAATACTTCAGTGATTCAGCATGCATTTGTTTTCAGAATCTGTTTAACATTTGCTGGTGAAATCACTAATGGAAAAAGCAGAACTTTGTTTTATTCTAAAATCCTGGCAACAGGAATAATAAAAACTGCTGGTGAAAAAAAAAAAAAGCAACATCTGCTGAGTGCTGTGTGATATTCTTAAAATGATGGGATGAAGTTGCCAAAGTAAAATGCAACATCCAACAGGGGAAAATGTCTTGGTCTGGACACTCTGGCCAGTTCGGCATCTGACGTCATGATGAATGAGGCAGAAAATTGAAAAGCTGCCCTAGTTCCTCTCAAATCACACTCATCATTTCTTAGTGATGCCAGAGACGAAAAAGTCAAACATATCTGTTAAATTTATGTTTTCTATGCTCTACAGCGAACAACAAAAAAAGTGTTATGTCTTTCCTCTATTATAGTTCAAGTGCCTTTGTCAAATCAAAGTCTAAAAACACAAAGTTATTTCTGCACAGTTTCATTCTGAATGCCTTGTGTGTACCTGTCATGTTGTAGTGCATCCAGTTGAGCATGATCTCTGGGGCTCGGTACCATCGGGTGGCTACGTATCCTGTCATCTCATCGTCTGTGTGCCGCGCCAGGCCAAAGTCCAGGATCTGGAGAAAATGTTTGTGAAAGTGTTTGTACAGCCTGATGAACACCTGCCACTCAACGATCGGCTAAATTATGGATGGTGAACATGGAAAACTATTCTGACCTTGAGCTCACAGTCTTCATTCACAGCCAGATTACTTGGCTTCAGGTCCTGAGGACAAGATGGAAAAGCAGAGGTCAGAGGTCATCCTCCTGATATAGTCTGCACATCACTTTGTCTTAATTCACTTTCAAGATGTTTAAGCAGTGTAACACATGTATTCTCTGGTGAACAGTAAATCATTTGGGGTCATCACTTACTCTGTGGATGATGTCTGCAGAATGGATGTACTGTTGGAGAGAAGAAAACAATTATGACTTGCAACTTAATATGTGCGTGCATGTGTGTGTGTGTGTGTGTGTGTGTGTGTGTGGTGCAGAGACACAGATACTGGACTTAACAAAACCATAACATCAGCTACAGTGACTTCAGTTTTAAATATTTCACCAGTGGTTCTTCTTACTTCAAGGTTAGGGTTTTATATCTCAGTCAATTCTGATTCAATGGGCCATAAGTTAGAAAAACAGACAAAAGCTTCCCTCCAACAAAAGCGAGGTCAGTATCTTAAGTTTCAGAGAGTTTCAGAGTCAGACAGTCCAGGAACAACAGCCTGAGGATGTGAGGAAGCACCAGAGGGGTGAGAGTGGAGCTGAAAGAACAGAGTCACGCTGTCGACCTCACTGACCTTCAAACCTCTGAGGATCTGGTAGATGAGGAACTGGACGTGGTCGTCAGTCAGCTTCTGACACTTGACTATGTTGTTGAGGTCTGCTCCCATTAGGTGAGTCACCAAGTACCTGCAAATCAGACAGCCAATCAGACACAGCCTATTGTTACTTGCAGCGAGTGTTGTGATCCATAAAGTAAATGTGCCTGTTCTATAAGAAAAGTTAGTGGCTCATGCAGAATTGACCCTCGTTTTAAGAGAGGAAAAACAATGAAGAAAATCTGAACTGTTTCACTCTTTTCTTCACGGGCTACAGACGGCCGAGTGCAGCACGAGTGTCTATGTGAAGTGTGTGTGTGTGTGTGTGTGTGTGTGTGTGTGTGTGGTATATCTGCACCATCTGACCCCATTCCACAACCAGAGATCAGCCCTGTGAGTCTGTGCATGTATCTGCCACTGTTTCAGATTCATTTCAACATGTTTCTGTGTGTTACAGCTCACCTGAAGGAGAACTGAGAGTGTTTTTATTGTGTGCTGATCTGATGTGTGTGTGTTATTGTTTCTGTGTGTGTGTGTGTGTTTGTGTCCGTCCGTGTCACATTTCCACAAATGTGCAACCTGTTGATGACGTGACACCACGTAGAGAAACCAAGGACACTGATTGAGTATTCTGTACACACACACACACACACACACACACACACTACCCCCAGAGACTGCCAGATGGCTGTTACCATGGCGACTAGCTGTAATGTGCACAGTGCACATGTTCCCCCTCCATTCACCTTGGTACAACGTGCCACATGCCGGACTTGCATGAAGTTTATGAGCTGTAGGATCATAGTGTGTGTGTGTGTGTGCACGTGCGTGCGTGCAACTCTAGTTTATCCTGCCGTCGTCTGCTGATGTGAAGGGTTCATTGTGTTCGGACGAGGGAAGCTAAAGCTACAGGAGCTCAGATGGGAGTGAGGCAGAGAAATAAAAACATCAATGAGCCAGAGACAATAAGCGAAAGATAAGAGAGAGAGAAGTGACTTACACATCATTGAACTCCTCTAAAGTCGTCGCTGGTGTGAAAACATCTAATAGGCCGATCACCTGGAGGAAAAACAAAAAACAGAGAGAGAGAGCAGGAGGTCAGGAAACACTCACAAAAATGACTTTAAGTCACAGTTGCCACTTTGTTCTCTCTGAGCAGCAGCTCGATCACTTGGAGCATCAGCCTGCATGTCTTAAAAGTAAAAACACGTACCATTTCCTCTCTGATACCACAATCACCGCAGTTGTTGTTTGTTGATAAAGACGACAATCTGACTGACGGCCCGCGAGTGTGCGACATTTCCACAGAATCAAAGCACTCGATGTTCTTTTGTTCTGCCATATCTCGAGTTTCATTTGTTTGAGTCAAAAAACCAACAGGGAATCCTTCTTCTAGCACGACTCAAGTTTCAAGGGCTCCTCACTTCAATATTAAATGACAGAGACAACAGGTTTTCCTCTCACCGTGCTTTCTTTGCTTCGTCAAATGCATGAATCACATACATTTGGCAAGTAACAGCCACAGCAGATACAATTAAGTCTGTGCATCAACGTGACACGACAGACACCAGTGAATGTGTGAGCACAGGGAAATATAAGTATGAGAGGGATGTGCTGCCTCATGCTTGTTCCTTCCTATATTGGCTGTTTGCTTCTGGTATCATTTATATTCTGAATATGTTGCTCTTTGAAGCTTTACACATTCATGGTCACTCAACTGCCGCTTATTCCACTTGCAAAACATGTGGGTTTGAGAACGCACGGCAGGAAAACCATACACGTGTGAAACCAACCAAATCGCAAACAATGTGTGAAACAAACAAAAAAAAAATTATAACAATATGATAAGCTGCTGCTGCACACAAAGAATAATCTGATGATTAATGTACATTAAAGGATTCATTTTACGCAAAGTCTCAGTTTGAACCAAATGAAGGAAAGAGGAAGGACAAAGAGGAAACAGATTAGAGGGGTAATCATGTGGCATTTGTGTGTGTATTTATCTTCAGGAAATGCATATGCACACATTAGTGCATGCACCTATAATCGCAGACACACTGGCAAAGAGCAGCCCCGAGCCCCCCCCCCCCCCCCCCCCACCAGCACCCCCACCCCCACCCACCCACCCACCCACCCCTGGAGGGAGAGAGAGCGAGAGAGAGAGAGTGCGAGAGGCTGAGGTGGATAGGTATTGTAAAAACACAGGAGCAAGCCCGCCCACACAAGGCACAACCTCAAAGCCGATTGGTCAACCGCCGCCACAACAAACACCTGATTGGTCCGCTCGGGCTTTCCAAAAAATCCAGACTCAGGGAGTCTCCTGGCAACAGTGAGAGCAAAACACAGAATCCCTCTCAATCTAAAAAAAAGCAAAGGTGGGGATTAAAACACTTTGATGCTTAAAGAACAAAAAAAAAAAAGCTGCTTTACGCAATTTTTCCTGTTAATGATGAAACAGAAGCTGCCGACAACATGCTCTTAATAATCACTAATAAGATGGCTGCACTGCTACACTAGACAGTTTTTATTATTTATTATCTGTGACACGAGCTGCTGCACTGTGCACAATGATACAGGCGCTGATTCTACATAATACTGAAATCCTACCTGTCAGGTACCAGTGCACCGCCTCACAGCACTAAACCCCCAAAGTCCCAGACAAGAGGCTTCTAGTAGGTTTGCTAGTAATGCAATAAATAAAGGTTTGTATTAAAAAAAAAAAAAAGTTAAGCTGGTCGTGCAAGACGTTTTGGCACGAGATATGTTTCATATGGAACCACTGTATTTCTCCCACCATGGTTTGGCGAGCAGCATGTGATGCTCTTTACATAAACTGCTTCCTCTTGGCATTTTATCTAAACACACAAATGGAAGCCAAAACTGTGCATTTTCTTTTCTTTGTGCGTGTGTGTGTCACATTTAAATAACTTTAAAGAACAGTCGCTTTGAATCTGTTTCATAGTTTTGAAAGTTAACGTCTGCGTTGCTAAGCCTGTCAATCTGATCTTCGTAAATAACTTCTACATCTCAGTCATTTATTAAAAAAGCTGATGAGACACCAGCATACGTTGTCGGCGTCTCGGGGTCTCTGTATGAATTCCACAGTGTGTATGTAATGAGCTCTTCGAGGCAATTACGCGGCAAAATAATGTTCGTTTTAAATCAAATTAACTTCCTAGAGATGGGTTTTTCATTTCACTGCTGTTCTCTGGGTCTGTAACTGCTGCTGCTGCTGGTGGTGTTTTTTTTTCTCCTCCTTTGAGATGCTCCATAATTCTTCAAGCTGCAGTTTCTTTCTTTCCTCTGTGAATGCATCCTCTAAAACTGCTTCACTTCACCGTGCCTGCGGGCTGACGATACCAGAGAAAGCAGCAGTCACTCATTGCTAAGCTCCCATAACGGAGCTATTTCTGCCCATTACAGTAGCTAATATAGAGTTACTGAGCACATTTTATAATGCAAACACCCCCCACACACACACACACCAGCCCCCTCCTTAAAAAAGAAAGTTATTGCCTCACTTGCACTTCACATTGAGGAAGCATGAAACTGTCATTACATAACACATAACGATCCTCTGTTTGGTTGTGATGGTCGCTGGATGCTGCAAGAACTGAGACTGTGTTTTGTGTGTGTGTGTGTGTGTGTGTGTGTGGGCAGAGCTCATCACACAGGACATCACACCAACCACAACCCCGCCCCCTCCACCCCTCAATCAGGCCCCTGTGATCATGTGTGTTTTTTCGTTTTTGCACTTGAAACAACTTTCTGTATCTTAACCGTTTGGTGTTTTTTCATAAAGCCACCCGTTTGGTTCAGCTCCTGTTGTTGCGGTGTGGCCAGGAGGGACAGTGAGGTGTTGGGTTGCACGCACACACACATGCACACATACACACACAAACACACACCACAGCCGACTGTTCTAGGCCTTGGATGTTTACAGACTGGATGTCTCTTTAGTGATGCATGCATGTACCATGTATACAATGCATTACAGTGTCTTCAAACGCAGTCCTGTTTACTTTCTTTCACAAAAGGAGTCTTTGAGAGCGGAAAAAATGGATTTTTCTGGTAACTCAATGTTCAATTTTACATTCATTCAGAAAAATCTGCAGAAAATTTGGCATCAAACAGGCACGTCTGCTGATTTCAGTTTCTACTTCTAGTTACATGTCGACTTATATGTCAAATGTATGTTCACGCGCACAAAGGCAGATTCTTGAGAGCAGAGGTAAATAAGCTCCAGTCGTCCTAAGCTGCAGGTCAGAAGGACATAAAGATATAGGAAAAACTAAACTATAAGCAGTGAATGCTTTCGCAGTCTTTTAACTCCAGAACAATGCACATACTGTACACAGCAGTGAGACTTTAAAGCTGGAGGATGGAGGGGAGGAGGGGTGGAAGGTTGGGGGGTGTGGGCAGCGGGCTGACTGCAGGTGACTTACATTCTCGTGCTTCATGTGTTTGAGCAGCCGCAGCTCTCTGTATGTTCTCTTTGCGTGGATGATGGACTGGAAGGGTCTGGACAGCTTCTTCACAGCCACCTTCAGGTCTGTCTTCACATCATACGCTGAGCTGGAAACAACAAAAACAAACAAACAAAAAACAAGGTTTTAAGCAATTGAGAAGAAAAAAGTAAACTCATTACATCAGGCAAATAACAATTGTCATATAACAACCTGAAACATTTCCCTCTATTTAACTGATAATGAGATACTTCACTAGACTGCGTAGGTGGAAATAACCCAGTAAACAAAGCACAAGTAATTGCATAACACTGAGCTCTTGGCTTCACTTCTTATTTTAGTGTGCAGTTTAAAGCTGTTTGGGGAACATGGATGAAAGTGTTGTTAAAAACTAACAGCATTTTATAGAAGTCCTGAAAATCTTTTTATTATTATGATCATTACTATTATTATTATTATTATTATTATTATTATTATTACAGCTCAATTTGAAAAGTCATTATATGTGTCTGTTAATAGAATCAAAACATAATGTGCGAGTCGTTCTGTCCCGTCTCGTTGTTCCAGTTATAAAAAAGGCACTCAGGTATTACGACATATTGAAACAGGAACAAACAAACCTTTAACAAAACATCAGGTAATTATCTGCATGACCCAAGTTGCCCCCGGTGACCGAACAAAACCGATTCAATGGAGACCAGCAGGTGCCAGAACCTGTGGTTCTGCTGGAGCTGGTTGTGTTTGTTTTGGTGCTTGTTCATTTATTTATGTGCGTTTCATAATGACGGAGCAGAAAAAAGTAGGTCTGACAGAACATGGACAAAGGAAACAGAGAGTGACATGTGCTCCGGTTGTTTTGTGGCAGAAGTGAGTGGTGTTTTTAAAAACTGCAGAATGAGGTCTAAGGACAGAAGGTGGACGAGGGATGTAAAGACACAGACACAAAGACGCTGTGAGGGAAAGAGAGACAAAGAGAGAGGCAGATGGGCCTTGCCTCCCCAAGAAGCATGACAT
The DNA here is from genome assembly GCA_021432705.1 of Caranx ignobilis. Lineage (NCBI taxonomy): Eukaryota > Metazoa > Chordata > Actinopteri > Carangiformes > Carangidae > Caranx > Caranx ignobilis. The sequence continues at coordinate 45,760,935 of MU269985.1, read as the reverse complement.
TGCTGCATTTCCTGTACTGTGAGGGAACACAACCCACTTACAATAAACCACATTCCTTCCAGGTCAATCACTTGAGCTGAATCGCAGAATGTGTGATTGCAAAATCAGCCCCAACAACAACAACAATAAAAAAAAAAAAATCTATGCTTGGTTTTGTGGTCCAGACTGTAAAACTTGAATCTGTGGGGTTTACTGAACTGCTGTTGCAATCTGAGGCACATACACATCCTTAAATCCAGAGGAGGAGCTGCAGGGAGTGGTGTTACAGAGAGAGAGAGAAAAGGAGCCAACCACTAACACTACCTGTCTGAACTACTGACCCAGACTGAGCTGGAGTCAAAGCTACATGTTAGAGGAGGAGATGAGACTATTTTCCTCTCTGGATATGTTTCACAAGCTGAGTGAGATCTGAACTAATGACCTATCCCACTCAGTTGCTCAGTTTTATATATAATGATCCTGAATGCCACGCGTCCATTGAAAGAACATTAAGATAAGCAGCGTGTTTTTTTTTTTTTCTTCCAGTAAGTCACAGAGATAATCTCCCACACCCAGTGTACTCTATGTTCTTGGCTTGCAGAGCAACTTTTTCATATGTGTCATTTGGGAAGGAAAAATCAGCTGCTCGGTAAACAAAGAAGAAGAATATAAAGGTAAATGATAAAACAAAGACACATGCACAAACACACAAACACACACACACACACACAAACACACACAAACACACACAAACACACACACACACAGTCTTAAAAAAAACTGCTGCTAATCTGCAGGACAAACAAGACGGCTCTAAGCATACATGGCACAATTAGTGTGTAATAAATGGACATGCAATAACAAATGGCCATAAACAGTGGAGCTGTAAAAAGCAGCAACGTTTTGAGGTCAGCATTATGGGAAAGCAGAAACCTTCCCAACGTGCACTCACTGCAGATGACTTGTTGAGATGTGTGTGGTTAGTAAACCCCCCCCCCCCCCCCCCCCCACGCCTTCCTCTGGACATCCGACATCCATTCACTTTATTTCACACATATGGTTCACAAGAAATCCAAAGGGGAGGGGGTGAAAAGGCGATTGCATAAATTCATCATTAATCACCAACAACTGAGGAAATAAACTGCAGAGTGAGAGCTGTGATGTCTGTCTTGTGCAGATTAACTGGTGCACGACACAAACGGTGTTTTTCCTCTACACATACTGTACATGTACATATCAGAGTCTGATATGCACGTACGTTCACACTGCTGCACACACACATCACATGAGCCTCTAACTTATATAACAAATCATCTGTGCGCTGATAAGAAACCAAAACAGTGACAGTTGAATTGAGCTGTATCCATCTAATCATCATTGCTATCCCTGCTATTAAACCCAGTATCATATGATCAGCATGAAATCTACCAGCAGACACTTTGAGGAGCAGCACTACGACACTATGGGGAGAAAATATCACCAAAACATCTGCCTGCACGTTAAAATGATAAACGGTGAGATGAGGCAGCGATCACTTCCACATTCCCTGTCATCTCGCTTCCCTGTAGCTGGACACGCATCATCATCAACACAATGCTCTGTCACATCCAAATCTTCCACAGTAAACCCTGAAGGTTTTTTCTCTGAACTCAGTGGCCTGAGATGCAATAATACATCGTCGTGCACGTCGTTGATGTCCGGAGGTGGAACAGGATTTACTGATCTCTTTTCCAGTGTAAATTTAGCCTAATTATGATCTTTATGCAGGGAAGATAACCTGGTTAAAGTGTTTACTTAGCAGAAGCAATCATCTCAGCTGTAATCAAATTATCGCATGGCATATAAACACACTAATTCTCCCATGTGCTCCACAAACAGAGCTACTGATTAAGGCAAACTCCTCGACCATCCCTCCTCCGTCTCACAGATAGACTGGTTCCCAGAACCATGTGGGTTTTTGCCAGTAACTGCTCTGAGGTTTGAGAAGTCTTTAAATGCAGCGTCCACTTGATCTTTGACATGAAGTCGACTGACAACAAGTAACTATGTGCTTCAGCTTTGGTCTGCAGGGGTTAGATGTTTAAAAATGAGTCCCGTGTTTTATCTAGGGATGCACCGATTGTGAAATTCTGGGCCAATACCGATACTGATGTTTTTTTTCTTTGTTGTTTATCCCCCCCCCCCAAAAAAAGAGAGAAAAATGAACAGCTTCTCCTCTGAGTCAGCACAATATGCCACATATATTGACCAATACCGATGCATTTTTGTAATATCGTGGCCAAACTGATCCACACTGCTCTGTGTTTATCGACTCTTTTTAACAGTGCATGTTTTTTTCTTACAGCTGTGTATTGCAAAACAATGACGCCAAACTCATGCATCTACGCAGCTGGAAACTTGCAACAAGGAGGGGTCACAGCAGAAAGAGAGAAATGGTCCAAAAGCATGGCCTCATTTCTGTAAAGAAACTTGATGACAGTGCTCATTGTAATGCAAGTACGGTAATTTCAAGGAAGGGTGGAAACACCAGCGATACGCTGAAACATCTGTCTGTGTGCAACATGGGCTTAAATTCCACGAATGCCATGTATTTGATGCTTCGAAATGTGAGCAGCGCCGTGTGTTATAATAACATTAGTGCCACACGCAGGCAGGCGAGAAACACACCTAAATGAAACAGACTGCTGTGCAAATATTCTCTGATTTCTTCCATTTTAGATCAGACTGTTACACCACTTTCCAGCTCAAGTGGTGGAAAGGAAAAGTGGTCACAGACTTTTAGACCCCGCTGCATCAGCCAGGAGTTATTTTCAAAACATGACCACACACATACTATATCTGAGCAACATGCTAAAATCAGCCAATAGATCTTTTATAGCCTCTAAAACTGGGATCCCATGAGAACAATTGTGTGTTTTTGAACGCCACACTGGCTGGGTATTTTAAAAGCAGCTAAAAACTTCTCCCTTTTTAAGTAGCACAGTGCCCATGATGTCTGCTGCATGCCAAGATATTTTCAGGCTCAGAGGCCTGATGCATAACTTCATACCGAAATGAATGGTTTTACTCTTCTGACATCAGATCATGCAATCACTCAGTCATGTACCCTGGATGAGTGGTGGAGCTCCGGTCGTGTAAAATTGCTGGTTTTCCAACTTAAGTCTCCTCTCTGTTTGTTTAGAGACCAGGTTGAAAACCAAGTGCGTCAACCAGACTTGGCCACAACGTTGCAGCTTCTCACCAGATTAGCCTCGTTAAATCCCCTCTCAATCAGCAAAATATGTAAAGCTGCAGATGCTTTGTCAGCTGAGGAAACACTGTGTGCGGCTGGGTGCTGGGAGTCATCAGAGCAAACTGAGAGCTGGTGCTAAATACACCTGCAAAATAAACACTTACTGGACATGTGACCCCCCCCCCCCCCAAATAAAAAGAGTAGATTCACGTGAGATGCAGAGCAGTTAAACATGGCACCTGTTTCTACCTCGGTGCACTGAGCTGCAGCTGTGCACAGAGAAGTTTCTGTCTTCTAAATATGCAGAAATTTCCTGCTGAAGCAGATCAACAGCAGTTTTTTTTTTTTTTTGAATGATGTGTGTTGTTGTAAATGTCTGGAGAGTGAAGTAACAGCCAAAAGCTACTGTATAAATGTCAAGAGAGCAGGAAGCAACAAAACAAAACAACTGGCTTGATATAATAATTCCCTTTGTTATAAAGGACGCGGTTGGCTTATTACAGGAAGAGGACCATTATCTTTGGTGTTACAAGGACCATTAAGGTGGTTTGTCTCTGCTGCAGATGATATCTGTGCCAAAGGTATTATTGCAGAGCTGCACAGTGATTATTTTCACTCTAAAAAAACATTAAAATGTTCATTAAAAAGCTTCATAATGCTTGGCAACAGATATCCAGGTGAGACTTTTTGTCATATTGCTTGGTTCTATCATTTCGGGGCTGAATTTAAAACAGTCCTATGAAGTCCTGTGGGCCTGAGTCAGTTTCACATCACGTTTTTTTGCTCAGCTGGGACACATCAAGCAAATAGTCTACACTCTAACACTGTAATCTATCTATCCTCATCAGTGTAGGCTCTCCCTGTCCACATACTCCTCCTCCTCCCCCCCTCCTCCAAAAAAGTAAGACATGGGTCAGAAACAAAGAGGATGCAGTGGTTTTACAGGTGGATGACAGACTGACAGGGAAGATGATTTAAATTCAGGTCAGAGTTCAACATCATGGCAGCAACAGCAAAGGCTCTGAGAGTGTGTGTGTGTGTGTGTGTGTGTGTCCAGCTGACATGTTAGAGTAGCTGCTGCTGCTGCTGTGTGGTTATTTATACTGAGCAGAAACTTTGTGAAGGGTTTTAATTGACCCCCTGCTGTTTGCACCACTTCACCTACAGAGTGTACTGTGAGCCAGCCGTGGCTTTGTGCCCCTCTGTGTTTCTGAGAGGTCATCTCCTCCTGGCTCTGGTTTGGGATGTTGTCAAATACAAAGGAAAACACAAAGGAATTTCCCCAAGTGCAGAAAACAATGATGCTAATACACTCGGCTTTCTCTGTAACTTTTGGTCCTCCTGTGTATTATTATTATTGTTATTGTTATTGTTATTGTTATTATTATTATATGACACAGGAACTCCTCTCATATAGATATCAACACAGTTGTATTTCCCCTCCTGTGATTTGCCTTTTATAACAAAATGAGGTCATAGTTCATCCTCTACTCACCACTAATAACTGGAAAACACAGGGGGTCCAACGCAGGGTCCAAATTAACAGTGGAGTTATAATTATGATACGAAGCCATCCGTGACTACGTGATGACTAAAAGGCGTCACAGCTGAGGCCACTACCTAACCTCGGGACTGTGAGTCATGGGTGAACCACAAGGGGAGAAAGGGTGACATCATTCTAGAGTCATCATCGTCGTTGGATGAGCTCCTATAGAAAAGCTCTCGCCATGCACGAGGGGGGCCTACTTTCTGAAAACCACGTGACCTTCTGGTACTCTGCAGGCTGCACCCAACTGAAAATGCATAATGCATGCAATGTGCGGATGTGTAAAAAAGTGCGAGGTTGTACACGCAGGGACTGCAATTGTTGTGTCCCGGAGGGGAAGGCGATTGTTTCACTAGGTGTTGTTAACCCTGCCTGTGATCATCGTGACCACAGATTGTATCTCACGAGGAGGCACCACTCTGGCTGATAACGCAAGCATGGACATGCCACTCATCAAAAGACACACAGATAAGACAATAAGAATTAACACCAGCCCGTCTGCACAGGTAACACCGGCGGTGACTGATGGTTCAACTTCGCTCCTGGAGCCGCCACCGCCGCGTTTGTTGGAAACCGAAGCGGGACACACAGGTGTTTACAGGACAGGCGGAACAACAACAACCAAAATGTGCACAAAAACAAAAATAATCCCCGCCCGCCTGCTCTCCGAAGAAATACGAGCTCTCCCGAAGCGTGCACGGTGCGCCCTCAATTCTCAGCAGCCATAAGTGCGAACATGTAAACAACAAAAAAGCGCTTGATGTTTCCTCCCCCCCACCTTCACCCTTCACCGGCTCGTAAGCAGCCCGCAGGGAGCCAGCTCTGCCGGGCCTCGGAGGCTCGCTGCTGGGGACCCGCTTCACTGTTGTGCAATCGTGCTCTCGATACTACTCTGCAACAACTGCTTACCACACGGATCCGTAAGCGCCGGAGCCGACGGGGGACAAGTTCTGGTACCGTTCCGGGACCTCCCACACGGTCTTGTTGAGCTCCTGTCGGTAGAAAGTGGGTCTCTCCTTCTGCGACATTCCTGCGGATTTAGCAGCCCCGCAGTGACAAAACAAGCCAGCGGAAACTTCTGCCCTATCTCCTCTCCTCCTCCTCCTCCTCCTCCTCCCCGTCACTGTGAGTGTGTATGTGTGTGGCACGACGTGCTGTGGTTACTACAGCTCCACACTGCAACTCTAAACCGACACAGTCCCGGATTACTCGAAACTTCAGCCGGCCAGTCGTGCAAATTCGGCGCCGTCGTGCAGCGAAGGAAACGGTCCGCAGCTCTCCGTGCACGTAGGGGCGTTTGGAGACAACTTCCTCTGTTGAACGCGCTCGGGTCAGGAAGCTCAGTCTGGACCAGCTTTCGCTGGATTTTTCACCCTACACTGTTCTCGATGCGCTGGGGCGGACGCGCGGGACAGAGAACGCGCACGCTGCGGCGCGCTCCCGGCAAGCAATCATCTTTATCTCGCGAGAGTTGGGTAGCTGTGTGAGGAAACAAGGGGATGTCCCGTCTCTAACGTGGACTCCGGTGGGAATCACCGGTGGTTAAGTTATGGTTGGTCATCTTGTTCACAAACACTTTTTGTTACACTGGGTGAAGTGGTCCTTCTGTCCTGAGAGCAGTCAGTACAGTATATATTCAGAAAAAGAAACGAGAATAATCAGAGCTCTGTGGCAGCTGCAGGACAAAACTCTGACCAATCCAGGCTTTACGCTCCGAAAAGCAAAAACCAATCAGATGCCTTGATGTATAGTTTTGCCTTTGCCCAATCAAGCTCCCCCTCTCCCTCCTCTCGCGTGCGTTTCTGAAGCCACGCCTCCTTTAGGTTGCATTGCAACCTAAAACTACCGATAAACAAAAAATGTGCAAGAGGTAAGAGTGCCATCAATTCGGATCGTCTGAATACACGAAATCTGTAATGTATTATAATGCCTTACATATCTGTTCATTCAGAATAAACACTGTAATAATGATGTTTTGTAATTAACAAAGTGTTTCAATAAAGTTTTGTTTCTAAAAAAAAATGTAACAACAAATACACAAAACAATGGCCACTTCCTTTAATATTGCTCATGTTTACTGCTAAACTACAAGGAGGCCATTAGGAGAAAGGTGCAGTAAGACTCTTAAATGTCAAAGCATCTCTGAAACAACTAACCAGCATCCACCCATGCATTAAGCCACACCCACTAAAATGTGGATACTGTCACTTTTTGTTACCATCAGATATTAAATGGAAGCCACCTGTGAGTAATCAAGGTGTGGCGGTTTACTGTTAGTTCATCACAGTGGAAGATCCAACGGTTAATTAGTCAGTTGTTCACACCCGGAAAAGCAGTTGTACTGTGAGTAAAACAATGACCAATAAACGACATGTAGCTGCTTCAGTTTCAGTTTCTGCTACTGTGGCTGCAGGCTCATTGTTGTGCTTTATTGTGACAGGTGAATAGAGCTGTGCCTTTTGTTCATAACACCTGTTCCTTGTCTAGTATGACAGGTCAAAATGACAGTCATGAAAAAGGTCTATCCCACACAATAACCTTAAAACAAACCAGTCAGGTGATGGTTACAAGACAATCTCCAAAGCACTGACTCTCCCTCAGCGTGAGAGTAGAAATACGGTGTAGTTGCAAACCAACTTAAAGTGGGTTGTCTTGCAAAACTGAGGGTTTTGAAGAGAAGCACAAGTGGCAGAAGACATCAAAAGGGCTTATGAGAAGTGTAAAGGTGGTGCACGGTTCACTGGGTAAGAACCCTAAGAGAGACATGCATACAAATGCTGTTGCCTTACAGCTTGTGGGAAAACCACTGGTGTGTTTGACAAATGCAGGTGAGAGAATGAAAACAAAATAGGGCTTAGGGTTTATAGCCTGATAGGACCAAAAATATTTTCGACCGTTTATGCTATGTGATGTGTTTGTTGGAAGTTTGACACCGTATATCAGCAAAAACACACTATGACTCATTGAAGAGAGAAGGAGGGGGGGGGGGGGGAGTAGCACCACACTGAGGGGATTTCTCTGGGATTTTTGTGCAGCAGGGTCTGCAGGGTTTACTGTATGAGAGGAGAATATGCAGCAGGGAAATCTTGGAGGAAATCCTGTGGTGAGATGTGGAGACATGTTTTATTTTGAAGCTAGATAACAATGCCAGACATGAAGCTAAAAGACACAAAGGTGTCTTGATGCTCAAGATAAATCTTCAAAGCTGATAAAAATCTACCAACACATGATTTGTACTGGATCTGGAGGCCATTTTTTTCTTTCTTTTTTGTGTGTGTGTTTGTTCTGTGGATTCAAATTTACATCCACTCGTATTTGAGGTTGTAAAGCAAACAGAGGTTGAAAAACAGCAACGGGACTCTAAAGGCACTGTATGTCACTTGAAACCCAACATTTGTTGTTGTTTTTTTATAGACAACCAACACAAACATTGTCTGATCAAGAATTTACTCAAAATTGCATTGCATTCCTTCCCCAAAAACAATTTAATCATTTAGTAATAATAATAATAAAAAAAAAATAAGGTGGCAGAATTAAACTCAGAGTAACAGTATGCAAATTAGATGGCCTGAGAAGCACCATCTCTATTTGGCATTGCATTCAATTCTTGAGGCAAGTCTGATATAACTATCCAATTATCACAACATATCGATATTTGTCTCTCATAAAGTTATTACTCTTGTCTCTGTCATAGAACTTTAATGTCCAAGTTGTAACTATTCGTGACATTCGGTCAAATGTAGTATTAGACGTCAAAGTAAATACAACATACATCAGTATAAAATGTGTACTTCAAACCTAAGGAAAGACAACCTCTACTGTTAAGAAAAGTTAGGAGATCCAAAAGACGTAAAAGCATAGTGTGTACAAGAACGTCTTTATATATATTAGCTTTGTTTACGGTCCCCTCCACCCTTGACAGAAGAAGTGATACACAAAAAAAAAACAGCTGGGAGCAAGCAGAATTGATCACTTTTCATTTTGATCAGACATAACTTCTGGGAAATCTCTATTGGTCATATTTATTTGAAAATATATACAGCTAGACTAACTTCAGGTTGTGTACAGGTACAGGGTATAATGCACACACTGCCATTTGATCCTGCATCCTTCATTATAAATAATTATGGGGTGTGGATGGAGACAATAAACAGCATTACCCAACTACAGAATGAAACCATGTAACCAAACAGGCTCTCTCCTCTGTAATAACTGTGGAGTAGATTCAGGATGCCCTTTTTGTCTTGTAGTGCACACACATACATCACCATGGGAGCAGTCATGTACCCAGCCGCCTGAGGAGGGCACCGCTGGGTGTTTTTTTTTTCCCCCCACATCGGTCCACAGGGCACTGGGGTTTCATTGGTCGAGTAATCCTCGAAGAGTCCGGCAACAAGGATTAGCATATGACCACTGAGAAGAGTTCATCGCCTCCCTGCACCCATCCAGTCCTTTCCAGTCCAGTCTGACTATCATTTCAAGAATATGATGTAGAACGCCATGACCAGACAGGAAACCGCAACGGCGATGTGGAGCCGTGTCCCAATTATTGCAGCTGAGAAAAGAGACAGAGGATCAAGAGTGTGATTGAAGAAAACCCACAAGTAAATTAAAAACATGGATAGAAAATATAAACAGGTCTGAGTTATTGTTTGTGTTGGTGAGCAATTCTTTCCAAATGACAATGATATTGATGACAATCACTTAAGTTTTCATTTTAAAGTATGCAGCTTCTTGCCCTTTTCACTCCTAGTTTTAGGACTAGTGCAACTAAACACTCAGCCAAGTGCAACCTAGGAGTTTGTGTTAATGGTCAAAGAGAATCAAATGTTCTGAAGTAACAGCGTCAGTCACCTGATATAAATCAAATTGAGAAGGTTTTTAAGTTGCTGAGCAATGACTAATGATTTAAATCCCTAAAACAGGCCTGATCCCTGGTCACTGACTGTACAGGACTAACAACTCAATACTGAGCAGTAGCATACCTTTACTTAGGTCTATGCTAACTTCTGGTTTGCTATGACTTGCAAACAGTACATTTAAATTTGATGAAAAATACTCATTCTGCGTTTGTTTGGGGTTTTTTTGCAGGGGGTTTCTTATTGTTGTAACAAAATAAGCCCATATGCAATTCTCACAGGGTGAACAAAACCTTTGCATACAACTATACACTCTGCATAATATGACGACATCATGTTTTGATGACACCAAATTCAGTTCCTAAAGATGTGTGCAGGGACATTTTGTATAGTTGTGTGCTCTACCTTTGTAGAAAACGCCCCACACGCCTTTCTTCTCTGACAGCAGCCAGCTGTTGAGCCGAGGCACCTTTTTAAGGTACGCGCAAGTGCAGATGAACAGCAGCCCGAACACCAGGATGCCGTCGAAAGAGTACACTGTGGAAGAGGGGAGGATAGCATCATATCAAATCCACCTACCACACCAGCTGGTTGTTTGTTTGTTTATTATACACCTTATTCACAGAGTAAACAACAATGACAACCTCTGATAGCTCTATTAAATGAGACAGAAGCAGCAATCACAGTGAGTGTACATGCACTAATCCACGTTAACTTGTAAATGCATCCTGATTACAGCCGGTTATGAAAAATGCACTGTGGAATAGCATTCACACGTCTTTGTGTCACACTGAAAAGAATAGAGCTGCACCATACACCGTGAAAACAACAACACTCGTGGTGAATTCACATAGACACATCACAACAACCTGTCACCATGAAATGCATCTGCCCCCCTCTCTGATGCTCAGGTTTGGAGCAGGAGTATTAATGCCGCTTTAGCTGATGTGATGCTTCTGCTGCAACATATCCTCTGTCTTAATGTTTACTATGCCTTTCACCTACGTGTACAGTCTGTCTGTGTTGTTGACACTGTCCAGAGGTGCCTGCACATGCAGCAGCGTTAATAACCTTGTGTTCATTTAACTACACCAGCAGCGGACAAGCTCAACATAGACTCGACATTTTGAAAGCTATCATGAATTAAAAGTATTTCCTTGTCGTGTCCGACTGAATGACTGTAGCTACCTGGAAGCATTAGTCAGATATATTAATCGATGCTAGTTAGCAAGTTAGCAAGTTGCAGCCAGAGAAAATACGATGTTTCCAGCGCTATGAGGTTTGAAGAAAAGACAGTGGAGCCCGTGGATGGCAAACTGTACAGGGCATTTATAATTGAAAGGAGAAGAGATGCGACACATTTAAAATAAGTGATGAAGTCTCAGTTTTTGGTGCTAACAACCTGACAGTGCTGCCCAGGGCCACGTCTACAGCTAAGCTAGCTTTAGCCTTTAGCCTCCTAACTTAGATCGGCTGTTCTGCTGCGGACACTTCTTGGCTAGTTTCGCGACACAGGTGACCTACCATTTGTCATATTCGCAGTTTGCTCTTTGACGACGGTATGTGACTGTTTCTTCCTTTAAATTAACAAGCCATCCTTAACAAAATAAAGTGGAGATGTAATTCAGCCTACTTCGCAGTCAATCGGTTGACATTTCCGGTTTCACTGGTTCACATTCTTCTTCTACGCTTTATGTTAGTTGTTGTTGTCCAGCGTGTATTACTGCCACCCTTTGGAATATATGTTTTTAATATATATATATATATAATACAGTTTCGTCTACCTCAGCTTCTATCCACATTAATCAGCCTATTGAAATACAATATAACTGCACATTTCATATCGTACACATCTTAATTCACTTTTCCCATTAGTTTACATTTATCTACCAGCAGCAGCACGTGATCTCAGCCCGTACCTTCTCTAATCAATAGCAGAATTGTAACTGACACTTCAGTGTTTTTTCAGGTCTTTTATTGCTCACAATATTTTGAACAAGATGTAACCAACAAACTCCGCTCTGCATAAGAGTGACATGGAGATACTGGCTACAGTAGAAAGAAGACAAAGGCAGGATTAGAGTTGGGGGGATGCTGTCTCTGTTGCAGCTGTACACCTGGACACACCTGAGGCACTGCAGCAGAGGGAAGGAGGAGGATTAATCTGAGCTTCTTCCACCCACACCGCTTTGAACCAACACCATTATAACACCAACTCGCCCTCATTCCCTGCAGGTGCATCATGGAGCAGTTTGTGCAGACAGACACCCACCTCTGCAGAGAACTCTCTGTCCCAACAGCCTCAGTCCCAGTCAGTCAAGTGAAACCACCTTTTGTTGCTTGCTACAGACAAACCATAACATTTTACCATGCAATTTATGGCTATGAAAAATGCACTGCCTTTATGTATGCATGCACAAACACAATATAAAAAACAGTTGTACAGATATTGTCATATTGAATTTTATATAAAGCATATGCCCAAACCTCATTCTCCTCATCTATGTATTTTTTAGGTTTTATCACATGGTTGATATCCCTATATTTCAATTCAGTGTGTTTCTGGAGGAGTGAAATCATCAGCTCTGTGTTTTCATCTGATTCACATTTGTCGTGTTCACTGACCTGACTCCTCTTCAAGACAATGGACATTATACTTAAACACAGTTTTAGTCATTTTTTCCCAACTATAAGGCAGTAGGGCCACACTCTGTAGCTTTATATTGAAGACAACAGAATTCATACAATATGTTCACAGTTCACAAAAGTAGACTCTCATGTGAATGTGGACTATACCTTCCTAACAACTGTGTTCAGAAAGTAGAAATACAAAAGCCATATTTGCATTGTTATACGTTTCTATGTTGCATTATCCTAATCTTCACATTACATGATCCTAATCCGTCCATATGTTGTTGCTGCATCTGAGACAACAGAAGTTTCTCTCCTGGGAACGAGTGTGGAACAAAGGGTCGTTAGACAGTTAATAAGATTTGATCACAGGACAGAGAAGCACACCTGTTCAGATCAGCCTCACTATAACTACAGCTCACCGTGTGCACCTGACAACAGCAGCTCCTCTTCTCCTCTTGCACTTGTTTCTGCACGTCTTGCTTCTCTACAATGCGTCTCTACCACTGCACACAGGTAAGATGGTTTTAGCACCTTTATTTAAGATTGAATGAACAGATGTTTGGGCAAACTGGGGGATTTGAAACAAATGTTCATATCAAACAGGATTGAAGTGCAAGAGTTTGCTCTGGACTCGGATTTCTAAAGATAGACGATCGGTACTGGGCCTTAAATGAAAATATTTTGTGCTAGATTCAGTAGAAGATTTTTGATTCAGTTATTAACTGGAAATCTGAGTTAAAACAATCTTAAACTGTTTTTCCTACTCATACATCATAATTATAATTATCCCCTTATCATTTATATGTGCTCATTAAAGCCTCACTGACTGTTTTAAGAAACACATTTAACTGCAGCAGTTTCTCACAGGGCCAAAAGGCAAAAGATCATTTAAGGCCTCAAAAAAGATTCATCAGTAAATGTATTATTTTATGTAATTCACAAGCCACTTCAGCTATAAAATACTAAAGATTTTAAAGATTTTAACATTCCCAGTTAAGATTAATTTGTCATTCGGTTTGGTGTGCAGACAGACTGGTCCGTGTGAAGACTTACCTCTCCTCTATTCCCTCAGGTGTCACAAAAAATGGTTCTTCGAGACAGAAGAGGTAAGACAGAACAAAATACGGTTTTATAATGCTTTAGTAAATCTGGATAATCAGTTGATCTCGTCAGAAACCATTATCCATCACAGATGATTCTACTACCAACAGAAGTTTGTCTCATTCATGACATGTGTGCTGGCCTTTGTGTATGTGTGTCAGAGAGACATCACTGGTGGATGGTGCAGCCTCGCCAGGTGACTGAGACTGGACAACAGGAGGGTGGTGACCTCATCAGGCCCAGAAAGCTGCCAAATCCCATCCTGGCTTCACCCCAACACAGAGCACTTCACCAAGAGCTGCTCTTCTGCCACAGACGGTGAGAAAATCACTGGGTCACATGGCAGCAGCTACACGCTCATCCATGTAAATGTAAATGTAAATATCAGTCAAGGTGTGTCGACAGTAACAGAGGTTTAATACCTTGACTCTGTGTGGAGGTTCTGTTCCCACTGTTAGGATGATGTTGTTAAGCACATCTCTGATCCTGATTCCCACATCTGTTTTTCCATGTGACATCTTCTCACATTGATGTGTAGTTGAAGCCAAGTTGAAACTGTCGGACGGAAAGTTCTTAGGATCAACATTTTATTTACTAGAATCCTCTTAGATTTCCCCAGTCCTGCTACCCAGGGCTGCAGCTGGGGGATAAGTGACATACTTAGGTGTGTTTAACACTGATGAAGTCATCAGGGGCATCACCTCAAGAGATCGCTGCTAATCTCTCAACAAGGGAAAGTGTTCTCACTCAAAATAAAGCATGCGACTTTAAAAGTACCTTACACATTTCTACTGAAATACTGATATAATTTGTGGATTATTTACACTTTACCTACACAGATTGAGATTGAGGAAATATTTTATCATATCAATTGTTTAACTTTGTCTTAATGGGTACTTCCTCGTTGCCAAGGTAATCCATCCAGCTGACAGGTGTGGTTTATCAAGAGGCTGATTACACCACATGATTTACTGCTCTGGGCAGGTCAGAGTTCGTCTGTTTTTTTTTGAGACAGTCTAATATGTAATTGACATAGATGAATATCCACTTGAGCCGTAGTCTGTTGGAAGGAACGGATGCTTACTTCTACTATCATCAGGTGTTTCCAGTGTTGTCTCTGAGAAGCAGACCACAGGTAACCATGGCAGCACGTGACCTCCACATCCCGCCTGTGAGATCATCTGAGATCAGCCACCTGGACGGTTGATGTGCACCATGAGAGAATTTCTGTCCTTAGCTCAAATCTATAAATACCTTTCTTTTCAAAATAAAACATCAGCCTTTTATTGTAACCACCTGTGCATTAATCATGCTGTGTAATCAACATCTTGTTAGGCCACACCTGTCAGGGAGGAGGACGCCTTTTAGTAGAAGTCTCAGCTTCATTATTTTCATTTCTGTCAGGTACCTGCTCTTCTTCTATTAGTTTTTTTTTTTGTTGTGTCCTCAGAGGCCTCCTACCGAGAATAAAGCCAGAGCTGCAGCAGGTGCTGGAACACAAACAGAGAGAGAGGCACAGGCAGGCAGAGCTGGCCCTCCACCCTGCCTCCGACTTGGAGGCGAAACTTCGCACAAGAAAACAGTGGATACAATATGTACGTACGTTAGATAAAGAGTAAAATACACAACAAAGGAGGGTGTCTAAACTGGATATAAACTCACAGATGTCTCTTCTCTTGCAGTGTGAGGTGGAGGAAAAGAGAAGGAGGGAGAGGCAGCAGAACACACCAGAGTTCATCCGAGTGAGAAAAACCTTGAAGCACGTCCACGCTTCTTCATCGTGACATTGTGATTTTTGCGGGAATACAGGTTCCTGTGGTGTTGTTTCGGTTGGCAACTGCAGCTCTCACACCTACTGATGACCTGATACTACCAAATCTGTGTTAAAATGTTTTATATACAGTATAAGAGATTTTGTATTTTTAAAATTGTTTATTTGAGATGTTTCAACACCACAAAACAGCACCATTTACCATTTTCTTACCATAGTAGATCAGGTTGTTGTATTCTGTAGTGTAGAATGAGAAAATAAACACCATGAATCCATTTTTAAAAATTTTAATAAAACATCCAAGGAGGCTGACAATGCACGTAAAAACAAAACACTGAAACTTAAGTTGTTTTGAATCAGGAAACAGCACATTATGACATGACAGCAGTCACAGGCCTGAACTTGGATGTTGCTCTTTTTGCAGGACTCCTCCACTGTTCACACTTCAGTTTCACAAGTTTTTGGGACTCAGCTAGTGACATCACAGATGGCAAGAGCCTAAAGCTTAAAAAAAAAAAAATCATTGAATGACTTATGGACTTATGTTTCTTGTTTAAAAAGTGACCAAGTGCCGGCTGGTAGTCTATATCAGGTTTCTCAGTTTGAACGTGTGGTGTGTTGTAAACAAAACATTATAATAACAACTGGAGATCTCTGTACAGATAAATTGACATGTGACTGTTAAGCCATGGTAAAAAAAAAAAAAAAGTCAACAGACGCCTCACATAGGCTCCAGTAAAATGAATAAGAAGGCCTGCTGAATAAATCACATTCAACCACTGTCTCCCACACATTCTGTGCAACTACGAAAACCTTCCAACGTGTGTGTCGTCAACCGTAAACAAAGAGTTTTACATGTAAATTGAACTTTTCTTTTCCATGAGTTTTGTGAATTCCACGTGATTTTCCCCCCAAAACTGTGTTTATAAATACAAAATTTACTCACTAGCAGCAACCACATCCACCGTACCTTTGTAACATCTTAACCCCCAGCAGTGTGTTGTGTTTGCTGTAGAATAAATTAATAATAAATAAAATACAAAAAAATGCTTTCACAAAAAAATAACATAGACATCATGGCCTGTCTGCGTTTCCCCGGTGCTATCTACTACACTTAAAACATCTCATAGTGTTTGAACATGTTCAGCAAGACGTACAGTAGAAAAAGCACAGACGCACATGTGGTAAACTGGCGGTGAGGAGGGCACTGACATTATCATGGGTCCAAACAACAAGGCCAAAAGGAGTTTGTGGGTCAAAAAGGACACAAAGGTGGAAGTTGGCTCCTGATTTGAGAGTTAGGGGGGAGGAATATTTCTCAGCCAATTCTCCGTTGGTGATGGTACGCCATTTTAAGTTGTAAAACTTGATTTCAAAATAAAAGATGCAGCACTGTTTAAAACCCCATCATATTTGTGAAAACAGAAAAAAAGAGAGCAACTTGACTAATTCTGGCCACATTAAACCAGAGAAAGACAGGAAAAAACTTGTCAAACCTCGACAAGATTAACATGGAGGCTCTAAAGGCAGGTAAACACTTATAAACCCAAAAACCATTTGACAGTTTACTACTACCAGACTAGGTCTAAAATCACATGGAAACTATTAAACCCTGTTTCAAATATGTGGAAAGTCCAACTAGATCCTCTGCTCCTGGCAGGAAAAATGAATCAGAGAAATTGCCCTCTTTTGTTTCCATAAACAGAGTAGGAGGTTTCAAAGACCTAAAATGAGGTTTCTAACAACATTAAGGCTTCTACAATAATTTCTAATACTGGCCACATGACTTTAAACCATGACAATCATAACAGAGAATTGGTTAAAAAATAAAACATCATCCCTTAAGTTTCCAGACTCCAGCGATACAAATTAAAAGCCAATTTCAACCATGTAAAAACAACAAAAATCAAGGAATGCCATCCTTCCTTTGGCAACACTGCGAGGGTGGCACACTCCAGTCGTACACATATGACAGTCGCAGCTTGACCTCCTCTTTGCAGAGCCTGCCGTCGCGCTGCAGAGTCTGATGTTTTTCCAACATGTCCTCCAAGCTCTGCTTATGTGTGACCAAATATTTGTTGTTGCAACCACGTGATTTGTACTCTGTGTCAAAGCGCGGGTCGTGCATCCGCCGGACATCCACAGGTGCCAGCCAGGCACCGAGTGACACATCCTCGCTCTGCCATGTCTTAAAGTAACCCGTATTCAGATGCACGTAATGTACCAGGTCAGATGAGAGGATGTAGCCCCCACCCAGTGCGTAGGGCAGGTAGTAGTCACAGAGCTCCCATGAGCTTTCCCGCCACTTGCCGGCTGTTTTCACTCGGCCTCTCCCTGAGAAGAAGCCCCAGTACAACCGGCTGGGCTCTTTCCCCTTCAGCTCCTCTTTAAGGAGGTCCAAACGAGCAAATGTGTCGTCATCTGCTTTCAGGACGAACTTGAACTCCACATTCTGGTCCAGCCAGGAGTACATGTGGAGCAGTTTGAGTGTTAAATTCTCATAAGAATCTCGCAACTCAGGCAGTAAGAGCAAGTCTTTGTGTCGCCCCTGCTCTGTGTTGAGGTTCTGAAGGTCCTCACTGGAAAGACCCTGAGTTCCTACCACAAACATGGCCAGGACATCAGAGTCCCGCTTGGCGAGCCAGGTGCTGCGGATGATACTCCTCCGCTCGGTGTACTTGGGTCCCGTTGTGATGAGGACCACCAGAAATGCTGACAAGTCTTTAGATATGGAGGGGGGATTATGCTGCTCTGGACGTGACTGCAAAGCACTGGCTCGGGGGGCTAAGCCTGGAGGATCCGGGTGGCCCTGTTTCAGGGTTTCTGAGGTACATCTGGCCAAGAAGACAAGAACTACAGCAAAGCTGCAAACAGTGCCAATGACAAGGGCTGTCTTGTGGCGGCACACGAGACGCAGCAGGTTCATGGTGCAGTCTGTGTCAAAAACAACAACAACAACAACAAAAAAGTGAGTGAATATGTATCATCCTCCAAATTAGACTTAACACCAACACACTTCTGCAAGCATTAGCAAAGAGTTAACTTATAAAAGATCTATTTTTGCATTATGATAAATAGAACATGTGCCTGCAGCTGGCAGTCATACAGCTCTACATATTAGCTTCAGCTAGTTTTACAGCTGTGTTTGCAGTCATCACAGATATAAACAAACGTTTCAGGGCACCAGAAAAAAATAAAGCAGATTAGTACAGCATGGCATTACATTGACAGCAGCACTGTCAATTCGTGAGTGTCCACATTTGGCACTGAATGTATAATCTGTGCATGTGAATCATGTTTTTTTTCCCCCCTCGGTCTGAACTGTAGCTGCCGAGAAAGTTAGCCGAGTAGCCTCACATCAGCTACACACCCGTGGGTTTGTAGCACCATCTGCCTGCTAAGCTAAGCCGTTCAACTGTGCACTGCAACAATATGCACTCAGTGAGTAATTAAAGAGGATTTGTTAGTTACCTTAGCTGTGGTGAAAACTACCTGTCCCGGAGATGACAGAGCCGGAGCGGGCCACAGACAGTCAGACAGACAGCAGCGTCAACAGCAGCAGCTGCAGCTTCGTAGAGCTAACGTTAGCTACCAGGGTAAGACCCTCTGCGCAATGTGAGAGCTCACTGCACTGAATGTAAACACACACAGGCTGCTCATATTGGTCCAGAGTGAAGGATGGAAACTTCTACGTTCAGCGACTACGACCACGCAGTTCACATAAAGCAGCAGTGAGCAGACTGATAAGAGCCAGGTATCGCTGTGTTCATCTCTAGGGTAGTAGAGCTCTCTGTGACGGAGAGGAACCGGAAGTGAAGCCCCTGACGGAGGGGGGTGAAACAAACGCATAAAAAATAGAGATATATATTGTTCACAGTTAAGATTTTTATATTATAAGCAGACAAGAGTGTGCAACCCATATAGAATGAATTTGATAAATTGCTGGATATGTTTGCAAGGAAGCGAAATGACACTATAATTACATGTAACAGCCGTGAACACTCGTATTTGTTTCTACTTTCTATTTTTTATTGATCATTATTTTTTAAAATCGTTACATGACTGTTTAGAAATGAACAATAACACCAAGGGGAGCTGACAGCCTGCGCATGCGCGTTTGACAAAGTGTTTGGGACATCCAAGGCTTGGAGAGCCCAAGAGCGGATGTAATGTATTTATTGTTCAAAATAAAAGCCTTTGGGAATTCTGTAAGGTGACTGATTTTTGTTTTTCATGCGTAACCCAGTAGCAATCAGCGTCAGTGAAAATACCTGTTGATTTCATATTGACACCATACCAGCAACGTTACTCAAAAGTCTATACATTTGGGCTGAATCTGAATATGACACAGACCAACACTGACGTAGCCTCACTCCACACACTGCACAGAGACGGAGCTACAGCGCTCGTGACCATGGTAAACCAAAACTGACGTAGCCTCACTCATACACACTTTGTACAGAGACTGGGCTGGAGAGCTCGTGGCCATGGTAGACCTGCACAAACGTAGCCTCACTTATACACACTGCACAGAGACGGAGCTACAGCGCTCGTGACCATGGTAGACCAACACTGACTTAGCCTCACTTATACACACTTTGTACAGAGACTGGGCTGGAGAGCTCGTGGCCATGGTAGACCTACACAGACGCAGCCTCACTCATATACACACTGAACAGAGATGGGGCTCGAGCGCTCGTGACCATGGCAGACAAACATCGACTTAGCCTCACTCATACTCACTTTGTACAGAGACGGGGCTGCATCGCTCGTGACCATATTAGACCGACACTGACGTAGCTTCACTCATATACACTCTGTACAGAGACGAGGATGCAGGCTGAGCTCGTTCAGGTTGGCGTGAGCGTGGTGTACCGGCACCACCGGGCAGCTGGCGAGCCTCCGCCCCTCGCTTCCTGGTCCGTGCGAAGGAGCTGCCTGTATTGTATTGTATTATACTGTATTGTATTGTATGGTACGTCTATGGGTGGCTGTAGTGTATTGCGTTGTACTGTACTGTATTGTATTGTATGGCAGGTCTATGGGTGGCTGGCCTGAGCTCGTGGGGTACCGGCACCACCGGCCAGCCGGTCAGCCCCCGCCCCTCACTTCCTGGTCCGGCGCTGAGGGAGCTGCCTGTGGCATATTGCGTTATACTGTACCGTATTGTACATTTTATTTTGTATTATACATATTATTTTATATTTTATATTGTCTCTGGCTGCCCGTCTGTGTGACTCTGTGTGTATGCCTGGCCTGGGTCTCTACTGCGCATGAGCGGCTGGCCCCAGCTCGGTGCTAACCACGAGCTGTCCGTCCAGTCCCCCTCCCGTAGCTTCCCGGTCAGCCATGACGTGGGGGACTCTGGCTAACCGTCTGTGTGTGTCCATGTGTATGCCTGGCCTGAGTCTCTACTGCCGCCACCGCCGCCAGCAGATGTCCGTCCAGCCCCTCATACCGTAGCTTCCCGGTCTATGGGTGGCTGGCCTGAGCTCCTGGGGTACCGGCACCACCGGCCAGCTGGCCAGCCCCCGCCCCTCGCTTCCTGGTCCGGCGCTGAGGGAGCTGCCTGTTGCGTATTGCGTTGTACTGTACTGTATTGTATTGTGTTGTATGGCAGGTCTATGGGTGGGTGACCTGAGCTCATGGGGTACCGGCACCACCGGCCAGCTGGCCAGCCCCCGCCCCTCCTTCCTGTGCAGCGTGAGGGCCTGTATGTGTATGTGTGGCTGAAGCTCCTTCAGGTTGGCGTGAGCCTGGTTTGCCGCGACCACCGGCTGAACAGCCAGCCCCCGCCCCTCCTGTTACAGGGCTGTGCGGTTTGGCTGAGGCTCGTTCGTAATTACTTTTTCTATATTCGTATGGCACCACCACAGCATGAGTATCTGAAAGCCCAGGTTGTTCTGGAAAAGGATGTAAAATACTTCATATACCTCACAGGGCTGAGGTTTAACAAGCATTCTTACACAAGGAGACCAGGCCAGAGGAAAACAGAAGAATATGTCATAGTTGGTTAATTTATGTTTGTAATATATATATCTTATCTTATCTTATCTTATATATTATATATATCTATATAATCGAAATATTAAAGATTTTCTCATGCGGGGCATGTCCTCAGACCTGCTTCACAGGTGCAAATCTCAACCCCCCAATGTTCAACTCAAAGTTATGCCCTTGCACAGATATGAACGTGTTTTTAGTCACTTTAGCATGTGCATGCGACGAATGGCACTAAATTTGTGTTTTCTGTCAAAAACGAAACCATAGTGAAAAGGAATCCAACACTGCAGCTCCGTAACGTAGCAGTTCCACCTGCTGTATTTCTTTCACAATTACGGTTTTATCGACAGTTTATTTTGAAATTTCATACCGGAAGTTTAGTATGCCGTTGCGGGACTGACAGTGACGGTTTCCGAGTGTCCAGCGTTAGCTTGGGGGAAAAATGGCCTCGTCGTCGTGAAATTCCTAGCATTTTGTCTACAGTTAAACGTAACGTTCAGGAAGTTAGCAGAGCCGATAATGTAATCGCTTAGCATGATACATTTGTCTGTTGCAGAGTAGCTTTGAAGCGTTAGCTCACCGGACAGCTCGGTTGCTAGTTGACTGCTATTAACGTTGGTCGAGGACAGCGGCAAGCGATGACGGTCAGGAGAACCAGCCGACAACCAGGGACATACCCGGTCTTACTCGCCATCTTTCTGCTAGTTTTGTGTGTACAGTCGGTTAAATCAGCGTCTGACTATGACCCGTATAAAATCCTGGGTGTCGGTAGGAGTGCCAGTCAAGCAGAAATCAAACGCGCGTACAAGAACCTAGCCAGAGAATGGTGAGTGATTGACAGCACCATCGCATCTTAGCTGGAGCAGCTCAGCCCTGTGTTCATCTGACACCGAAACTGATGCTAGTTGTCATTCACCTCATAGTAATCTGCTCCAAATGAACACGACAACAATTAATGTTATTCTAACTTGCAGTTAATTATGATGTCATCATGTTTGGGCTGTTTATTGTAGGCATCCAGACAAGAATAAGGACCCTAAAGCTGAGGACATGTTCATCAAGATCTCCAAGTCTTATGAGGTGAGTGCTGATGCACATTATCCCATACAACCTCCAGCTGTCACCTCCAAGTACTCCCTCATTCACTCACTTAACCCGCTCACTTTCACTCTTTTCTGTGTCTCCTCCTCTACGGCTCACAGATTTTGTCCAATGAAGAGCGTAGGTCCAACTTTGACCGCTATGGACAGATGGATGAAAACCAGCCGTTTGGCCAGTCCCAGCATCACGGTTTCCGTAGTTTCCACAGCAGCTTCTACTTTGACGAGTCCTTTTTCCATTTCCCCAGGTACACCATTTTCACCTTTGTGTTGTTTATCACCCTGGTGGTTGTCACTGATGCTTATTGGACATTATAATGATGATAATGAAATCCTATAATCCTGGTACCACAAAGTAGTGTTTGGTCAGTTTTTTAGGGTAACATTAAACCATAAAACCATGTGATTCTTGTTGCAAAGACCTTCTAAGTCAACAATTCAGTCAATCAATGAATAGATTACAAATATAACAATATGCTGGCTTTACATAAGGATTTTGTTGTTTACATTTTGAACCTTATTAAACTGAAGGAATTTAAAGACATCCCAATGAACTATGGTAACCTTAGAGGGACATTTTCAAGTATTTCTTTAATTGGGAAGCTTCAAAAGTCCCTGTTATTTGAGTTTGATTAGCTGTTTTATAGACGGATGGAAGGAGTTGCACTTGGATTTAGAAGTGAACACATTAGCCACTTTTCTCTCAGGTCATGGTGTACTGACAACACCCTGAAGGCTAAGTCTAAAAAAAGACTCCCTGTCTTGCTTCTGTCTCTCCTCCAGGTCCAGGGACTTTGCAGACAGCAAGTACCTGCTTCACCACGCACAGTTTAACAGCGATGTTCTTCCAGACAGCCACAAGAGGCCATACCTAATCAAAGTGACCTCTGAGTGGTGCTTTGCGTGCATCCACATTGAGCCTGTGTGGAAGGAGACAGTGCAGGAGCTGGAGCCGCTGGGTAAGTTTTGCTTCCTTTCCACCACCCCTCCACCTCAAATGCACCCTGAGGATTGAGATTGGTTTTTGCTAAAAGGTGTAGCAACATGAGGCTGATGCTCGCTCTGCTGCAGGCCATTAGGACAAATGTGATTTGGGTGTTAAGATGCTTTAGAAAGAGCTGCTGGCCACATCCTTAATTATTCATCAGGGTTTATTTGCTCCTCTTGGCTCCCTGGCAAAGAGATAGAAATTCAGCCAGATGTAACAGTTGGCTGACACCAGAGATGCATTTAATGTGCTGTGAAGTTAGTGTTCCCTTCTCTAGGAGTGTGAGAAAATATAGATACAGTAAATTACTGCAATATTTTATGATGTGATCAATGTTTCGTCCGTAGTTCTGTGTTGTATTTGAGCATCCGACCAGTGTTAATACTTTTGTTCAGATTGCATGACAAACATATGTTGAAGTCTGTTTGAAGCGAAGTAAGACTGAATTTGAACCTGTTTACAAATTTTATTTTTCAGTGTTTATCTGATTCTTCCTGTGCACACTTTTGAGTTTTTGACCGAGATGACAAATGCAGATACAGTTCCAACTGTACTGAGTCTGAATGCCTAAAAAAACTGTGTTTGTTTGTGCATATAACATTGTGTGTTCTTCATACTATGAGAGTTTTTCTAAAAATAGACTAACCCCCTTCGGGATATGTATCGTATCTCCAGATTCTTTCCAATACACAGCCCAGTGCCCAGTGCTCCTCAGGTTAAGTCTGAGTTTGCTTTCAATATGGATAAATATGGAAGTCACAAGATTTTAACTGAATGGAGCCTAAAATCTGTTTAATACATAAAACCATCTTACCATCGTTGTTTAGATTGTGAAGAGTGTCCCACTTTGTTTGTCTGTGTTTGGCTGTGTTGTATCAGGTACAATAACGCTACAATAACGCTCTCCCCGTATGTTCCTTCACACCAGGTGTGGGCATCGGCGTTGTGGACCTGGGTTATGAGCGTCGTCTGGCCAACCAGCTGGGAGCTCACCGCGCTCCCTCCATCATCGCGCTGCTCAACGGCAGGGTGACCTTCTTCCATCAGGCTGTGGTGCGGGAACACCTGCGACAGTTCATTGATGACCTGTTGCCCCACAAACTGGTGGAGAAGGTAACTGCAGCTCACACACATGCACCACTACTGAGACCCTTTATCAACCCCATGGGCCCAATCAAGCTATAGAGAATTTTTATTTTTTTACATAGATGAGTGATAGGAAGTAAGATTTCACAGCTTAGTTATAATACACCTCTAGTTAAGAGCTCATTATCTGTAGTTTCACAAAGTGGGAGGTCCTAGCAAGGATTTACATTTCCATTGTTTCTCCAGATCACAGATAACAACTACCTGACTTTTCTGAGTAACTGGCAAGTGGAGAATAAGCCCAGTGTTCTCTTGTTTGACCAAGTGCCTGTGATTCCCCTGCTCTACAAAGTAAGTATTGTATTTACGCACACGTACACACAAGTGGGACACTAATTAGATTAATTATTGTTGTGTGAAACTGCGCAGTCTGCTTCTTCAAGCTGCTTAATATTCAAAGATTTAGTGCTGAGGAGCTGTTTGCTCTAACACACAAGACAGCAGATAAATTAGACCCTGACAGCGGCTACAGAGGCTTCTGTCTGAGCAGCTGCTTCTGCTCGACATGATTTTTCTTTTTGCTAATTATTTGATAGTTCCTCCATTGTTATTCCCCCCCTTTAACATCACCATCAAATGCAACGGCAATGTAAGGCAGAACACCAGCATGACATCAAACCTTCGACCAATAACAGGTCTCAGTTTTCTGGTGTAAAAGCAGATCTCAGTTTGTCTTCACATCCTGTTCTCTCTCTGTGTTTATTTGAAGTGCTGTTATCTTCCCACTCTCACTTCCAGTTAACAGCGTTTGCATACAGAGACTACGTCCGCTTCGGCTTCGTGGATCAGGGGGACACGAGCTGCACTCAGCTCCTGCGGCAGTTCAACATAAACACATACGCCCCCACCATGCTGCTGTTTAAGGAGGACACAGAGAAGCCTGTTGACATCATCCAGGTACACCCAGGTGCACCACCTGCACCTGAGACCACTGCTCCATCAGTTTTTTGCACATTGCACACCAACCATGCTCTAAACCTTTTCTTACTCAACGCCGTTCACCTCCTTTGAACTCTCTCTCTCAGGCCAGAGGGATGAAGAGACAGATCATGGATGAGTTTGTGTCCAACAACAAGTTCCTTCAGGTGCCACGGCTCGTCAACCAGCAGCTTTTTGATGAGCTGTGTCCTGTCAAGCAGTTCCACCGACGGAGGAAGTAAGATCATTCACTCAAAAATAACCCTGTGAGGTGAGATGCTGCATCAGAAGGCAAGAGTTGTTTGTACTGATGTGAGTGAATGGTTCTCAGGTACTGTGTGCTGCTGATCACTGGGGAGGACCCGGCCTTTGTTCCAGGCAACAAGGCTTTCCTGGACTTTGCCACAGCCAACAAAAAAGAGGTGCTGCGCTTTGCATACGTGTATCAGCGTCTCCAACAGCCTCTCTGCCAGGCCCTGCTCCACAACCAGGTTTCACTCTCACCTCAGGTCAGTGTCAGAAACACACTGAGAAGATGTGTGAACATTTTTGTGTCCATATTAAATTAAATTTACAGAGATGACTTTACATACATTAGTAACATCAATTTTGTGGTTTGTTTTTAACCATAGTTTGACTTTTTACTTTCCCAAAAGTTATTTGAAACATTAACATGGATGCAGACACTGGGACTATCTCATCTTTGACCTTTATTCCTCTGCTCTGATTACCTCAGCAATGTTATTAAAATTAATTTAATGAGCCACACTATTAATAAGAACATTGTAATAATGGTAACAAAGATAATACCAGTAGCACACTACATCCTTTTTTTTATACAACATCATTTACCATAACAGATC
Source organism: Caranx ignobilis (assembly GCA_021432705.1). NCBI lineage: Eukaryota > Metazoa > Chordata > Actinopteri > Carangiformes > Carangidae > Caranx > Caranx ignobilis. Next base: position 45,734,795 of record MU269985.1, on the reverse strand, counting down.
CAGGATCCAGGAAGGAAAATGAGGTCAAACTAAATTTAATTATATTATTGTAATTAAATGAATTCCACTTACTTCTTCACAAGTGGGTAAAACACAGCAGTTGGATGGAAACTGGCAAAATATAAACATTTCAAATCACAGCCAGTTAGTGTTACGAGGCTTGATTTGATCTTTGAAAAGTCTTTTCTTGTTGCTCTTAACATACCTCATAAGATTTTTTTGTATATTGCATTTTTGTATGTTTATAAACTAGTCTTCTGTGAAATTTTATGATGCTTTTTATTTATTTTTTGCCTGGAAAATATCTAACTGAAAGCAGCTCATTATATTACACAGATAAAAGATGAAATTATCACACACTGCTCTTTTTTTTTCTGTGAAATACCCCCTTTTTTTTTTACCCTGAACACTCAGGGAGCGCAGGTTGTATCACTTTACAGTACGAGTCCTCTTTAACTTTGACAGGTGGTGATTCTGGAGAGGCGGAGCCAGGCCGGGAAGGTCCTGTATCGCTCAGTGAGCGGTGGCTGGAACGGCAGTGAAGAAGACAAGTACCACCTCCATGAACAGCTGGAGCTGCTCCAGAAGGACCCAACGTATCTGACCTCAGACACCACGCTGCCGGAGCTGAACAACGAGATGGCCCCTGTAAGTCACTGCGCGCACACACACACACACACACACACACATGCACAGATCGGTCTTCACGTGTATTTTTTGTTTATTGTACCCATTTTCTCTTCTGTTTCTGATCTGGTCAGATTTTTATCATTCAGTGGATGAATGCTGCCTATGATTACATCCTTCAAGTATATGATGACCTTCTCTATTCAAACTGGTAAGACAACACTCGCCCAGGAAGTCTGCAGCATTCAGAGCAAAACAAAAAGGGAAAGAAAGACTGTGTGTTGCACTTTCACTGATATTTTATCAAAAGCTGAATCATACTCCTGCATTGAGATGCTGTGATACCTTCCCTCACTGCATTCCTTCATGTTTGCGATGCATCTCCTCAGAAACATAGCAAGTCATTAGGGCCAAATGGAGGCAGTCATATCCGTCACTGGTTAAAAGGAGCTGCTTTGTATTTTCTCCTCCTTATTTCAATAATGGTGTGTGTATCCTCAAGGCGAGAGATGATGCCCATCCTGTCCCTGATCTTCTCGGCTCTCTTCATCCTCTTCGGCACCGTCATCATCCAGGCCTTCAGGTGAAAGCTATGGATCAGTCTGAGAGATTTGAATCATTTAAGTGAAAGTGTCTTATACCTAATGATACTGAATAGCTCTGCAGTAGAAATCTGTTGATTAATGGGGTGTTTGTCATTTATCTTATTCCTGGTGTTGGATCCAGCACTGGTTGGTTGGTTGGTTGGTTGGTGTTGCCCCTGTAGTATCCTGAGGTGTCAGTCTCCATACTGATGATTTCTTTTCTTCGGTCTATTTTCAGTGAGCCAGGGGAGAACAAACCCCGGAAACCAAAGCCAAGAGAACAGCCACAAACAGAGAGCGATGCATCGAACAGAGCAAACACCTCGAGGTGATGTAGTGACATTAAGCAAACACAAGGTGGACACAGAATACCAACAAACAGATCCATGCTGGCTTCACATGAACCGCACACTCTGCTCACAGACTCTGCAAGAGGCTTTTTAAGAGTTATTTTACACCTGAGTGACTGTGTATCCAACCAGCAGGATAGTCAATTCTAATGTGGTGTTAATGAATTTAGATTTTTACTCAGACAAAAAAATTATAAAAAAAAAAAAGCAAGTAAAAATATGAAGAAATGTGTCAATAATTTAACAGAGACAGCTTAGTTGTAAGTTTGTCCCTGTTAATCTACAACTAGTTGATGCCTCAAGACGTGTGCTGGCAACGTGACTTTCTACCAAATTACTCTTACATGTTCAGAAAAACTGTTGATGTTGACATTCAACTCACCCTGCCTAGTTACTGAGTGTTTTAAAATCTCTCCTGCACCTTTCCTCAGAGAAAAACCCGAACCTGTTTAAAACAAACTCTTACTATGCACTTTATTGACCTCCTTACTGTTATCTCCTTACACTTAATCAATAGCTGTAGCACTTAACTATAGCACAGCGACTGCTAAATGACCAAGTGTAAAATGTGAATGTAAATGTCATCATGACTCCTCAAAATCCACAGCAATGTAATTCCCACCTTCCCTCACCTGCCTGTGAACTCAACATGTGTCTGTCTTTGTCATTGTTTCCTCACAGCCGTCCTCCTAAGAAGGACTTTGTGGAGGTGACGGAGCTGACGGACATCACGTACACCAGTAACCTGGTCAAGCTGATGCCCGGTCACATCAACGTTGTTCTGGTGCTCACCAACGCCTCCAAGAATGCCTTGCTCAGGAAATTTGCCAAGGAGGTTTTCTCTTTCTCTGGGTAAGTTTCACTTCAAGGTGCATTATTTTATTGTTGAATTATTTGTTTTTGTATGTAAAGTAAAACATGATCATAAAGGTCCAATCATGACAGCCAGATTTATTTTCTGCTTTTGTTATCTGGTCATATTTCATGAACCATGCCTCTGTGCCTCTACAGGACTCAGACCCTCCACTTCTCTTTCCTCAATGTTGATAAGCACCGCCACTGGATGCCGTCACTCCTTCGCTCAGCCTCTGACTCTGCAGAGAACAAGGTGCACACTGATGAGGATGAGGAGTCCTCAGACTATGCAGGACACGTCCTGGCTCTCAATGGCCACAAGAAGTACTTTTGCCTCTTCAGACCCGTCTTCACAGGGGACGATCCTAACGACTCTTCATCTGAGACCTCATTCTCCTCCGACAGCAGGAGAAAGTCCCGCTCCAGGTCCAGGTCCAGCTCCCACTCTCGGTCCCGCTCCCACTCCAGGGAGGATGGGAGTGGCTCCAAGAGAGGCTCCAGTAGGGCCACCAGCATAGAGGTCCACCATAAGCTGGACAGGCTGGGACTTTGGATGGAGAGGCTAATGGAGGGCACCCTGCCCAGATTACAGGTGCCTGCGTGGCCGTCTCTCGATGAGACAGCTCACACCTCCCCCACAGGCAGCTGAGGTCAAAGTAAGATTGGTACGAATTGTAGCAATTACACTTTATGGTCTTTACCTCCTGATTATTTCTTTGGAACGAAAACCTGCAGAGTCTTGCAGTTTTCAAGTTATAATTTCAGTCCTTTGCTGAGTTAAGTTGCTGCACTGAACAGATGCAACCTGGTTTACACAACGTCTTCTTTCATCTATTACAGTTTGGAGCTTTTTGAAACCAGTGGCTGAGTAGTGTGTAAGAGCAAAGCCTTTAAATAAAAACCGCACTCTCTCTGTGCATATTAAGGACAATAGATTAACGCATGTCGACGCAGAGGCAAACTGAGCTGTAGGACACCACTTCACGTCTTCTGTACAGAGACGGCAGGAGAACATCTTTCACAGAGTAGATGAGAAATGCCTAAAATGAGTCTGCGCTGCTGCACAGACAGACCACCTGTGTGTGTGTGTGTGTGTGTGTGTGTGTGTGAGACCATGTTAGCTCTTCTCCTTTACTTTTGTCTCTGTACATCTATAAGCCGAAGTTACGCAGCAGGGATAAGTGCAATTTTTCTTTCTTTTTTGTTTTTTGCTCAGATCCATCTTTCGCCTCTAAAATGTCCCTTTTGAAACCTCTGTCATGGGTTTGCGTCCATCTGCTGTAAGTGATCAGATCTGCACGCAGCAGCAGGTTTGTCTGGGAAACTGAGTCTGTAGATGAATAATTCGTTTTTGTAAACTTCTAGGCGCCTTCAGTTTTAACGTGACGACCGACCTTTGTTTGCTGTTAGGGATCTGACTCGACCTTTATGATGATTCCAGGTATAAAGACAGAAAAAAACACAAACTCACAGCTTTAGTGAACAGCAATAATCATTTTATTCACTTAACACCACTTAGATTTACACACAAAGTTCATCCTGATGTTTTTTTTCCTGCTCAGATCAGGTTGCCATGTCTCACTGCTGTTTAGGTTAGAGATTTAACATTGAAGATGCCACCAGTCAGTACGTCATACTGAGAATGATGAAATCAGCCTTTTTGTCTGTACACTTACAGATTATGAGGAGGCGGTTTCACTTGTTTTGTTTTGTTTTTTTTGGCCAGTTGTGTGAATCAGGGACAAACTCTAAATCCTACCATGTTACATTATTCCTTCCCCCTTTTTTAAGTCTGTGTGCTAAAAACACTGTAAATGCTCATGCATGAAGTAAGACCTACAATCACTAATAAATGTTGATGATAAGTGAATTTGCACTGGCAATTTAAAACCTTTCACCCCCCCTCTGTGTCTTCTTCTTGCTCTGTAATTGAATAATTTGCTGCTCATAAATTAATATTTACACAAAAATATTTCTTCTTCTGTGTCCTTCGAACTTGATTTATGTCCCTGTCCAGTTGTAATAGTTTATTTAAAGGTGTGGATGAGTTTGATATTTATGTGATTTCCTTCATGCTTCTCTAAACTAATAAATATTTTTTATCTATAACAAAACAGCATTCAATATCTTCATGTATAAAAATGGTCCCATTAAATCTGGCTGAATGGTCTTGCTGCAGTGTACAGGTAATTTAAATATGACACGTGTGTGTTTAACCTTCACCCATAAAAGAGGAGTAAACATTCACCATGAATATAACTACTGCTAAGTACATACACATTCCCAGCATGTTCATCAAGACACAACATGTCACGTCAGTTCCAAGAAGTAACATGCATGTGTTTTTTGTTTTTGTACTGCAGTTCTCCAGGACTACGCTTTCTTCTGGGACAGGTCATCCGGCCCGAAGGAGCGTGGCAGCAGCTGGTCCACGGTCATCATCTCATACGTGCCGTCTGGTTTTGTCAGGTATGCAGGCCACTGTGTCCCAAACTGTGCAGGAAAGAACAGGAAGTTGTTGTTTATTTGTTAGTTGTGTACGGTCATCCCCTGATCAGTGAAGACTATTCTTCCTGGAGTCTCATTTAAAAGACAAGACAAACAACTTCACACAGCAAAAATAATCGAGCAGAACACAAAAATATACAATATCCACAAAGATCACACTCAGATCATCCTCTTAATAACACCCCGATGGACCAAGAAAAGAGCGGTGGTGGACGGCTCCTCTCTCTTCACTGCAGGAGGGAGAAATACAGAAGATCCTTTGTACCTTCAGACATCAGGCTTCTTCATTCTTCTGCAAGTGATTGATGAGCTGACAGACCGATGAGTTTCTCTTTGGGGATGAATAAAGTAATCCGTATTCTTAAGGCCGAGGTTTAATGAAATGACAGCTTGAGGCCCATCTGGGTTTATGGTGATGTCTGTCAATACATTACAGTACTGACTTTTGTACGGCTTGTGTAAGGTACAGATGTTCCTTAAATACAAAACAAGGCCACATTTTGGTCTTTAGTCCACCTCCATGTAGTAGCAGCCAATGGGAGGAGATATGCCAGATGTTTCAGGAAAAACAACAACAACACTGTTCTAAGAGAGAGCCTGAGATTGCACAACATGACTGACTGGAAACTAAATGTTCCTTCAAAATGCAATAGGTCAAGCAGAGCTGATACCTCTCTCATGAACTGCCTGCAGCCACCACACGGGGAGATGAACTCGTCCTTCATGTCACTGCAAAAAGTAAAAATGTAAAAATGTAGCTGAGAAACCAAACAGCTGCGTGATCATGAGATGTATCAATGTTTCTCTGACTCCTCTTTTGTCTTGTGTTAAAGTGCTTTTGCCAGACTCTTTGTTTTTCGCCTCAGCAGCCGGACAGTTTAACTGTCTCACATAAATGGAAAAACGAAAGTAAATACGAAATGAGTCATATGTGGGAATACAGAAATGTTGATGCGGCACAGGAAGGGCATGTTCAAACAGTAATATTCAACAAACTGCCAGTAAAGATGCAAAAAGTACCTGGCAATAGCAATGGCCCTGAAGGATTTGCTGCCCTCTGACACGGCCTTCACCATGGCAGTCCTCTCAGCACACAGGCCCAGGTTGTAGCAAGCGTTCTCCACATTGCAGCCTGCAGGAAACACAAATGTTGTCATCAGCTAAAGGGTTACTTTCCAAAAAGACAAGGGGCAGTTTCCCATTAAAAAAAAAAGCACCGCCTATTTTTTTTTGTTTTGTTTTTTTTTTTCTACTTCCTCTGCATTAGTCAAATAGTTACTCAGTGGGTCTTTGCTCTCACAGCCATGTGAGTTACTGAAGTTTTGCACGGTCCAGCAGCATAGACAGGTCAGTGGTGTCTTTGCCGTGCTGTTGACAACAATTCAACATATACATATACATCGCTGTCAAGAAACATGAGTTCAGTCGATCAGCTGAGATCATAAACGTCTGGATCCTGCTGAGTATTTTATTATGATGAGACGTGTTCAAATGAAAATGTCACTCAGAGTCATTTGAACTTTCAGTAAGATCATTAATCATTAACTACTTTTGTAAGTTTGACTTGGAAACAAAATGAAATGAAACGAAACCAAAATAAAACTCTGCCCCAGCTCCCACCTGTGTCTGAGTTAGGGTGTGTGTTAGGGTTAAATCTGCTCTCTGTCAGATTTAGTTGCTGTTTATTTCTGGGGCTGTTTAATTCATGTTCATAAGTTGTTGCCAGTTTTCTGAATCAGGCAGAAATGACTAATCCTACCATGTTATCTCGTCTCTCTAAAAATGAACCTTCAAATCTGAAATTAGCTTGAATTTAAAATGAAATGAAACTCCTTTTGAAACATTTATTTCACTGTGTTTGTGAGTTTGACCTGCTGTAATATCTGATCATTCATTATTATCATACTTCTTAAAGATTTGTTTTATCTCATTCATCAATGAAGCATAAATAGATTTGGCAACCAAAACTTAGAGTCTGCAGACTCTGCAGATTCTTTTAATCTGCGTCACATCTGTTTCGACATGCATTTGAGTTATCTGGTTGCACCAGGTCTGTATTTTGTTGTATATTTTTATGTATATTTTAAATATCGCTCTTACTGGCAGACAAGGAGGAAGCCGGAGTGGGTCAGAGTGCTGCTGGCAGTAATCAGGTATCAGGGTCCAGACCTCGAGCTTTGGCAAAACATTTGTAAGACAACTCCCTTTCCTCTGTTGCCAACATTTAGTCCATACCAACATGTCTTTCTACTTTTTACTTATCATACCATCAGGAGCGTTGGTAATACTGCTGCGAGTAAACTAACTCACAAAGCCACAATGATTTGACATGAAAACCTACAGCAGCTTCACTTTAGTAGACAGTTAATGCTGCTGCATCACTGGATCTGTCATAATTTACTGTGGTTTTAATCTGTGGTTGAAATCGGAGGGCGGGGGGGAAGTGCAACACTGGCGGATGCAGGATTTAAAAATGCATATAAAAGTTAGAGCTTATTAAGTTTTTTTTCCATGTTTGGTGTCTTACCATGTATAATTTTTATTTAAATATAAACCAAAGGAAATACAAACTATAATGTCCTTCCCTTTACCAAGAGTGGGGGAAATGCCAAAACCAGCACTCAAGGACTCGCACACAAGCTGCACAGTACAGACTATTATTATCATTAATAGTGTTTTTATTATTCCAGTTGTTGTTGTTCTAACAAACACATTTTAATAAATAAATATTTAAAAAAGGAAAAAGCAGATGTAAATTTTTAACCCTTATATATATCAAATACTCACTGTGATCCAGTAAGGGCAAGTTTCACAGGTACATTACCTTTAAAGTAACGGCCATCACTTGTCAGGAGAGCAGCTCCCACTCTGAAATTACTGTACGGACAGTAGGCTTTGGTCTTGGCTTCATGAGCCTGTTTGATCAGCTCTTTGACTTGGTCGTTGGTCAACTTGTCCATGGTCACTCTGTGAGTTCGTGCTGCTGCTGTTCGTTTTGGGTCAGAGTCTGTTGTTGTTCAGCTTTAAATGTGAACGGGACGGAGGGAAGGGAGAGACAGAGAGAGAGAGAGAGAGAGAGAGAGATTGCAGCCACAGCCACTCTCTCTCTCTTTGATGTCAACATACTTGTCACGAGGCCACAGGGTCAGCTATGTTGTTGTAGTTAGTCATATTCACTGTTGTGAGCAGTCAGATAGTAAAATTTAGGTGTGCCTGCCCTGAACGGTCTCTAATTCGAGCTTTGCACGAAAGTGCAAATTCCTTCCTGAATCTAAAACATTTTCACTTTCACTTTTCTCTCTCTTGATTCATATGCAGGATTTGAGCAGCTGTTTCCGGATGAGTGATATCGCTTCAGAAAACACTAAGAACGCAACAGAGTATCTATAAAGTACAAAGTGCATTGTCCATATGTGTAAAAATGAGTTTATTTTTTCATAATAACCAGAGTCCTCCCTCTCAGATGATGTTACCTGAATTAGAAAAACATATTTTTAACTATGTATGTCACAGACATACTTTTTTTTTTTTTTTTTTTAGTAAATATATTCATGTTGACATAAAAGCACTGTAAACAATACAGCAATAAAAGTCCATTGGATCCGTTATAGCATCCATTCAAACCCTGCCCACAGCAGAGTCTTAGATGAGCTTGTTACTGAATGAAGAGTCTCATTAGCTGTTCTGGATGATCCAGTTGATCCATCCGTGGTAGTTTCTGACCTTGGTGTAGACGCCAGGGAAGTAAGCATAGGCACAGCCGATGCCCCACGAAACGATACCCTCGAATTTACCATTACAGACCAGAGGTCCTCCAGAGTCTCCCTGAGGGTGGAGAAGTAAAGTGTGACTTTTGTCAGGGGATCTGCACCACAACAGATGAAACCTATGAATATGCAGTTGCATCGATCAAGATTTTCACAGTGGATCAGTGGAAGAAGAGAGAAAATCAAGTCTCATTAACAGTAATGAATCATTGTTCCTCATTCTCATCATTGTTTCTCTCATCGTAGAAAGCAGTTCGGCTTGTTTCTTTAAGTTTCTTGTGGTTAGAGCCATGGGTGTCACCAGAACCCCTTTACTGAGGCCCAAGCCCCAGTATAAATGTGATATAGGTGGTACACTTCAATGCCTAACGAATAAGCGAGTCAGTTCAGACTGAGAAGAGGCTAAATGGCTAGCAGCAACGCACCTGGTTAGAACCAGTACTTATTCCCATACGTGACCAGTCTGTAATAAAACTGTGTGTCTGTCAGAATTGAAATGAGTCGAAATCAGTAAGAAGCATTTAGCAGATAAAAGACCCATATGAATAGATTTAATAATGACTTCAATTTGTCAAGGGACCAGAGAGATGACTTTAAAAATATAACATTTATATAATGTGCATTGTGATCCACTGTGTTTTATAATATAGGATTTCTACTGTTACCATCTCTCTCTCACACACACCCAGGACTGACCTGACAAGAGTCTTTCCCACCATAGAGCGAGCCAGCACAGACCATGTTCTCCGTGATCCTGAAGTAGTAGTAGTACCAGCAGTTGGAGAAGATGTCCACAGTCACAGACCTCAGTTCAGGGGACAGTGTGTAGCTGTTGAGCCACGTCACGCCCCATCCGCTGACTGTGCACCGGGCAAGGTCAGTCAACGGGGGTGAGTCTGGATCTGGCAAAGGGGCTGGCTGGACCATGGCATTGATGGTAGCGGGCCGTTCCAACTGAGCCACAGAAAAACAGAGCAGACATTCAGACAGGCAGTCAACAGAATCTGCAGATAAGGGAGGAAAAAGGAGTTTCTAAAGAGACTGGACGATCTGACCCGTCCACTGTGTCAAAGGATATAAATAATGTGAATATCAAGGGAAGGGTCAAAAGGGTCAAGGGAAGTTCCATTACAGTGCTGTGATGTTTTGTAGCTCTGTAAAAACAACCCCGATCTCGTCTTGTTGTCAGTAAAGTAACTTAAACTCAGTTTTTCAGTGGATTTTTTTGTACTTATATCGCAGCATTAGCTCCACTTAAGTTACCTGACATCTGTTAGACCACAAACATGATGAAACAAGCTCATACTAAGAGACAGAGTTCGATGTTGACTGCTTTGTTGATATGGAAGCAATCAAAGAAAATGCATGAATGAGGGTAAAGAGATAAATAAAGAATAAATGATTTGGTAAGATATGGAAGTGAAAGTACTGTGGAAAGTACAAGAGAAGCTGTGTGATCACAGAGGACTAGAATAAGGAACTGCACTCTGTTGCCAGACGCTATCAGCAACATTTGGCAAGATACTGGTTAACGCCCGGATTTACTGGAGACATGTCCCAACCAACTCTGCAAAACTGGCAAAAGCTGTGTCACGTAGGCAGCTGCGTGAGTCAGAAAGGGGCTGCTCCCACTGTGCTTAACTGCCATAAGTTTATCTCTTGATCGAGATGATATGGTATAATAAATAAGTCTTATTAATTGTGCATTATATAATCTAGTTCAATATGCTGAGGCATAACTGTGGCAAATTTGCAGATGTGAGGTCGTGTGAGGACAGGGAAATGTGAGAGTCATGTGGTGGTGAAATAACAGGAGAGTCAGAATAACACTCAACACATGTGAGTGTGTGGGATGGTAAAAATAGTAGAGTTGATCCAGACTCTTCAGATTCTTTGTATGTTAACTCATTTGAATAGAGTAGAATAGAATAGAATAGAATAGATAGTTGCATGAGAGGAGCTGTGCCTCCTCAACCCAAAATCATGACTAAACAAAATTTTTAATTTGTTTGACAAACAATGAATCATTTGTGTGTGTGTGTGTGTGTGTGTGTGTGTGTGAAAAGTTTTCCACACTTTTCACACACACACACAGACATCGTAGACATCGTAGACGTGGACCGGCAGCTGTGGTGCACTTGGCAACAACAGGAGGCATCTGCTCCTAATCAAAGTGCTTTTATCGGAAGTAATCGTTAATAGAGTGAGGCAGGCTATAATCTTTACCAAGTTATCATGAGGACTGAGTGTGTGTGTGTGTGTGGTGGGTGGGTGTGTGTGTGTGGGTGGGCATGGCATCTGAAATTTACCTACAGCACACATGTCCAGACTGTTCCACAAAAGGCCGAGTGACTGCAGGTTTTCTTTCCAACCAAGCAGCAGCAGCAGCAGCAGCAGCACACCTGGCTTGACTCATTTAATCAATTGATCTCAGTCTTCAGACAGCTGATTGGTCAAACTGTGTGCTCCTGATTGGTTGGAACAAAAACCTGCAGCCACACTGCCCTTTGTGGTATAATTTGGACGTGCCCGACCTACAGGGAAGGTTCAAGGAAAAGACACTAGTGAGTTGCATTATGGAAAATGCAAGGCCATAGAAATGATCAATGTGATCAATATGTCCACCACCACTTACCTTGAGCAGCATGATGTCATTGTCAAACGTCCAGGGTTGGTACTGGTAGTGCCTGATCACTAAGGACACATTGAAAATCTGCTCATGACCCTCCACCTCCTTGATACTGTGCTCGCTCAGGACCACTTTGATCATGTGACTCCTACAAACACAAAGCACACAGAGGGCAAAGGTCAGGATTTTTAAGGTTCACTGGGTTCAATGGGTGCAGGTTCATTGACCGCTGATCCTATAATCCATTACGTCTTTATCAGTTGCCCCCCCCCATCACCACAGGTGTAAAAACAGCAGTGACTCACGGTCTCCAGCAGTGGGCAGCAGACACAACCCACTGTGGGTGGATGAGGGTGCCTCCGCAGAAGTGGTGGTCCATGAACAGGAGGGAGGCTTGATACGTGATGGAGTAGGGCTCCACCTCTACACCCCCGATGATTCTTGTCCCATAAACACCTGAAAACAGAGGAGGTGGGTACACAGAGACAGAAAATAACCCAAAACGTAACTTTAGCTTTTAATTACATAAGGATTTGTTGTTTGAAATGATTTGTAGCAGCAGCATGTGTCAGGACTGGAAAGAAAAGGAAAAAAATACAGTCCGAGTGAAGCGCTTGAGCCGCGGGCCGATACCCGGCCGTCGCCCGGTAACGGGAGCCTCGAGGCCTACGCTGTGACGAGTAGGAGGGCCGTTGTGGTGATTTGGTAAGCTGCTGGTAAACTGCTACGCTGGTGGTAAACTGGTAAGTGGGTGGTAAACTGGTAAACTGGTAAGTGGGTGGTAAGCTGGTAAGTGGGTGCTGGCGGCGGATGCTAGTGTTAGCTAGTGTTAGCAGTTAGCGGTGGCAGATAGCCACCGCTAACTGCTAACACCCGCTAGCACTCGCCGTTAGCACTTGCTAGCATCTGGGTACTCGCTAGCATCCGGGACGAATCCCCGTGTCTGCATACACAGTCACCACCACACAGGACTAGAAGCCCACAGGTGATGATTAAGCCGGATTTCACTTAAATAAGTCTAGTCTTTGTTTTTGAGCAAAAACCTCCAGACTCTACCTTTAAAAAAAAGAAAGAAAGAAAAAGAAAACACTGGAGCCAATGAAAGCATCGTCTGAGACTGAGTGGTAGCCGGTTGAGTGTCTGGTACATATAGTACAGTGGTGGGTTCAATGTGGGCGCCTTAATACAGATCTACAGATGCAACTGAATTCAAAGCAACAGTAAGAAAAAGAAGGTAATATATATCCGAAGTGTTTTGGTATACAGCACTGGTGTAATCAATAAGTCAGTTGTCAAACATATGACGGTAATATGCCATTGTTTCTCACCTGTTAAGTTAACAAGCAGAAGGAGCAGCGGGACATGACAGGTTGGAGCCCACTTCATCTTTGTGGCAACTAGGGAAACAATAGGGAAAAAGTGGATTAGAGAGAAATTAGAAATGAGGAAGAGCTCTTTTTTTTTTATCTTGCATTCACGTTCATTGGACATTTTTTGTGCTGAAACTGTATTGCTGTGCTTTTTCAGACTTCCTGCGTTATGAGCCATTAGAAACAAAAGCAGTGCATACAGGATGAGGATAGTTCAATGCAAATCATTGCTGCTGTTCACAGCATAACAAATATCTGTGTCAACTTTTTGCAGCTGCATTGAGATCTATTTGAAGACTAAAGGAAATTCCTCATATTCCCTGTAGTGGCCTATTACAGAGATCTGGTCAAGCGGCTATAACAAAGCTCAGGTTTGTTGACGCCACAATGTTATTTTATTTTGAAAGTCCTGCTGTGTGTCCTCTCCACAGTGTGGCATTGCTTAGTCCACAGTCCCACAGATGATCAATAGCAGCACATAATCAAAGTAAAATCCATTCTACGCAAAGTTTCCTCACCTTATCAAGAGTCAAGTAAGAAAGAAGTCCGATTCCAGCACCCACACACTCTCACACACTCCTCTCATACCGGGACGTACAACACATGCACTGAGGACTCTCCAGCTTCTTTTATACTGTTACCATGCCTCTCACTGTCATTGTTCGCTGCCATTGTCTAACAAATATCTAAGGGTCACTCTCTCTCTCACACACACAGACAGATACCGATAGCAGAGAGTCTGACCTAGTACAAGAAAAAAAAAAAACAGCAACCGCAGCCCTATCTTTCATTACGCCTGTCTTTCTAAGGCCTTTGTTCTCACTGATCCAGCCTATTGTCCAGTACAGGAGACAAATGGAGATGAAACCCAACAAGCCAGAGAAATGATAGAATATACTCTCCTGAGTATGTTGGAGCTTTATCCAGTGATGCTATGGAGGGCAGGACAAAGGTTGGCGTGATATCTGACCATGATACCAACGTGAGACCAACTGAGACGTAACAGCATCTGTTCTTATACTGGACATGGGTAAGAAAAAAAAAACAACTCTTCCCAGAAATCTTAGTTTAATTGAAGTGAAAGTGATTATGACTGAGTGTGTACTTCTGCTTTAACAGGACGCCATGTTTATGGCTAAGAAGCTGCTGAATCAGTGCCAACGCCTGGACTGATGCTGTTGCACATGTTGAGCTTCCACCCTGCAGAGATGCACAGTGTCTCTGTCAGTGGCCTTCTTCCCCGGCTCTCTCTGACTTTTCCATATCCCCAGGTGTCACTCTCACTCCCGCCCAACAGGTTTGTTTTTTCCACACTCAGGGACGTTTGGTTTGGTTTTTTGTGATTCACAGCCTCCATACAGTCTTCATCCCCAGAGGTGTCACTCCATCTGTGATGGTGAAAGCTGATAGCACGCTTCCCTCTCACTCAGGCGCAAAGCGGTGGTGACGTATGTAGTGTGTGTGTTTGTGTGTGTGTGAGAGAGAGAGAGGGAGTGAGGCCTGTACGAAAGTGCATGTGCAGTCCACAGTGGTGAGTCTGAGGGGAGCACGTGTCACAACCCAGACTTGTTTTGTCCCACACAGACGTGACCCGTCTGCACTGACTGAATACGTCTCTAAAATCTTTACTGAAAATCAGAAAAAAAAACTTTATGCCATGGCAATTCTTTGAAGAAGGTGTACTGAATATGTCACCCAGGCCTATAACAATGTAAATTAAGTGATGAAAATAAGAGAAGTACTTCACTGAAGTCACGTAATTGGCCGCGCTGACCTTTAAGGTTCAAAAAACATTTGCTCGAGTCTTTGCTTTGCTTTGTGCGAATTCATTAAAATAGAAGTAATGACCTGGTCATTTTTGAAGGTGAGCGTCTGAGGAGTCGGGTTAGTGTTGGTCCAGGAAACACCTGACTGTGGGAGGCCGCACAAAGCCGTCTCTCCCAGTCTACTGGCTGAAGCATCAATTATTCAGCTCGCTCTATAAATGTGGGACAAGAGGAGGTCAGGCGAGGTTCTCCTCCCATGCTGAGGATGATGCTGACTTACCAGACTGATGATGATGATGATGATGATGATGATGATGATCAGGCGGATGATAATGAGTTATTAGAATTGCCGACGTGGATTCAATCACAACTGATGATTCATGCTTATACAAAGAAACAGTGTGTCGATGTGTGTGTGTGCCTGTGTGTGTATCTGTGTGTGAATACCTCTGTGCAGACATGAATCTCTCCACAGCTGGAAAACAAAGCCATGCAAGCACACACACACACACAGTAGGCCCGTTGAAACATTTCAGCACGGATAAGCCCAAGTGATGACACAGACGGAGCGTGCTGATACAGTATAGATGAACCTGCTCGGCACTGACAGTAGGCCCTGCATTGCCATGGCAACAACATAAAGCCCTTTTCAACAAGTCAGGAGGGGTCAGGAGGAGAAGGAGTTTGCAGACAAGGCCAGGATGGGATGGGATGGGATGGGCAGTTTGTGAAGGTGAACTTTGCTGTGTGTGTGTGTGTGTGTGTGTGTGTGTGTGTGTGTGTGTGTGTGTGTGTGTGTGTTTCCTTCTCAATCAGTGCCACAGTGTTGGAACCAGGTGCCACATGATGAACGATGAAATTAAAAAACTTTTTCTGTCTTTCCTCCCCTCCCACTGTTTTCAGTGAGGAGGAGTGGATGCTGAGGCCCGGGCCAGCAGACAGGAGGGGAGCAGGAGAGAGGACAGAGAGGTGGTGTGGCTGCAGTGGTCTGAGCTGCTGGCATGGTGGTGGTGGTGGTGTAGGCGGTTAGGATAGCACACACCCCCCTGCCCCCCCCCCCTCCCAAAGTACAGCTATGATGAATCTGCTCACCTGTTTGTGTGTTGTGCTGCTGGACCTCGTGACAGTCCACAGTGAGTATACGTTTTTATCAGCTTTGTGACCAGATTATGGGATGCAGTCAGTTTTAAATGTTGGATATATGCTAAGTTTTTGAATCAAAGGTCTTAACTTTTAATTCAACTTGATTTAAAGGGGTTTGCTTCGTTATTTTACAGGAAAAGGACAACGGGGTATTTTATCTTGTGCTTCTTGAGAATTATTATTGAGAAAATCGATACCACTCACATGTCTGTACGATAAAAATGAAGCTAACACCAAGACCTGGTCAGTTAGCTTATCTTAGCTTAGCTTAACTCAGCATCAAGGCTAGACATGAAGGGAACAGTTAGCTCTGTGCAAAGGTAACAAACTCCCACCTGCTCTTCTAAAGCTACTAATTAACACATTTATTTTTCATCTGTAAAACACACAAACAAACAAACAAACGACAACATTTCACTGTTGTACAGGAGTTATTTCCAGACTTTTTCTTGGCTGGGAGCATGAACATCACCCTGAGTCCTGTTCAGTTGCCTGGCAACTGGTCCCAGCCACTGAATAATCCAGCACATAAAAACAAACTGTCATTTTAATGCTTCAGTTTTTAAAAGGGATTAAACAAATGTGATATAAATGTGATGTCTGTAAACTTTACCTCTCTGCACACTGGCCGGTTTTTCACCTTTCCTCTTAGACTTTAATGCTGAGCAAAGAAAACTAGATTCAAGCTGCAGATTCATTTCTTGCACATGCAAATAGAAAAAAACACTTTTGTTTAAACTGCTTTCATCTGCTTTACATGGGTCATAGGGTTCGTTTGTGATTATTTCTAATCAGCAATCATAAAAAATTCAAATATATTCCGCCCCCTCGGTCATGGAAAGCAATTGCAGACATTTGCAGGAAATAGTCTCCACCGTTCCCATCATGTTATCTCAGACTGTAGAGCCCGAGGCCAGTGGTGTGTACTACAGTTGTGGAGCTGTTGCATAAGGCAGGTAGGGAGAGCCCCCACTCTTATGTTTCAGAGCCCAGAGTGGTGGCGGTGACACTAGAAGGTCACGTTATATTGGATTACAGTCATTACGCAGTGGCCTCCCAGGTGACAGGAGACCGTGGGGAAGAGGGAGATCAGGAGGGCCTCACTCTTCATGTTTCGCTTTTGTTCACTGAAGACTCTCCATGTTTTGTAAGATGGACTTTTTTAAGTGTGACTGAAATCCATACCTGGGGAAGCTGTTAACTTGCAGGATGGTTTGCAGAGGTGAAAGCATAAATGAACTGTTTCAGTCTGTGGTAAGATGTGAGAATGGGAAGCAACACTTTTTGAGATTGTGTTGCGACATGAAAACAAACCTCTTGACCTGTTGTATATTAATCACCTGCTTCGTGTGCTTTCTTTTCCTCCTGTTTCCTGTTTCCTTTTCATGTTTGTGCTTCCACACAGGCCATGTCCTCATGCAGGGCCGAATAGTCGGTGGTTACACCGCTGCTCCGAACTCCATCAAATACATCGTGTCCCTGCAGAGCACCAGGGGCCAACACTTCTGTGGTGGGTCACTGGTTCACAGGTACTGGGTGCTGACTGCTGCACACTGTAACATTGGGTAAGAACACTCCATACTTTGTTCTATACAATTCAATACAATTGTCCTATAGCATTGTGAACCACTTGGATCCAGATCCCTCAACCTCCTTTGCAGAACCATAATCAGCTGATCATTTTAGTTTTGATATATTTCTGAAACAAGCGACATCGTCCCATCAACCAGAATCACACCCATCGTTCTGTCTTAACCCTTAATGCTGCTTCCCTCATAAATCTCAAATTTGACTTGACAGTGATGTTTGACTTTGCTGAAGGTGTTTCTGAGATCCTCGCGCACAGGCAATGACACTCTTCTGGCATCCTTTCAATTCAGACTCCGTAGAAGTCAGTAGAGTAGAAGCTAACTTGGCATGACTGTATATTGTGAGCAGATGGCTCCAACAGATGCCTAAAAACAAACACCCATTCTGCTACGGGTAGATAATGTCAAAACGATGCCGCTTGCTCAAGATGCAAAGTAAAAACCCGTATACAGGCCACTGGGAAGTCAAACAAACAGCACACGCAGATGCGGTCGAGTCAGCTGACCTTGACACATCGTGTGTGTGTGTGTGTGTGTGTGTGTGAGAGAGAGACACTAGTGTGATCTTGTCTGGATCCAGGAAATTGGCTGTATTTCTGTTCTACTGTCCCACACACAGTAAGCCATTGTTCCCTGGCAGACAAGTACTTCTGGCTTCACAGCGGGCACTGTGTGTGTTAACCTGTGTGCAGTGCACACTCTGACTTTGTAAAGAGAAGCTAAAATATCACGATCATAATAAAGATCACTAGTCCAGGCCTGTGCTGACTTTCTCTCTTTCTCTTGAAGGTGACAGCCATGTTTAAATCTCACGGTCATGATCTCTTATTTGACTGAAATGTTTCATCTTTTAGGGCAGAGCACATGATGATAGTGGCAGGCGACTACGTAGTGAACACCTTCGAGGGCACTGAGCAGTATGCTAAACCCCACTGGCTGGTCACTCATCCCCTGTACAATGGGACCACCAACAACGCTGACATCATGCTCATTAAGGTACTGCAGACACAGTGTGGTCAGTGTCTGTCATTGTGATTTGCATGATTAAACCTAAAAGTGGTCCACGAGTAAGTGGTCTCAAATCAGTCTCAGTGGGCAAACCAGGAAAACAGAAGCCATGTTTATGTTGTCTGAGTCATTTCAGAGCTTCAATTGCAGCATTAATTGATTTTGGGGGGAAGCTGTACACAAAACATTGACATAACAAACTTATGAAGTTGACGTGATAAACACATAGAAAACAGATGTCTGATCTGGTTCAGTCTCCACCAAGTTTGTTGCACATGTCTGGTACAGAGTGAACTTATCAAAGCTCTTCTGCCAAAAATGAATATTTGGAAATACAATGAGAGGCTGTGTAAAAGCTGAAGTGGACACACACTTGACATCTTTTCCATTGCACATGGTTATAAAAACCTCTCCTCTGCTTCTCTGTCCAGCTGCGGGCCCCCATGGTGCTGAACAAGTACGTGTCACTGGCCCCTCTTCCCAGGCAGGGGACAGGTGTCGTCGAGGGTCGGGTGTGTCGGGTGTCTGGGTGGGGCTACAACAGTCTGGGTGGAGGCCAGGCCCGCTTCACCCTGAGAACAGTCACAGTGCCCATTGTGTCGACGGCGAGATGTAACAGCAGTGAGTCCTTCAATGGAAACATCACAGCAAACATGATCTGTGCTGGCTACAGTACCGGAGGAAAAGATGCATGCAAGGTACAGGAGTGTGGAGGGAGGGGGGGCGAATGCTATTATATTTTCTTTTATTAACATCAGGCAATTATTTTAATAAGTTTCAGCTCGGAGGGAAGTGGCTGCTGCACATTAGTGGCTGTCCATGGTGACAAACACAATTATCTGATCTCTGAAAAGCCATTAAATCTGTTTTTGAAATAATACTTTCTCCAAAGGCACTGGCCCCGGTTCCCAGTGCATATCAGATAGCACAGTACACGGGGGGAGGGGGGTGCATCCTCATTTCACCAGCTCACATTAGAGTGAAACAATAAGGCAGTTTTGGGAAGCTCGTCCCCCCAAACGGTGCGAGGAAGGATACAGTTCATCATGTCGGTGTTGGTTCAGCTACATCCTTTTATTAAACAGATGCCGGTCCACCCTCAGGAGCTGTGTGATGGCTGCAGAGGAGCAGACCAGAAATAGCAACATTGCTGTAATTTTGATTTACAGTCACACACCTGCATGCGTGCTCTGGTTTTGTTTTGTTTGTACCTTATAAGAATTTCTACCCCTGGCTTTTGGTGTGAGATGAAAATTACATGAAATCCGATGTGTGATATACCAGTGGGCTATATTTTGCCTCAGGTATAAGGAGCTGAATAACTAATTAAAAAGTGCTATATTTAACGCTACATGTGGCAACTTTGTGTGATGGCATTTCCAAGTAGAAGAAAGAGATCACCATGTGAAATTATGAGGTTTATAACGGAAAATACACAGGTGCTTCAGTGTAGCCTCATTAATGTGCATGCCCTGACACTTATATGATATGTTCACATAATAAATGTGCATTTTATACATTAAATATAGAATTTCTACAATAATAGACACCTTCAATATATTGAGATTTGAGCTAAAGGATAAACAACATTTTAAATATAAATAGACCTATGATGATGAGTAAAGAAAGCAACCTAAAATATATGATGAGGTAACTAATGGGCGCTGTGGTTTCATCCTTGCAGGGGGACTCTGGGGGGCCCTGGTGTGCGGGGGCCGTATCTATGGCGTGGTCTCCTGGGGCAACGGCTGCGGAGAAGCAAAGTTTCCAGGCGTCTACACGGCCGTGTCCAAATTCCGCCGCTGGATTGACCAGACCATCTATGGGTCATACTCCCGCTGCAGCAGATACTGAAGGCTGCGATGCAACTGTAAAACGACAAAGTACAAAAAGGAAAATAATCATTTTTATGCCTGGAAATGTTTGAGCTGCCATGAAACCAAAACGTGGCTCGACGTGCAGAGCTCCTCAGATCAGAGAGATAGTCTCAGTTCCAGAGGCAGATTTGTTTTCACAGCCACTACTGCTCTGATTGTCCCGCTAATGTTTTTGAATAATGGTGATCCATCTCATATTCTCAGATGATCTGCTGTGAACACAGGTCTCTGGCAGCTATACACAGCAGTGAAGGGATTCACGAAACCAGGTACTTAATACTGTGTTTCAGGTAATTCCAGTGACGAGTAAAGAAAAAAAACAACAGCACTTGAAGGGAGTAAATATGAGAACGTGTGATTTGAGTTGTGTCGAACAGAACTGGGGAAATCAGTTTATTACTTTGAGTTGAGCCCTGGAGTCACACACACACACACACACTTAGAATAGTTTTTGTTTGTTTATTTCACACTCATTTCTCAAGCCTAATTTGTACCTTTTTGTATTTGCTCTTCTCACTGATTTGAGCTGTGCAGGGCTCGTTAGGAAACACTGTCACATCACAAAATCAGGGTTGCCAGGTCTGCGAGCCCAGCACCAGGACTCAAAATATGTCCATAAATGTTGCTTTTAAAGTCCAACAGCGTTGCTATAATTGCAAAATTGCAGAATCAGTTCCTTCAGCTCAGATCTTCACAATATTTTAATCATATACTTACAGCAAATACATATGTTAGTAGGTTATGTACTTACTGTTACACCTTATGTCAGGCAGGTGGCGGGCACTCTTATATAATATCATCTCAGTGACATCTAATCCAGTGTCGTGTAGTGTCTGATGATGATAATGAGTAACTAGCAGTCTACCTTCTTGCTTTAGTAGAATCAGCAGAAACCTAAAATCACTGGGGGGGGGGGGGCCAGGACTAATGTGGTCTTGTCTTGTCTTGCGAGAGAATTATACTCCAAATAAATTCAGTTTAAGTCAAGTAAAGCAACTCTGATTGTTTCTTTCTTTACTCGTTAATGCTTCATTTCATTTCGTGTCTCCACTTATGCCACTGTTAGAATATCATATGGACAGAGGCACAACTCAGTCTGAACTGACTTTGCTTTTTTGTTAAGCATTAAAGTGTACGGCCTATATGACATTTATACT
Organism: Caranx ignobilis; assembly: GCA_021432705.1. Lineage (NCBI taxonomy): Eukaryota > Metazoa > Chordata > Actinopteri > Carangiformes > Carangidae > Caranx > Caranx ignobilis. The sequence continues at coordinate 45,713,565 of MU269985.1, read as the reverse complement.
GGAGCACAGTTCATTCATACCGGGGGCTCACGATCTGGTGACGCCCCTGGTCAGTGGCCGCTGGGTAAAAGTTTCATGGTGTGAAAAACAAGAAACATACAAACATGAGTTCTGATGAAAATATGAGCACAAGTGGTAAAACAGTATCTGTGACACTAAAGTTGATACTGAGACATTAATCTGAAAGATGAGTCTGTCATGGCTCCTACGAGTCCACAGGGAGTAGGTGTGTTGGGCTGCACCACCTTAGCTGACAGCATATTAACATTAGACCTGCGTCAGGCTTGAGTGTCACTTTTCATCTTCATTGTCTGTGTCATGATGTGTGGTTAAGTTCTCCCTGAGACGGCCGGGGACAGCCTGCATGTAAAGATGTAAAGGTATCCTTTACTGTAGGCTACATGTGTTTCATAAGACCATCGCTTGGTGCTGCTGCTCCTATAGGAGACAGACCTATGTAAACAGTAGAGACAGCAGCAGTGGGCGGTGGTGAGGCCCAGTGAGAGTTTGTTGCAACCTAAAGATAAATTCCCAGGAGGCCTGGGTTTAACAAAGAGACAAGTTCTCATACATTCGTCTGATCGTGTAACTTTACACCTGAAGTGATAACAAAATGTTCCCAGACTGGATCCTATAAGGTCTGAGGAGACGGGGAGGTCATTTAAGGAAAAATTCAAACATCTTGTTGTTTTTTGGAAATAAACTGTGTTTTGTGTCTCGTTTGCAAAGTGTTTTAGGAAAAAGCTTCAAATCTGCAACATGTTTTATTATGAAGGGAGAAAAAAAAACTCCTGTTCCTCGTGACAACCTCCACATTTTCATAAAGGGCCTCCACACTGAGGTGAAAACAGCGCAGGGGCCCAAGACTGAACTGGAAATCATGCGCCATTTGGGCCCCAAAGTCACATCCCCACCACCCAGTCCAGTCTATGAGAACACTGCCACCCTCTGGTGAGGCCGGACCCTGTGCAGAAAACCCATTGTGAGAAAATAAATAACATTTGTGAGTTTAAAAAAAAGGGGGGGGGGGCAGGTTTGATTTCTCCATCTCGTCGAGTGGTGGCGCGTAAACGACGTTTCCCAAAGAGGTGAACTGGCTCACACTGATGTGCCATCTCTGCACACACCACCGCCATTTGTTTGATTGCATCTAGATCCCGGAGAGTGGAGCACGTTTGTACAACCACCACCGACACCACCACCGACACCAGCCAGCAGCACCAATACGACACCACGACAGCACGCACTGCTCCAACTGGAAGCTTCTCTGAGCTGCACCACCACCACCACCACCAAGAAAACCCCTCGGCTCGTGCAGCTCCCTCGCCAGGTCTCCCCGGGATCCGTGTTTTGCATCGCTCCTCAATTTGCATTTCTTCCTCAGATTTTCCGTGTGCGACGGGTTCAGCCGCTCGAAACCAGCGGGCGCTCCACGGCTGCTCTCCTCTTCTTGTACGTGCGCCTCCATTTCCAAGCAACACGCGCAGAGACAGAGAGAGAGAGAGAGAGACGGGGGGAGAAAGAGAGAGAGAGAGAGAGAGAGAACCTCTGGAAATCCTGAATAATGTTGCGGAAGCTCCACGCGCGAGGAAACTGAGGACATTTTTTCTTCTTCTTCTAGTGTTATTTCTGTTGCGTACCTGCGGAGACAGACACGTGTCTTCGGGGTAAACAGAAAGGGGCTAGATCGTGTCAGCAGATTGCATTGTGTGTGTGTGTGCGTGTGTGTGTGTGAGTGTGTGTCCCACCACCACCACCACCACACACCACACACCTCCCCTCCACTCTCTCCTTTTGTTTTGTTGTAGACGACCGAGTTCAAGCTTTGGCGACGAGCTTACACACATTTTCAGTTTGTGCGCCTTGGTGATAAAGACGCATTTGGAGATGTCGGAAGTGCTGCCTTTCAACGAAGAGAAAATGAGTCATTATGGAAATGAGGGCGACGAGGGACACCTTTCCTTCACCTGTCGTCTTCAAGACACCAACAACTTCTTCAGTGGCTCACAGAATAAACGTCCGCCGAAACTCGGGCAAATAGGAAGGAGCAAACGAGGTGATTATACAGTGATGAAGGCGTTTTTCTTCTTCTTCTTGTGTGTTATATGGTGATGTGTTGAATGCGCACAGTGGATCACAATTAAGGATGTCTCCGTGTGAAGCCACATAGGCAACACACCGTTGTTGCCTTGACACGGTCTTCAGTGTAGAGAGAGAGAGAGAGAGAGAGTGTGTGTGTGTGTGTGTGTGTGTGTGCGCGTGTGTGCGTGCGTGCGTGTGTGTGTCAGACCTGAGACGGGCTCCATCATTGTTTGCATGCGTGTGGGATGTAGGAGGTTTTTAACTATTCTATTCGCATTGCAACACAAGTTGGATGCGCAGTGCGTGCTGGTAAATGCCCTCTGAATCCCGCTCCACAGAGTTGTGTTGAATGCCCCCCCCCTCTTCAATGAGTGATTTAGATGCTGTGTAATTGTGATTTGTGTGTCTGTCCTTCTGTGTGTGTGTTTGTGTGTTTGCATGATGCTTGTGTTTTTGCCTTTGCCTTTTGTGTGCCCTGCATTCCTGATGAAACCCATGAGGAAAACTGAAGGCTCACTTGTAGTGGTGGTGGTGGTGGTGGCACATATATGCACAGACACACACTCACACACACACAGCTGCACAGTACAGTAGTGCACAGACACAACATGGACAGACATGGCAGACGTGTAGGAAATGCATCTGTATAGGTGCACACAGCGAGAAGACACATGCAGAAAATTCAGGCATGCACATCACAGATGTGCATCACACATACACACACACACACACAGAGTAATGTGCATGGTTATCTGTGTCTCACTTTGCATGCTCCTACTCTTGCATGCATGCACACACACACACACACACACACACCACTCCTGCTCATCCAGTGCAGTAGTGCTTAGCTATATGGTCCTGGGCTTTAATGCCCTCCTGTCAGTCAGACAAGTCAAGTCAGTGGTGAATTTTCAAGACGCCACACCAAGATGAGCCCCCCCACCCCCGCCCCCCTCTCATTAACTCTCTTCCCTGTCATCCACAGTTGTGATCGAGGATGAGAATGGCGACGACGAAGCACTGAAAAATGGAACAGAGAAGACCCCGGCAGAGGCTTAGAGCGCTTGGCTCACCAACCCCCCCCCAAACCCCCAACCCCCCAAAAAAAGACACTCTTGAAAATTTTTTATGGCGATATTTACCAGTTTTAATCCAAAGACACTGTATATAAGCACTTTCTCTCATGTGGCAGCAAGCAGCACTTCCACACCCTCCTCTCCCTGTCAGTCATGACCATCCGGGTGACACACAACTGGC